>OU426981.1:1667398-2267398 GCA_911387785.2 Aelia acuminata | reverse complement strand
TTATTATCGGTATATAATTCTGTTATTATAGAAATATATTTTTCCTCGATACCTATCGACTTGAGAGCTGCCGTAATGCTGCTATGATATATGCTATCAAAAGCTTTGGAGAAGTCAACAAATCCAAGGTAGACGTTTAAATTATATTCCTTGCTTTTTTCTATAAGTTGGTTTACAGCGTGTAAATGATCAATTGTAGACATGCCTTTCCTAAAGCCTGCTTGGTCCAGAGGTAAATGTTCGTCTATTGTTTTTGTCAATCTAGTTTGGATGATTTTTGTAAAGACTTTTCCTATTGTGGCGCCTAATGATACTGGTCTGTAATTTGTTAGTTTATTTCTATCTCCTTTCTTGTGAAGGAAAACAATGGTCTTTGACCATAAAGAATGCAAAATATACTCGAAGTGCAAGGTTTTGGGTGAAGAAATTATAGCAGCCAAAAATGAAGGCGGCGTTTTCAAGGTAAGAAGACCTACTCAAGTAACAAACGTTGTTAGGGAAGAAAAGCCGGTGAAGAAATTGCCTAGGGACCTGTGGCATCAAAGATTAGGACACTTGAACAGACATTACATGAATAAATTGAAAAATGTTGCTGAGGGAATAAACTTTAGTGAAGACAGTGATAGTGACTGCATAGCATGTATTAAAGGGAAGCAAAATAAAGAACCATATGGAAAAGAGAAAGGAATACAGTCATCACAGATATTAGAACTGTTACATTCGGATTTGTGCGGGCCTATGAGCGTTCCATCATGGGGAGGAGCGCTTTATATGCTAACCTTTACTGATGATTTCAGTAGGAAAACATTTGTGTACTTATTAAAGAGCAAACATGAAACCTTAGAAAAATTTAAAGACTTCAAAAATATAGTTGAAAATCAAACTGGCTTAAAGATAAAAAAACTTAGAACAGACAATGGGAAGGAGTACGTAAATAGAAACTTCATCAATTTCCTGCATATGCATGGGATAGTTCATCAAAAAACAGCACCGTACTCACCCTCACAAAATGGCGTCAGTGAAAGGGTAAATAGGACTATTATTGAAAAAGCTAGGACCATGTTGGAGGATGCTGGTCTGGATCAGAGATATTGGGGAGAAGCAGTGAACACTGCCACATACCTCAAAAACAGAAGTCCCACTAAGGCACTGAATTATAAGCTTCCGGAAGAAATTTGGTCAGGGAGAAAAGTTAATGTTTCCTACTTCAAGACCTTTGGCTGTAAAGCAATGAGATATATTCCTAAAGAAAACCGGCGGAAGCTAGATGCCAAGTCTGAGGAATGCATTTTTGTGGGATATGCCAGTGACTCGAAAGCCTATAGACTTATAAACCCTGCTAACCCCAAGCAAATCATTATTTCAAGGGACGTGAAATTTATTGAAAAAACAGCAAAGAGTACTCCAGAGACACCTCAAGTTTCACCTTCATGTGATGTTCCAATTGTTCTCACTGAGATGAGAGGGGAACAGCGGAACGAAGAACCGAACAGTCCTACTGTGGAAGATTCAGATGAAGAACCCTTCCTTGGATTTGAAAATGAGACTGAAAATCTTGGGGAACATATTGAAAATGAGAATGAAGATCTTGAGGAACAACCTGAAAATATGAGGGAAAGAGAAGAAAACAAGGATTCGCCAGGCTTGAGAAGGTCAAAACGCAAGCCAAAAAGAAAACTATACCCTGATTATGAACTCTATTTGACTCAAACTGAGGATTTAGACTCAGATGATGAAAATGGACCTCACAAAAGAGAGTGGATAGCTGCTAAGAAACAAGAAATGGCTGCCTTACAAATTAATGATACGTTCGAACTGGTTGAACCTCCACCTGATGTGAAACCATTAAAGACGAAGTGGGTTCTAAAGATAAAGGAGGATGAAAAATGCAAATTGTTTAAAGCTAGACTTGTTGTTAAAGGTTGCAGCCAAGTATATGGAAGAGACTATTCTGAGACATTCTCACCAGTAGCTAAGTACACATCCATAAGGTATTTGCTTTCTTATGCAGTCAAGCATAACTTAGAAATTGATCATTTAGATGTGACAACAGCATATTTAGGGGCCCGGTGTGGCTGTGCGGTAAAGCGCCGTACTCCCATGCCGGAGCTGCGGGTTCGAGTCCCGCCCTGGGTGGTGCTTTTCTTTCGTAGGAGAAGTATCACCCAGTGCCATGGGTGTTAGTATGGGCAGTATAGGGCTTCAGTAGAAGCCTTAAAGTCCCCAAAAAATAAAAAAAAAAACAAAAAAAAAAACAGCATATTTACATGGTGATCTCGAAGAGGAAATATATGCAACCCCACCACCAGAATTTGTGAGTGAAGAGGGAAAGATATGGAGATTAAAAAAATCTATATATGGTCTTAAACAGAGTGGACGGTGTTGGAATCAAAAGTTGCATGATAGATTGACATCTTTGAATTTTGTTCAATCCAAAGCAGACCCCTGCATCTATAGCTTAAGAGAGGAAAAGGCCTTCATCATAATAGCTGTGTATGTTGATGACATGTTAATATTTTATGATAACAAAATTTCTACAGAGCTAATCAAAAGTAAATTGATGAGTTATTTTAATATGAAAGACCTTGGGGAAATAAAGAAATGTCTAGGAATGGAAATTACCAGGGACAGAACTAATGGAAAAATTAATATTTCCCAGAAAACTTATTCCGAACAAATTTTAAGAAAATTTAACATGATTAGCGCCAAACCAGTTGCCACACCTTTAGACACCGGAATAGATTTTATTACAGAAGAAAAGAGTGAAGATGAGAAGATTGATAATATACCATATCAAGAGGCCATAGGGAGCTTACTTTACTTGTCCCAGATTTCTCGACCAGATATCACCTATGCTGTCCATCTTCTCAGTAGATATAATAACTGTTATAGAAGAGTCCATTGGAATGCCGTCAAGAGACTTCTCAGATATATCAAAGGGACTTTAGATTATAGATTAACCTTTTCTAAAGATGGAGGTGATTTAGCAGTATATTGCGATGCTGATTGGGGCAATAAAATCAACGAGAGACATTCTGTGTCTGGCTATTGTGTGATGATGCAAGGTGGTGCCATTATCTGGAATAGCAAGAAGCAGAAGACCGTAGCATTATCAAGTTGTGAAGCTGAATATATGAGCATCTCAGCCACACTTCAAGAGATTTTATGGCTCCGGAACTTGATTTCTGAAGTGGACCCCGATGTAGTGAATGGACCCACTGTGGCCACTAAACTTCATTGTGATAACATGGGAGCATTAGAGCTCTCCAAAAATTCAATTATAAATGAAAGATCCAAACATATAGATGTTAGACACCATTTTATTAGAGAAAACATCAAAAACAATGTTGTTAATATTGAGTATGTTCCATCAGAAAATAACAAAGCTGACTTCCTTACAAAACCTCTAAATTGTAACAAACATAAAGAAAGTGTTAAACAAATAGGGTTGACTAAATGACTTTGTACAAATTAATATTATTGTATTTTTGATAGAAAAACAGAATTATAGGGGGGTGTTGGTCTTGTAATTCTTATTTTAATATCTATTGTTTATGTATAAATATTAATATGTATCATATTTAGTAATAAGAATGCGATATAGTCAGCACTCATAGATTGTAACCGCCATGTTGTTTGGCTTCTTTTTGTTCACTTAGCGTCGGTTGTTCAATGAGTAAGGATGTGTTTAGAATAAAGAATTTACAAATCTCTCCACTATTATTTTTCCACAACCCAACATCAAGGACACCACACCATTAAGGTAACAAGAGGGTTAAAGATCGGAATAATCTTATTTATTATTTCTGAAATCTTTTTCTTCATCTCATTCTTTTGAAGTTTCTTCCATAGAAGACTAGCCCCTACGGTAGAAATCGGAATAACATGACCCCCCAAGGGTATTATAGTATTTAACCCTATAGAAATTCCATTATTAAATACAATAATCCTCTTATGTTCAGGAATAACAGTAACTTGAGCTCATCACAGTTTAATAAGAAATAATCACTCAGAAACAACTAAAAGTCTAGCATTAACTGTATTACTTGGGATATATTTCACAGCCCTCCAGGCCTATGAATATATAGAAGCAAGATTCTGTATTAGTGACTCTATTTACGGGTCCTGTTTTTACATAGCAACAGGATTTCATGGATTACATGTAATTATTGGTACTATCTTTTTAATAGTATGTCTCACACGACATATAAAATGTCATTTTTCAATAAATCACCATTTTGGATTTGAAGCAGCAGCCTGATATTGACATTTTGTAGATGTAGTATGACTATTCCTATATATTTCAATTTACTGATGAGGTAGATAATCTTATCTTTTTAGTATAAATAATATACTTGACTTCCAATCAAGAGATCTTAATTTAAGAAAAGATAATATTCATAATAATTACAATCATAATCACAGCAATCACAATTGCAATAGCAATAATAATAATATGCTCATTAATTTCAAAAACTTCCAAAAAAGATCAAGAAAAAATATCACCATTTGAATGTGGATTTGATCCTAAAAGATCAGCACGAACCCCTTTCTCAATTCAATTCTTTTTAATTGCAGTTCTATTCTTAATTTTTGACATTGAAATTGCCATTATCCTACCAATTATCTTAACTATAAAATGAAGAATAACCAAAACATGAATTATTACAGTTGTCTTATTTATCATAATTTTAGTTATTGGATTATATCATGAATGAAATAATGGTGTACTTGAATGAGCAAAATGGGGCCGTAGTTTAATTAAAACAGTTAATTTGCAATTAAAAAATACTAAATTTTTAGTCCTCATAAAATAAGATAATGAAGTAAAAAATTACAATTAGTTTCGACCTAATATTAGGATATTATTCCCTTATCTAAATTAATTGAAGCCAAAGTTTGAGGCCTTTCATTGTTAATGAAATAATTGATATATTATATCCAATTAAAAGAGAATGAAGAATCTAAAAGAAGCTGCTAACTATCTTTTAAAGCGGTTAAAATCCGTTTTTCTCTTATATTTATATAGTTTAAATATTAAAACCCCTTATTTTCAATGAGGAAATAAGAAATTATTCTTTATAAATACTTAGAAGGGCATAACCCTATAGTAACTTCTTCAGAGTTAAGCTTTAAATTTAAGCTATCCAAGTAAAACAAAATCAAGAATATAAAAACGATAATAAAACTGATTATGTAAATTTTAATATTATTAAATTGAATTAATAAATAAAGGGATCTTAAATAACGAGTTAATAAAGGTAAAGACCCTGAAATTATATATTCACCCCATGAATGATCCATAAATAGAGATGACATTTTAGAATAAAATAGACCACTATTATAAACTATATAAGTTCTGAAAGAAGGCATAAACCATATACAACCAAAAAACTCAACCATAAAATTTAAAGATAGTCCAAAAATAGAATCATAAATAGTCAACAAAGTTACTCTATAACCAGCCCAAGCACCTAGTATAATAAACAGGAGAGGCATAATCTTTAGATAAAAAGGGAAAAAAGTATAAGAAATATAAGGGAAAATTAATCATGATAACAAGCTACCTCTAAAAACAGCCAAAAGAGTTAAGGGAATTAGAGATAACAATATATCAAAGTCTTCATGATAACTTAAAGACACATTTAATCCTGAACTACCTCTAAAACAATAATAAATTAAACGCAATCTATAAGTTACAGTTAAACCAATAGATAAATAAAATAATATAAAAATTAAAGTATCTAAATCCCATCTGCTCTAGGATCAAGTCCTTTCTATAAAACCCAGATAAAAAGGGAAACCCACATAAAGATAAATTAGAAATACAAAAACAAGAACAAGTAAAAGGGAGGCATTTAACTAATCCACCTATATGACGAATATCCTGCGAATCATTTATACAATGAATAATCAAACCAGCACAAAGAAATATTAAAGCCTTAAAAAAAGCATGAGTTAATATATGAAAATATGAAAAAAGACTATATCCCATAAAAATAATTCTTATTATTAAACCAAGCTGACTTAAAGTAGAAAGAGCAATAATCTTTTTTAAATCAAACTCAAAATTCGCCGCTAATCCAGATATAAATATAGTTAAACAAGAAATTAATAAAAATCACCCTAAATAATAAAAACTCAACAATTCACTAAAACGAATTATAAGATAAACTCCTGCTGTAACCAAGGTAGAAGAATGAACCAAGGCAGATACAGGAGTGGGAGCAGCCATAGCAGCAGGTAACCAAGAAGAAAAAGGAATCTGAGCACTCTTAGTAAAAGAAGCTAAAATTAATAGGTATAATAATCAGCTAGATACTTTATAATCAAAAAACCCTAAATAATAAATATAATTCCAATCCCCTATATTCATTAATCAAGAAATACTAATTAAAATAGCAACATCACCAATCCGATTACTTAAGATTGTTAATATACCTGCATTATAAGACTTATAATTCTGGTAATAAATTACCAAGCAATAAGAAACTAACCCCAATCCATCTCAACCTAAAAGAATTCTAATTAGATTAGGTCTAATAATTAATAATAATATAGAGGCAACAAATAATAAAACAATAAACAAAAACCGAACCTTAAACAAATCCCCCCTTATATATGAAGATCTATATAAAACCACTATAGAAGAAATAATTAAAACTCTAGACATAAACAGTAATGATATTCAATCTAAATAAATGGATATGGACAAAGAACAAGAATTCAAAGTAATTACCTCTCAATCCAATAAAATAGAATATATATTATAAAGAAATAAAAGACCATAATTCATAAAAAGTAAACCAAAAAATAGTAATATGATACATCAAAATTTATATAAATTAATGGACTTGAAGAAATTAATTTCACCCATAACACCACAAATTATTATTCTAATTAAACTATTCAAGTCCTTTAAGAAAATAAAGCAAAAGAATCAAATTTCAAAACTAAAAGATTTAAAGGAATAAAATGAAAAAGAATTAAAGTATATTCACGTAAATTAACAGACTTATAGAATAAAGAACCATTATACAAATAACCATGTTGTGTTATAGAAAATAAATAAATTCTATAACAACAGCTTATAAAAGATAAAATCCCTAAGAATATAAATCTTATATAATCTCATGAAATAATAGAATTAATTAAATAAATTTCACCTAAAAGATTTAAAGAGGGAGGAGAAGATATATTATTAGCACAAAGAAGGAATCATAATATAGATAAACCTGGTATAACAGCTAAATGACCCTTATTAATAAATAATCTACGACTATGGCTACGTTCATAAATAAGATTAGCCAAACAAAAAAGAGCAGAAGAACAAAAACCATGGCCAATTATTATAACCAAAGAACCAACAAAACCATAACTATTATACATTATAATACCACAAATTACTAAAGATATATGAGCAACCGAAGAATATGCAATGATAGATTTAATATCAACCTGGTATATACATAAAAATCTAACAAGTAATGAACCCCACAATCTTAAACAAATTCAAATAAAATTATAAGACAAAGAAAAATCCCCAAAAATAAATAAACACGAATTAAACCATAGCCCCCTATCTTTAACAAGATAGCAGCCAAAATTATGGAACCTGAAATAGGAGCCTCCACATGAGCCTTAGGTAATCAAAAATGAAAAAAGGGCACAGGCATTTTAAATAAAAATGCTAAAACTATAGATAGATAAAAATAAATATTTATATCATTAAAGGTAATAAACCAAAAATCAATCGAACCAACAACAAGATTAACATAAAAAATACCTAATAATAAAGGTAAAGAAGCAAAAAGAGTATAAAATAATAAATAATAACCAGCTATAATACGCTCAGGCTGATATCCCCACCCAAAAATCAAAAAAAGGGTGGGAATTAGAGATAACTCAAATGAGATATAAAATAAAATTATATTAAGAGATGAAAATGTATTGCCTTGGAATTTTCTTTTATTAGTAAATATAGGCAGTAAAATAATTAAAATTGATATAAGTATGGCTAAAACTCCTAATTTATTGGGAATTGATCGTAAGATGGCATAAGCAAATAAAAAATATCATTCTGGTTGAATGTGGACTGGAGTTACTAGCGGGTTTGCTGGGATGAAATTTTCAGGGTCTCCTAATATTCGGGGTTCAAGTAAAATTAATAATGAAAATAGAAATAATGTAATTATAATTCCTATTAAATCTTTAATTGAAAAGTAGGGATGAAAGGGGGATTTATCATAATTTGAATTTAATCCTAGAGGGTTATTTCTTCCTGTTTGGTGGAGGAATAATAGATGAATAATTACTATGGCTGCGATGATAAAAGGTAATAAAAAATGTAGAGTGAAAAATCGGGTTAATGTGGCATTATCCACAGAAAATCCTCCTCATAATCATATTACTAGTGTTTTCCCCAAGTAGGGAACGGCGGATAATAGATTAGTAATTACTGTTGCTCCTCATAATGATATTTGTCCTCAAGGTAAAACATAGCCTAAAAAGGCTGTTCCTATGATTAGAAGTAATAGAATAACTCCAATAGATCAAGTTATATATAGCTTGTATGAACCGTAATAAAGTCCTCGTCCGATATGCATATATAGGCAAATAAAGAATAATGAGGCTCCATTTGCATGGGTATATCGTATCAATCACCCATTATTAACATCTCGACAAATGTGAATTACTCTATTAAAAGCTAGTTCGATATTAGCTGTATAATGTATTGCTAGAAATAACCCTCTAATGATTTGAATTATTAAACATATTCCTAGTAGGGATCCAAAATTTCATCATAATGAAATTGATGAAGGTGATGGTAGATCAATTAATGATCTATTAATAATTTTAAATAATGGGTGTGTTTTTCGTATAGGTTTATTCATAATTAACTTTTATTTATTCGTAATGGCCCTTGATCAGTTTTTGCAACATTGGATACAACAATTATAGTTAAAAATAAATAAATAATTATAATTAAAGTTAATTTAGATGTAATTATATTGAAGATTTTAATTAATGAAGTGATTTCATTATTGATTGGTAATTCTTTAATTAGAGGGTTTACTTCTTGGGGTGCACTATAAAATATAAAATAAGAAATAATTAAAATTATTAATCTGAATATAACTATTTTAATTGATACCTGGAATTTTTCATTTGAGGCAACACTTGCTATATAAATGAATAGTACTAAGGCTCCTCTTAATATAATAATTATTACAATATAAGAAAATAGGAATGATGATAATATATATCCTATTATTATAACTATAATAATAGTTTGTATAATTAGAATTAATCCTATACTTAAGGGGTGATATAAAAATAATAAAATAAATGATAATATTATTATAGCTGATATTATTATATTCAACCAGTAAATAGTTTAATTAAAATATTAATTTTGGAGATTAATGATAAGTTTCGTTACTTTTTACTGAAGTTTTAAAGGCTTGATCCTATTTATGATTTACAAAATCATTGTTTTATGTTAAACTATTAAAACTAATTTTTTTAGAGTATTTACTTTTATTTAATATATTAAGTGGAATTATTGTTTTTTCTTCCACTCGTAAACATCTTTTGCTCTCTTTATTAAGACTAGAATTTATGGTTTTATGGGTTTTTTTTCTTTTGTTTTTAATAGTAATAAATTATGGTTATGAACTGTATTTTTCTTTATTCTTTTTAGTCTTTACAGTTTGTGAAGGTGCTTTGGGTTTATCTATTTTAGTTAGACTAGTTCGAAGACAAGGTAATGATTATTTATCAAGTATATCTCTTTTATCATGATAAAATATTTATTTATATTGCTGTTTATAATCCCCTTGTTTAATTTATATTGAATGAGAATATATGCTTATATAATTATAGGATTTATATTTATTTTTTTTATAATGAATAACAATTTTATTACTCCTACTGGTAATTTATTGGGTTTAGATACCTTGTCTTATAATTTAATTAGACTATCTTATTTAATTATTTTTTTGATAATAATAGCAAGTTATAAAATTTATTCAGATAATAATTTTTCATCTGGGTTTCTATTAGTATTATTAATAATAATAATGTCACTGATAATGACTTTTTCATCTCTTAATATAATTTTATTTTATATCTCATTTGAGTTATCTCTAATTCCCACCCTTTTTTTGATTTTTGGGTGGGGATATCAGCCTGAGCGTATTATAGCTGGTTATTATTTATTATTTTATACTCTTTTTGCTTCTTTACCTTTATTATTAGGTATTTTTTATGTTAATCTTGTTGTTGGTTCGATTGATTTTTGGTTTATTACCTTTAATGATATAAATATTTATTTTTATCTATCTATAGTTTTAGCATTTTTATTTAAAATGCCTGTGCCCTTTTTTCATTTTTGATTACCTAAGGCTCATGTGGAGGCTCCTATTTCAGGTTCCATAATTTTGGCTGCTATCTTGTTAAAGATAGGGGGCTATGGTTTAATTCGTGTTTATTTATTTTTGGGGATTTTTCTTTGTCTTATAATTTTATTTGAATTTGTTTAAGATTGTGGGGTTCATTACTTGTTAGATTTTTATGTATATACCAGGTTGATATTAAATCTATTATTGCTTACTCTTCTGTTGCTCATATATCTCTTGTAATTTGTGGTATTATAACTTATAATTCTTATGGATTTTCTGGATCTTTAATTATAATGATTGGTCATGGTTTTTGTTCTTCTGCTCTTTTTTGTTTGGCTAATCTTATTTATGAACGTAGCCATAGCCGTAGATTATTTATTAATAAGGGTAATTTAACTGTTATACCAGGTTTATCTATATTATGATTCCTTCTTTGTGCTAATAATATATCTTCTCCTCCCTCTTTAAATCTTTTAGGTGAAATTTATTTAATTAATTCTATTATTTCATGAGATTATATAAGATTTATATTCTTAGGGATTTTATCTTTTATAAGCTGTTGTTATAGAATTTATTTATTTTCTATAACACAACATGGTTATTTGTATAATGGTTCTTTATTCTATAAGTCTGTTAATTTACGTGAATATACTTTAATTCTTTTTCATTTTATTCCTTTAAATCTTTTAGTTTTGAAATTTGATTCTTTTGCTTTATTTTCTTAAAGGACTTGAATAGTTTAATTAGAATAATAATTTGTGGTGTTATGGGTGAAATTAATTTCTTCAAGTCCATTAATTTATATAAATTTTGATGTATCATATTACTATTTTTTGGTTTACTTTTTATGAATTATGGTCTTTTATTTCTTTATAATATATATTCTATTTTATTGGATTGAGAGGTAATTACTTTGAATTCTTGTTCTTTGTCCATATCCATTTATTTAGATTGAATATCATTACTGTTTATGTCTAGAGTTTTAATTATTTCTTCTATAGTGGTTTTATATAGATCTTCATATATAAGGGGGGATTTGTTTAAGGTTCGGTTTTTGTTTATTGTTTTATTATTTGTTGCCTCTATATTATTATTAATTATTAGACCTAATCTAATTAGAATTCTTTTAGGTTGAGATGGATTGGGGTTAGTTTCTTATTGCTTGGTAATTTATTACCAGAATTATAAGTCTTATAATGCAGGTATATTAACAATCTTAAGTAATCGGATTGGTGATGTTGCTATTTTAATTAGTATTTCTTGATTAATGAATATAGGGGATTGGAATTATATTTATTATTTAGGGTTTTTTGATTATAAAGTATCTAGCTGATTATTATACCTATTAATTTTAGCTTCTTTTACTAAGAGAGCTCAGATTCCATTTTCTTCCTGGTTACCTGCTGCTATGGCAGCTCCTACTCCTGTATCTGCCTTGGTTCATTCTTCTACCTTGGTTACAGCAGGAGTTTATCTTATAATTCGTTTTAGTGAATTGTTGAGTTTTTATTATTTAGGGTGATTTTTATTAATTTCTTGTTTAACTATATTTATATCTGGATTAGCGGCGAATTTTGAGTTTGATTTAAAAAAGATTATTGCTCTTTCTACTTTAAGTCAGCTGGGCCTTATAATAAGAATTCTTTTTATGGGTTATGAGACTTTTTCATATTTTCATATATTAACTCATGCTTTTTTTAAGGCTTTAATATTTCTTTGTGCTGGTTTGATTATTCATTGTATAAATGATTCGCAGGATATTCGTCATATAGGTGGATTAGTAAAATGCCTCCCTTTTACTTGTTCTTGTTTTTGTATTTCTAATTTATCTTTATGTGGGTTTCCCTTTTTATCTGGGTTTTATAGAAAGGACTTGATCCTAGAGCAGATGGGATTTAGATACTTTAATTTTTATATTATTTTATTTATCTATTGGTTTAACTGTAACTTATAGATTGCGTTTAATTTATTATTGTTTTAGAGGTAGTTCAGGATTAAATGTGTCTTTAAGTTATCATGAAGACTTTGATATATTGTTATCTCTAATTCCCTTAACTCTTTTGGCTGTTTTTAGAGGTAGCTTGTTATCATGATTAATTTTCCCTTATATTTCTTATACTTTTTTCCCTTTTTATCTAAAGATTATGCCTCTCCTGTTTATTATACTAGGTGCTTGGGCTGGTTATAGAGTAACTTTGTTGACTATTTATGATTCTATTTTTGGACTATCTTTAAATTTTATGGTTGAGTTTTTTGGTTGTATATGGTTTATGCCTTCTTTCAGAACTTATATAGTTTATAATAGTGGTCTATTTTATTCTAAAATGTCATCTCTATTTATGGATCATTCATGGGGTGAATATATAATTTCAGGGTCTTTACCTTTATTAACTCGTTATTTAAGATCCCTTTATTTATTAATTCAATTTAATAATATTAAAATTTACATAATCAGTTTTATTATCGTTTTTATATTCTTGATTTTGTTTTACTTGGATAGCTTAAATTTAAAGCTTAACTCTGAAGAAGTTACTATAGGGTTATGCCCTTCTAAGTATTTATAAAGAATAATTTCTTATTTCCTCATTGAAAATAAGGGGTTTTAATATTTAAACTATATAAATATAAGAGAAAAACGGATTTTAACCGCTTTAAAAGATAGTTAGCAGCTTCTTTTAGATTCTTCATTCTCTTTTAATTGGATATAATATATCAATTATTTCATTAACAATGAAAGGCCTCAAACTTTGGCTTCAATTAATTTAGATAAGGGAATAATATCCTAATATTAGGTCGAAACTAATTGTAATTTTTTACTTCATTATCTTATTTTATGAGGAGGACTAAAAATTTAGTATTTTTTAATTGCAAATTAACTGTTTTAATTAAACTACGGCCCCATTTTGCTCATTCAAGTACACCATTATTTCATTCATGATATAATCCAATAACTAAAATTATGATAAATAAGACAACTGTAATAATTCATGTTTTGGTTATTCTTCATTTTATAGTTAAGATAATTGGTAGGATAATGGCAATTTCAATGTCAAAAATTAAGAATAGAACTGCAATTAAAAAGAATTGAATTGAGAAAGGGGTTCGTGCTGATCTTTTAGGATCAAATCCACATTCAAATGGTGATATTTTTTCTCGATCTTTTTTGGATGTTTTTGAAATTAATGAGCATATTATTATTATTGCTATTGCAATTGTGATTGCTGTGATTATGATTGTAATTATTATGAATATTATCTTTTCTTAAATTAAGATCTCTTGATTGGAAGTCAAGTATATTATTTATACTAAAAAGATAAGATTATCTACCTCATCAGTAAATTGAAATATATAGGAATAGTCATACTACATCTACAAAATGTCAATATCAGGCTGCTGCTTCAAATCCAAAATGGTGATTTATTGAAAAATGACATTTTATATGTCGTGTGAGACATAC
The DNA here is from genome assembly GCA_911387785.2 of Aelia acuminata. Classification (NCBI taxonomy): domain Eukaryota; kingdom Metazoa; phylum Arthropoda; class Insecta; order Hemiptera; family Pentatomidae; genus Aelia; species Aelia acuminata. The sequence goes on along the minus strand of OU426981.1, from coordinate 2,253,538 downwards.
TATTAAAAAGATAGTACCAATAATTACATGTAATCCATGAAATCCTGTTGCTATATAAAAACAGGACCCGTAAATAGAGTCACTAATACAGAATCTTGCTTCTATATATTCATAGGCCTGGAGGGCTGTGAAATATATCCCAAGTAATACAGTTAATGCTAGACTTTTAGTTGTTTCTGAGTGATTATTTCTTATTAAACTGTGATGAGCTCAAGTTACTGTTATTCCTGAACATAAGAGGATTATTGTATTTAATAATGGAATTTCTATAGGGTTAAATACTATAATACCCTTGGGGGGTCATGTTATTCCGATTTCTACCGTAGGGGCTAGTCTTCTATGGAAGAAACTTCAAAAGAATGAGATGAAGAAAAAGATTTCAGAAATAATAAATAAGATTATTCCGATCTTTAACCCTCTTGTTACCTTAATGGTGTGGTGTCCTTGAAATGTAGCTTCTCGGATGATGTCTCGTCATCATTGAATTATTGTTAATAATAAAATAGTAACTCCTAAATAAAACAGATATATTTCATTTTTGTGAAATCATAATACTATTCCTGATGTGACAGTTATTGCTCCAATAGATCCTGTTAAGGGTCAGGGGCTATAATCTACTAAGTGGTAAGGGTGATTTTTATGTATTTTCATATTTAATGGATGACTTCTCTAGAATATAGTGTTGTTAAAACTGAAAATACATAAGCTTGAATAATAGCTACTGCTGCTTCAAATATTATTAATATAATTTGAATTATAATGATGACACTTAATATAATACTTCTAATATTGATTGATTTATTACCCAATAATCTCATGAGTAGATGGCCTGCAATTATATTAGCTGTTAATCGCACTGCTAATCTTCCTGGTCGAATAATATTTCTAATGGTTTCAATTAATACTATAAAGGGTATAAGAATTCTAGGAGTACCATTAGGGACTAGATGCGCAAATATAAAGTTGGTATTTTGAGTTCATCCATAAATTATTATTCTTAGTCATAAAGGTAACGCTAGGGTTAATGAGAAAACTAAGTGTCTTGATCTAGTGAAAATGTAGGGTATTAATCCTATAAAATTATTGATTAGAATAAATATAAATAGTGATACAGTTAATAATGTTATTCCTTCAGATTTTTCTCCTAGAAGTAACTTGAATTCATTATGAAGTTTTTTTCTTATATTAGAAAATATAATTATTGACCGGTTAGGTAGGGCCCAGTAACATAGGGGAATTAAAAAGAAAACCAGGAAAGTTCTTATTCAACTTGTGGAATAACTAATTGATGTTGCTGGGTCAAATGTTGAGAATAAGTTTGTTATCATCTTCATTTAATTTGATCTCTAATCTTTTTGTTAGATATATTTTTGTTAGGGGTTTTTATAATTGAAAAATAAATTAATGTATTAACTAAAATATAAGTAATAAAAAATACTATAAATAGTAGTTCTCATCATAGAGGTGCTATTTGTGGCACTAAAGATTACTCAAAATTGAGCATATTTAACTTGACAAGTTAATGTTTTAGGTTATTAAACTAAATCTTTAATATATAAATTCATTAAGAGTAGTTTTAAATTACTATAGGTTGGTTTAAGAGACCAATGCTTAAATTTCAGCCACTTAATGATATTGATTTAATTCAGTTTAAGAAATTTTCTGTTGTTGTTCTTTCAATAACAATTGGTATAAAACTATGGTTTGCACCGCAGATCTCTGAACATTGACCATATATAATTCCTGGTCGATTAATATTTATACTTCCTTGATTTAATCGGCCAGGTACAGCATCGATTTTAATTCCCAATGCGGGAACTGCTCATGAATGTAATACATCTGCGGCAGTCACTACTACACGGGTTTGTGTATTTATAGGTAACACTGTTCGGTTATCTACATCTAATAATCGTATATCTTCAGGGTTTAATTCATTTGACGGTTTTATGTATGAGTCAAATTCAGTATTTCTAAAGTCTGAATATTCATATCTTCAGTATCATTGGTGTCCAATTACTTTTAAAGTAACTGAAGGGTCATTGATTTCGTCGATTATATATAATAACCGCATTGACGGTAATGCAATAAAAATTAGTGTAATGGCTGGTAATATAGTTCAGATTAGCTCAATTGTTTGTCCTTCTAGGAGATATCGATTAATTAATTTATTTCTTGTTAATGTTATTATAATATATGCTACTATTACTGTGATTATTGATAGAATTATAATGGTATGGTCATGGAAGAATGTTAATTGTTCTATAAGTGAAGAATTTGCGTCTTGAATTATAATGTTACCTCATGTTGCTATTTCTAATAAAAGATTAAATCTTTATATATGAAGCTTAAGTTCATTGCACTATTCTGCCATATTAGAATATTGATGTTATAATAGGGATTTCATTATATGAATGTTCTGCTGGTGGGGTCTTTTGTAATCATTCAATTCTTGATGTTATATTTTCATAAAAGATTAGTGTCCGTTTAGAGATAATTCTTTCTCATAAAATTATAATAAATATGATAATTCTAATTATTGATATAATTCTTCCAATAGATGAAATGATATTTCATCCTGTGTAACTATCAGGATAATCTGAGTATCGCCGTGGCATACCTCTTAGTCCTAGGAAATGTTGAGGGAAAAATGTAATATTTACTCCTATGAATATAGTAAAAAATTGGATTTTTAATCATTTTGGGTTTATAGTTAGTCCTGTGAAAAGCGGGAATCATTGGATAAATCTTCCTATGATTGCGAATACTGCTCCTATTGATAATACATAATGGAAATGTGCTACTACATAGTAAGTATCATGTAAGATAATGTCGATTGATGAATTGGCTAGAATAACTCCTGTTAGACCTCCAATAGTAAATAAAAATACGAAGCCTAAAGCTCATAATATTGAAGGTGAATAGTTCATTTTTACGCCATGTAGAGTTGCTAGTCATCTGAAGATTTTAATTCCAGTAGGCACAGCGATAATTATTGTTGCTGAGGTGAAGTATGCTCGTGTATCTACATCTATTCCTACTGTGAATATATGGTGTGCTCATACAATGAATCCCAAAATTCCAATAGCTAATATTGCATAAATTATACCAATGTTTCCAAATGTTTCGTTTTTTCCTCTTTCTTGTCTAATAATATGTGAAATTAGTCCGAATCCTGGTAAAATGAGGATATAAACTTCTGGGTGTCCAAAAAATCAGAATAAATGTTGATATAGAATAGGATCCCCACCCCCCGATGGATCAAAGAATGATGTATTAAAGTTTCGGTCAGTTAATAGTATAGTAATAGCTCCAGCTAATACTGGTAATGATAATAATAGTAATAAAGCAGTAATTCCTACTGACCACACAAATAGTGGAATTCGTTCAGGAGTTATCCCTGTAGGTCGTATATTAATAATAGTTGAAATAAAATTTACTGCTCCTAGGATTGAAGATACTCCTGCTAAATGAAGAGAAAAGATTGCTAAATCTACGGATGCCCCTCTATGTGATAGATTTCTGGAAAGAGGTGGATATACTGTTCATCCTGTTCCAGCTCCAGCTTCTGCTATTCTACTTATTATAAGTAAAGTTAATGATGGGGGTAATAGTCAGAATCTTATATTATTTATTCGAGGGAATGCTATATCAGGGGCTCCAATTATTAAAGGTACTAGTCAGTTACCAAATCCACCAATTATAATTGGTATAACTATAAAGAAAATTATAATAAAGGCGTGAGCTGTTACTACTACATTATAAATTTGATCATCTCCAATGAATCTTCCAGGTTGTCCTAATTCAATTCGAATGATTAATCTTATGGCTGATCCAACTATTCCAGCCCATATGCCGAAGATAAAGTATAAGGTTCCAATGTCTTTGTGATTTGTTGAATATAATCATTTATTCAATATTTATTTAACAGGGTGACTGAATTTTAGGTGATAAATTGTAAATTTATTTATGGCTTTCTTGCCCCCTGTTAATTGGCTTTATAGTCAATATACTATATGATATTAGACTGCAATTCTAAAGTAGGTGCTACCTAAAGCTTATATAAAATTATATATATTTAACTTTGAAGGTTAATAGTTTTGTTAACTTAAAGCTTTATAGTTAAATATTATTGTTTATAGAACATCTATAATTAAAATTATAGGTAATCTTATATTTACCAATAAGTTAATAAATATATTTATATTTATTTTATATGGTTGGAATCATTTAATTCTTGAATTTTGTAATAGGAATATGTTTGTTATAATGCGAATATAGAATATAAGGGTAACTAAGCTAAATATAACTATGATAAATGTTATGAATACCTCTCTTCTATTAATTATTTCTTGGATTACAATTCATTTTGGCAAGAAACCAATAAATGGAGGTAATCCTCCTATTCTTAATATTATAATAAATAAAATAATTTTAGATGATCTGTTTATATTGACTCTTCCCACTTGATTAATAAAATAGATTTTTATTTTATTGAATGTTTGACATACAATTATAATTATAGCTCTATAAATTATGAAGTATAATATTCATATATTAATGTTTTTATTGATTGCTAATATTCATCCTAAATGATTAATTGATGAATATGCTATTAGTTTACGAAGTGAAGTTTGATTGATTCCTCCTAGGCTTCCAATAATTACTGATATTAGGATGGCACAATTAATTATAATATTATTTATATTTATATTTCTTATCATTATTAAAGGTGCTATTTTTTGTCATGATATTAAAATCATACTTTTATATCAGTTGATCTTTGATAGTATTTCAGGCATTCATATATGAAATGGTGCGGCTCCTAGTTTTATTAGAATTCTAATAGTAATTACTATATTTATAATATTATCAGGTATTACATATTTGATTATAATTATTAGAATTATAAATATTAATATTATTCTTCTTACTCTTTGGATTAGGAAGTAAATTATTGCAGCTTCTGCTCTGGATTTATTATTTTTATCTAAAATAATGGGGATAAATGATATTATGTTTAATTCTAACCCTATTCATATTCTAATTCAATTATTAGATGATAATGTAATTATTGTTCTTGCAATTAATGTAATTAGGAAAAATCATATTCTTTTTTTGATTAGAAAGGAGAGTTTTTCTCTATAAACAGGGTATGAACCTGGTAGCTTTATTTAGCTTACCTTTCTTTTATATTTATACTTTAGTGTAATGATGCACGGGGTTTTTTGATTACCTAGGAGTGGTTTAATGCCACATAGTATAATATAATTTTAATAAGAGTACTTTTGTACATGATCTATTCTATCAAAATAGTCCTTTAATTTCAGGCATCTTATTTATAAATAATATCAGATAAATCTGAACTACAAGGTTTAGCATTACTGATGCTAGATCTCATAATATCAGATAAATCTGAACTATAAGGTTTAGTATTACTGATGTTAGATCTCATAATATCAGATAAATCTGAACTACAAGGTTTAGCATTACTGATGCTAGATCTCATAATATCAGATAAATCTGAACTATAAGGTTTAGTATTACTGATGTTAGATCTCATAATATCAGATAAATCTGAACTACAAGGTTTAGCATTACTGATGCTAGATCTCATAATATCAGATAAATCTGAAATACAAGGTTTAGTATTACTGATGTTAGATCTCATAATATCAGATAAATCTGAACTATAAGGTTTAGCATTACTGATGCTAGATCTCATAATATCAGATAAATCTGAAATACAAGGTTTAGTATTACTGATGTTAGATCTCATAATATCAGATAAATCTGAACTATAAGGTTTAGCATTACTGATGCTAGATCTCATAATATCAGATAAATCTGAACTATAAGGTTTAGCATTACTGATGTTAGATCTCATAATATCAGATAAATCTGAAATACAAGGTTTAGTATTACTGATGCTAGATCTCATAATATCAGATAAATCTGAACTATAAGGTTTATAAATATTAAACTAATAGTATACGGGGGATTATACCATTATTAATTATAATATGTAATTTAAATGTTTAGGCACACAATTATTTTTTTGTATAACGTTAGATGCCCTAAAATTATATGTTATACTGAATCTCATAATATCAGATAAATCTGAACTACAAGGTTTAGCATTACTGATGCTAGATCTCATAATATCAGATAAATCTGAAATACAAGGTTTAGTATTACTGATGTTAGATCTCATAATATCAGATAAATCTGAACTATAAGGTTTAGTATTACTGATGTTAGATCTCATAATATCAGATAAATCTGAAATACAAGGTTTAGTATTACTGATGTTAGATCTCATAATATCAGATAAATCTGAACTATAAGGTTTAGCATTACTGATGCTAGATCTCATAATATCAGATAAATCTGAAATACAAGGTTTAGTATTACTGATGTTAGATCTCATAATATCAGATAAATCTGAACTATAAGGTTTAGCATTACTGATGCTAGATCTCATAATATCAGATAAATCTGAACTATAAGGTTTAGTATTACTGATGTTAGATCTCATAATATCAGATAAATCTGAACTATAAGGTTTAGTATTACTGATGTTAGATCTCATAATATCAGATAAATCTGAACTATAAGGTTTAGTATTACTGATGTTAGATCTCATAATATCAGATAAATCTGAAATACAAGGTTTTGTATTACTGATGTTAGATCTCATAATATCAGATAAATCTGAACTATAAGGTTTAGCATTACTGATGCTAGATCTCATAATATCAGATAAATCTGAAATACAAGGTTTAGTATTACTGATGTTAGATCTCATAATATCAGATAAATCTGAACTATAAGGTTTAGCATTACTGATGCTAGATCTCATAATATCAGATAAATCTGAAATACAAGGTTTAGTATTACTGATGTTAGATCTTATAATATCAGATAAATCTGAACTATAAGGTTTAGCATTACTGATGCTAGATCTCATAATATCAGATAAATCTGAACTATAAGGTTTAGTATTACTGATGTTAGATCTCATAATATCAGATAAATCTGAACTACAAGGTTTAGTATTACTGATGTTAGATCTCATAATATCAGATAAATCTGAACTATAAGGTTTAGCATTACTGATGCTAGATCTCATAATATCAGATAAATCTGAAATACAAGGTTTAGTATTACTGATGCTAGATCTCATAATATCAGATAAATCTGAACTATAAGGTTTATAAATATTAAACTAATAGTATACGGGGGATTATACCATTATTAATTATAATATGTAATTTAAATGTTTAGGCACACAATTATTTGTTTGTATAACGTTAGATGCCCTAAAATTATATGTTATACTGAATCTCATAATATCAGATAAATCTGAACTACAAGGTTTAGCATTACTGATGCTAGATCTCATAATATCAGATAAATCTGAAATACAAGGTTTAGTATTACTGATGTTAGATCTCATAATATCAGATAAATCTGAACTATAAGGTTTAGTATTACTGATGTTAGATCTCATAATATCAGATAAATCTGAAATACAAGGTTTAGTATTACTGATGTTAGATCTCATAATATCAGATAAATCTGAAATACAAGGTTTAGTATTACTGATGTTAGATCTTATAATATCAGATAAATCTGAACTATAAGGTTTAGCATTACTGATGCTAGATCTCATAATATCAGATAAATCTGAACTATAAGGTTTAGTATTACTGATGTTAGATCTCATAATATCAGATAAATCTGAACTACAAGGTTTAGTATTACTGATGTTAGATCTCATAATATCAGATAAATCTGAACTATAAGGTTTAGTATTACTGATGTTAGATCTCATAATATCAGATAAATCTGAAATACAAGGTTTAGTATTACTGATGCTAGATCTCATAATATCAGATAAATCTGAACTTTTAGGTTTATAAATATTAAACTAATAGTATACGGGGGATTATACCATTATTAATTATAATATGTAATTTAAATGTTTAGGCACACAATTATTTGTTTGTATAACGTTAGATGCCCTAAAATTATATGTTATACTGAATCTCATAATATCAGATAAATCTGAACTACAAGGTTTAGCATTACTGATGCTAGATCTCATAATATCAGATCAATCTGAAATACAAGGTTTAGTATTACTGATGTTAGATCTCATAATATCAGATAAATCTGAACTATAAGGTTTAGTATTACTGATGTTAGATCTCATAATATCAGATAAATCTGAAATACAAGGTTTAGTATTACTGATGTTAGATCTCATAATATCAGATAAATCTGAACTATAAGGTTTAGCATTACTGATGCTAGATCTCATAATATCAGATAAATCTGAACTATAAGGTTTAGCATTACTGATGCTAGATCTCATAATATCAGATAAATCTGAAATACAAGGTTTAGTATTACTGATGTTAGATCTCATAATATCAGATAAATCTGAACTATAAGGTTTAGCATTACTGATGCTAGATCTCATAATATCAGATAAATCTGAACTATAAGGTTTAGTATTACTGATGTTAGATCTCATAATATCAGATAAATCTGAACTACAAGGTTTAGCATTACTGATGCTAGATCTCATAATATCAGATAAATCTGAAATACAAGGTTTAGTATTACTGATGTTAGATCTCATAATATCAGATAAATCTGAAATACAAGGTTTAGTATTACTGATGCTAGATCTCATAATATCAGATAAATCTGAACTATAAGGTTTATAAATATTAAACTAATAGTATACGGGGGATTATACCATTATTAATTATAATATGTAATTTAAATGTTTAGGCACACAATTATTTGTTTGTATAACGTTAGATGCCCTAAAATTATATGTTATACTGAATCTCATAATATCAGATAAATCTGAACTACAAGGTTTAGCATTACTGATTGTTGTAAATCATAAAGAAATTACTACCAAATCAAAAGGTTTTAATAAACAAAGAACTTTACATGGGTATAAATAGTAAACCATTTTTTGTATGAACATTCAAACACATGTTTAAATAAATATTAGGAGGTTATCATAATATTTAATTTAAACATATGATTATAATAAATATTAGAAGCTTATCATTTCCTCATTCACCCCATCTCTAAAAAGTAATAAAGTCCTTGAGATAACCAGGTGGTCGTTTTTCACGGATTGGGCGATTCACTGTCGCTGGGCTTCCATTTAGACCTTGGACTAATTCGTCTTCAGTTGGGCTATCTGTAGTCGGAGAGTTCATCTCTGTAGTTTTCGAGTTGTTTTCCAAAACTGGAGTTTCATTGGTACAATTTTCTGATCGTATGAAGGATTCTCCAGGTGGGGCTAGGTGCCGAGTCGAAATAGTTGTCTCTCTTCCATCGGGGAATCTGATGTGTGCATATTCAGGGTTTGATTCCAATAGCTCCACTTCTTCCACTAGAGGGTCGTACTTCGTTGCTCGAATATGGTTCTTCATTAAAACTGGTCCAGGTTTAGTCAACCATGTCGGCATAGAGCATCCGTTGAACGAGCGTCTAGGATGGTTGAACATGCGCTCATGTGGTGTGGCATTCGTGGACGTGCAAAGGAGAGACCGTATTAAGTGAAGTGCCATGTCGAGTACGTCTTCCCATTGCTCAGTTTTCTTACCAAACGTCCTAAGGGCAAGCATAATACTCTTCCATATTACACCGTTATACCTCTCTACTTGTCCGTTACCTTGCGGGTTATAGGGGGTCGATCGGCTGGTAGCCACTCCATGAGAAGTAAGAAATGATTTGAGATCTCCAGACATGAAGGAACTTCCTTGATCTGAATGGACATACGCTGGTGTGCCGAAGAGAGCAAAAAGTTTGGTCAAATGTTTAATCACAGTTCTGGCTGAGGTGTCCAAACTAGGGAAGGCGAAAGGGAACCTCGAGAATTCGTCCACAATAGTAAGTAAGTATTTGTTTCTCGATGCAGAAGGAAGAGGGCCTTTGAAGTCTAGATTGATGCGTTCGAAAGGAGCTGTAGCCTTGACCAGGTGCCCAACATGCGAAAAGTAACGCGGTTTTAATTCTGCACACACTGAGCATGCTTGGGTAATTTTTCTTATATCTTCCAAAGAGTAGGGAAGATTCTTAGCTCTAATCCAATGCGACATCCTAGTTACTCCAGGATGGCAAAGTGAGTTGTGCAGGGTTTGGAGATCTGTAATCGAGTTAGCAACGGCGCTTATTCTTGAAAGGGTGTCAGCAGAGGAATTTTCGTTGCCGGGACGATAGATGATGTCAAATTTGAAGCAGGCGAGTTCCAATCGCCATCGCATGATTTTCTCATTTTTAATTTTGCTGTTGTGCCGTTGGTGAAACATAAAGGAAACAGACCGTTGATCAGTGAGAATTGTAAAAGGTCTCCCTATGAGGTAATGACGCCAGTGTTTTAGCGATTCTACTATAGCGTATGCCTCTTTTTCGATAGAAGAGTGTTGCACTTCTGATTTGTTCAGCATCCTGGAAAAGAAAGCAACTGGTCGCCCCATTTGACTTAAAGTGGCGGCTATGGCAAACTTTGATGCATCCGTCTCTACTTGAAAAGGTACATTATCAAGTATTGCGGCAGTAGCTGCATTAGCAATTTCATTCTTCAGCATGTTGAACACTGATACAGCTTCGTTAGACAGAGGGAATGTGGTTTTCAGCAAAGGGCGAATCTTTTCTGAAAAGCGGTGTATCCATTTGCTGTAATAAGAAAACATTCCCATCGCTCTCTGCAGTGAAGCAGCGTTTTCGGGTACAGGTAAATCTAAAAGTGGCTGCATGCGTTGGGGATCAGGTGTAATCGTGTGATTAGAAATGACATAGCCCAGTAAATGGAGAGTTTTCACCGAGAACTTACTTTTTTCTTTATTCAAGGTCAGGTTATACTTGTCTACGGCAGCTAAGAAATTCTTTAAGTTTTTGTCATGGTCCTCTTGATTTTTACCACATACCGTCACATCATCTAAATAAGGAAAAGTGCCTTCAAGATTTTCGTCCTGTACAATACGATCAATGACTCTTTGAAAAGAAGCGACCCCATTAGTTACTCCAAATGGTATCCGAAGGAAATGGTATAATTTTCCGGCAGCTTCAAAAGCGGTGTACTGTCTTTCAGATTCCAGAATAGGTACTTGATGGTATGCACTCTTTAGATCTATAGTGCTGAAAACTTCATTTTCTGACACTTTTGAGATTATTTCTTCAATTTTAGGTAGGGGGTAAGCATCAAGTTGTGTGAACTTATTAATGGTTTTTGAATAATCCACGACCATACGGGGTTTTCGCTTTCCATCTCTCACCACAAAAGCCTGTGCTCGCCAAGGCGAGTAGCTTGGTTCAATTACACCTTCCTGCAGAAGTCTATCAACCTCATCCTTCATAAATTTACGATCTTCCTTAGATTGGTTTCTCGATTTAATTACAACAGGTCTGCAATTTCCTTCTAAGTGCCCAAAAATCGACACAGGCTCTACACGAGCTTGGGCTACATTACAAATGTTAAATAATTGCTTCCAATCCGGTACTTCTCCTTTATCCACCCAGGTTTGTCCTAAAGTGGTATTTATCCAAACTTTCAGTAATTGTTCACTTTCTTTTGCATGAAGAAAATCTTCTACTGCTTGAGTCCAGCTATACCAGCCTACTGGACTATAAAGACTTGAAAGATGAAATCCTTTTTTCTCACCTTTTACTCTATTAGTAGGCCTCCATTCTCCACGCTCAAGCATCTCTGTCTTTTGATGATTTTCTATCTTTTCACCACATTCTATACATATATAGTGTGCTGTACTTGGATTTTTATCTTCCCATTTTATTTGTGACCATTTTAGAACTTGATAGTAATTACAATACGGACAGGGAACAAAAAAATATCTCTTATCTGTTGCTTCAAATTCTTTCTCAATTCTGCTTATTCCATGAATCGTTGGTGTCGATACTAAAAAAATCTTTCGCCTTGCAAATGTATTAGTTCGAGCAATACTGAGCAGTACTGGATCTCCTTCTCCTCCTGAATCTCCTGGGTAGGCATCTATTTCATCAAGAAAGAGATATTTTACTGGCATAGATCTCAGTCCTACACTACTATTCGCTCCAGTTATTACTACTATTCCACCTGGAAACTCCTTACTTTGTACAGTATTCCCTGAATCTCTTGACCTTGGGTCTTTTACTTTACTTTTTAAACACGGTATACTCTCCATTAACGGTGCAAATCTTCCCTTCGACCAACGTTTTCCCATTTCAACTGTTGGCTGTACTACCAGCATTGGACCTGGTGTTTGATCGATGATATAGCCAATCCAATTGTTGCCAGCTTCTGTTCCCCCAATCTGCGCTCCTTTCATGAATACTACTTTTTCTGCTGGTGAGGACGGAGAAAGTGAATCCATGATTTCTTTTAAATAAGGAGTTCTTTCCGTTCTCCATTTACCTGGCTCTGATGCTGCAGTTGCTGCTAAAACTCGATACTCATTTGCCCACTCTGATACTTTAAGCTCTGGATCTGGTTTTAAACCTTCAGAAAAAGCTCTAGCGTATATCATTGTCTGCATCTACTCATAACTGGTTCTATCTCAACATCATTAACAGTAGAACTACACTCCTCCAATTCCATAAACATCTTTTTCTGAAATTCGTTTTCTATATATCTTTTGCTCATCTCACTTATCATTATTGCTATAACAAGCGTAAATACCCCTGTTATTGTTGCAAAAATGATTGCACTGCTTATTGTTGTTGTTATCAACCCTATATATACTGCTACCGCTATTGCGCTGACTGTAGTATAGATGCACATAATATTATTATGTTTTTTCATTCTTTTATCTGCTATTTCTCTCTGTGCTATATATTTATTATGAAGGGTTGGAAAATTAACAACGGTATCTCTGCAGAGTAACGCTCCATTTTTTTCATTAAATAAAACTTTAAGTAATTCTAAATTATTTGACTTGATTGCTAAGTGCAGAACAGGTGTATAATTTGCTCCTTTTTTCAGCAATAACTTTACTACATGTAAATGCCCTTTTTCCGCAGCAAGATAAATCGGTGATAGACTGTTGTGTATCGATTGTATCGATTAGGAGTGATCGGGTATCTGGTCCCGCCCTTTTTGGGTTTACCTGCCGCTTGAGGTTATCTGTTCAAGGATGTAAAGTTTTTGTTGTATTATGTAATAAATAGTGTTAAAAGATGGATGTGTTGTTCATGTTTAATTACCTATCTAGATGTAATAAAGTGGCGACGAGGATAAACACAGAGAAAACGGACACTCTAATCTCAAAGTTTATTGTCAACCAAGAAAAATGAACGCTGATCAATTCACCCAGTTTTTGCAACAACAGCAGCAGCAATTTTCAGCCATGCTAGAAAAATTCTCGTCCATAAATCCAAGCGCTTCTTCAACACTTCCTCAACATAATGTAAGTAAATTTGATACTTTTGATAAAAATACGGAATCCTTTCAACAATACAAAGAACGATTTGACAACTTTCTTGCCCTAAAAGGCCTAGCGTCAGACAAAGACTCAGCTAAAACAATTCTTTTAAATAGCATTGGCCCCGAATATTTCGAGTTGCTCAAACTATCAGTAGCACCAAAAGAACTCAATACATTAACATTTGATGAAATTATTAAAACACTTGACGGCCAACTTACTGAGAAAAAAAATATTTTAGTTGAAAGACACAAGTTTTTATCACAAAAACAAGCACCTAACCAATCTATCCAAGATTTTGTCACCCAATTACGAAAATACATTCCTGCATGCAGCTTCAAATGTGAATGTGAAAAGTCTGTGGCAGATCTTTTTCTACACTCCCAGTTTATCAGAGGCCTCTCTAACCAAGACATACGCCACCAACTTCTTTTGGATGACTCAAAAACATTTTCCGACGCTGTCTCAAAGGCACAAACCTTAGAAGCATCGTACTTGGCAAGTCAACAATTCGATATATCCACAGAAAATAATTCAGAAAATAACAGTGTACATAGACTTTCGAGACCACGTAGTGGGAGTCAAAATAATTATAATTCAAAACCTAGAGATAAATCAAATTCAAGACATACACGCCTTAATTTAAAACACCTGGGAATTGAAGGGCTTTGTTTAAAATGTGGTAGAAATAATCACAATTCAAAAAATTGCAGAGTTAATCCGACTAAATTAAAATGTCAATACTGTGAGAAGTCGGGACATGTCGAAAAAGTGTGTCTAAAAAGATTAATGTCAGAAAAAAAGGAAGTGCAGTCAGTAGACTCAGAAGAAGACTCATTCCTCCATGATCAATACACAATATATGAAATAAACAGTCAGAATCTAGACACACAGAAGTATTTCGTTCAAGTAAAAATCAACAATATAATTCAACAATTTGAAGTAGATTCCGGAGCAGGACAAACACTGTTAAATGAATCAAATTTTAATCGACTGAATCTTAATAAGAAACTTAGAGATACCAGCATCCGATTTCGCTCTTACACCTCAGGTATTTTCGCACCCATTGGAGTAGCAGAAGTAGAGGTTCAATATAAGGACATAAAATCAACAGAGACACTCTACGTAGTTTCAGATAAGTTTTCCCCACTTCTGGGCCGTTCCTGGATCAGACACCTAAATATTCATTTACAAGACATCGATGTTGGAAAAATCAACAATAATTCAATAAATTCAATAATTCCTGACAACGTCGAAAATGTGATCCTTAACAGATACCCAGAGATATTTCAACAAACGGTGGGCTGCTGCAAAAACTTCAAGATTTCCCTTAAATTGCGAAACAACGCAAAACCCATAGCTTTCAAGGCTAGAGAGGTACCACAAGCCCTGAAAGCAGAAGTAGAGCAAGAACTCGAGACACTAGAAAAGCAAAACATTATTTCAAAAGTCCAAGAGAGTGACTGGGCTTCCCCCCTAGTTATTGTCCCCAAGGCAAATGGTAAAGTACGCCTATGTGTCGATTATAAGGTGGGAGTAAACCCTCAACTTCAGGACGCACATTATCCTATACCAAGAATTGATGACCTTCTCACAGCACTCAATAGTTCCACATATTATTGCTCACTGGATTTATTTAAAGCATACCTCCAGGTCCCAGTCGACCAAGAAAGCGCAAAGATTCAAACAATCATTACTCATAAAGGAACCTATACAGTTAACCGTCTCTCTTTTGGCATCAAAACCGCACCAAATGAATTCCATCTTATCATGGACAAAGTCCTATCAGGCCTGCAAGGGGTCACAACATACTTCGATAACATCATAGTTCATGGGAAAACAAGAGAGGACTGCTATACAAATTTGATTGCCTGCCTCGACAGACTAAAAGAGTTTGATTTACACCTCAATAGAGAAAAGTGTGAACTATTCAAAACCAAAATTCAATACTTAGGTTATGTATTCGAGCAAGGTAAAATTTCGAAAGATCCAGCTAAAGTCATGGCCATTATGAAGGCACCAAGACCAGCAAATCAAGACGACGTCAAGAGGTTTTTGGGCATGGTGACCTATTATGCAAAATTTATTCCAAATATTTCAACACTAACGTACCCATTGAAATTACTTTTACAAAAGCAAAAAAAATTCTACTGGTCTTCTAGATGTGAATCAGCGTTTACACAATTGAAAAATGAAATTTCTAGTGATAGAGTCTTAACACCCTTTAGTCCAGATCTTCCTCTCTCGGTAGCTTGCGACGCCTCACCAACCGGGGTAGCAGGAGTACTCTCACACACCATAAATGGCATAGAAAAACCTATTGCCTTCGCATCACGTGCATTGACCAAAACCGAGATGAACTATAGCCAACTAGACAGAGAAGCCTTGTCGATCGTTTTTGCTCTCAAGAAATTCTATTATTATATTTATGGCAGAAAGTTTACCCTATATACCGATAATCGGCCACTGACCCACATTCTGCACGAGAATGCACACCTTCCAGCAATGACGTCCGCAAGACTTCGACGCTACGCAACCTGGCTCACAAATTTTGACTACCAAATTGAACATAAAAAGGCAGAAGAAAATTTACACGCCGATTTTCTTTCAAGATCCCCTATCCAAGAAAATATGTCCCAAATGGAACAGAATATTGAAGAAGAAGTCTCGTTAATTTCTAATGAAACCATTTACACTATTTCCAACGATACGATCAACTACAAAACCCTCGCTGAAGAAACCTCACGAGATGAGCAACTATCTAGAATTAAATCAGACCTTTTGAAGGGTGAAAACAATAACACTGAACTCTATCTGCAAAATGGCATAATTTTTAAAGGACAACGAGTAGTCGTTCCAACATCATTACAGCAAGCAGTTCTTAACGAACTTCATCACACACACGCAGGGGTTGTAAAAATGAAGCAGTTATCCCGTCAATATGTTTACTGGAAAAATCTAGACAAAGACATTGAAAATCTCGTCAGAACTTGTCAGGCATGTGGACGAATTCGAAAAAATCCTCCCAAAGCTCCAATACATCACTGGGATGAGCCCACAGAGAATTTTGATAGGGTTCATATGGACTATGCGGGGCCATTCCAAAACCACCACTTCTTTCTTTTAGTGGACGCTAAGTCCCGCTGGCTAGAAATCCGGTTCTCCAAGAATGCACCAACATCAGATTCAACCATTCAATACCTTCAAGATATATTCTCAACCCACGGTCTACCAAGAGTCCTAGTGTCGGATAATGCAACAATATTCAAAAGCGAAGCATTTCTCAAATTCTGCACACAACATGGCATTCAACAAAAGTTCATAGCACCAGGCCATCCCGCCACAAACGGAATCGCAGAACGCAATATTCAAACTTTTAAACAGAAATTACAGGCTATGTCTTATTCTACGTTACCCCTCCAAAGAAAAGTCCAAGAAATCTTAATGCGATACAGGTCGACCCCGCTGGCATGTGGGAAATCACCATCGGAATTGTACCTACAACGTAGAATACGGATTAAATTAGATCTGCTAAAAC
Source organism: Aelia acuminata (assembly GCA_911387785.2). Lineage (NCBI taxonomy): Eukaryota > Metazoa > Arthropoda > Insecta > Hemiptera > Pentatomidae > Aelia > Aelia acuminata. The sequence goes on along the minus strand of OU426981.1, from coordinate 2,236,552 downwards.
CACCCCCACAAACACCAGCTTTTCCCAGCACCACTCAGGGTACACGTCAACTAAGTGTGGGAGATCGCATTCAAGCAAGATGGTACCCCCACACTGGAAAACCAACGTGGAGACTCGGAACCGTAATCCAAAAAATTGGGAAGCTCCACTACATAGTCAAACTCGACATTAATGGATATAGCCTGAAGAGGCATATCAATCAATTGCTTTTCATTGCGAGCGAAACCAAACCCAAGAAGAGAGTTATGTTCACTCTACACCCCAAGAATCCAACCAATGATGTCGAATCAAGAAGCAACCTCGCAGAAGACTTCCAGCCAGAACCAAGACCATCGACCCCCCCGCAGCAACAACAAGAACATCCTAGGGCCGAGCCACATCCCATTCTAAGACGATCAAGCAGAGAACGGAGGCCCCCAAGAAGACTCCAAGAATATGTTACTCAATTTACCCCTTGATATACGCATGTCATAATTATATAATTATTTTAATAAGTGTGGGAGACTGTTGTGTATCGATTGTATCGATTAGGAGTGATCGGGTATCTGGTCCCGCCCTTTTTGGGTTTACCTGCCGCTTGAGGTTATCTGTTCAAGGATGTAAAGTTTTTGTTGTATTATGTAATAAATAGTGTTAAAAGACGGATGTGTTGTTCATGTTTAATTACCTATCTAGATGTAATATAGACCTTTATTATTTGAAATATCAATATCAATTTCTTCTTTTAAGATAGACTCTACAAGCTCAACTTCTCCTCTTTGTGCAGCTAAATGGAGTAGACTATTCTTTTCAGAACCGTATTTATTACTTATCAAAGCCTTCTTTATTTCAGGTTTAGCATAATCAAATGGTGTCTTGCCACTATCGTCTTTTACCAGAGGATCTATATCTTCTCGCGTTAGTAAAACCTCTATTGTTTTAAGTCTTTCAGCGTAATGTAGTGGCGTTTTATTTTCGTAGTCTTGCAAATTTACTTGAGCATTAGGCTCCTTTATTAAGCATTTGAGAATATCGAGACACAAATCTCTTTCATCGTAATTAGTATTACTTACAGCTATATGAACAGGTGATAATTTCATTGAATTTTGTCCTACACGTGCGCTATTTACATCTGCTCCAAGCTTTAGCAGTAACTTTACTATCTCCAACTTTTTGTTATTAACTGCATAGTGCATCGGTGTCTGATTTCGTACATCAAAGACATCTATTTCAGCGTTTCCTTCTCTTATCAAAATCTTTACAACTTCTGCATGTCCTATTCCTGCTGCTAGATGTAATGGAGTATGATGCAGAGCATTTCGTACATTAACGTCAACACCTTTTCCTATCAAATATCTAACTGCATTAACTTCACCTATCATTGCAGCTAAATGAAGTAAGCTATCTTGTTCTGACCCGTACTTGTTATTAATTAGCGCTTGTAATATTTCTGCTTTTTTCCCTTCTTTGGCGTAATCAAGAGATGTTTTACCTTCATTATCTTCCACAAAAGGATTAATATTCTTCTTCGTGAGTAACAAATCCACCATGCTTAATTCATCAAACTCTATAGCGCAATGCAGTGGAGTTTTTCCGTTTAATCCTCTGACATTAACATCTAATCCAGGTTGATTAATGAGGCACTTTATTAATTCTAAACTTAACTTAGCAGACATTATTAAAATTTAGCGTTAGATAATTCTTCAAGTGAGTTTGTAATCTCTTCGGTTAGCGCCATATGAATCTTTTCAGTGTCACGCAGTGATGCAAGCAGTGCTGAAACTCTATTTGGAATATTAAGCAAATTATTACGGACAACTCTTGCTACGTTAAATGCTTCATTTCTTACTTCCTCTACTGCTATAAGTTCTCCTATCTCAGCCTTAGCTTTCGCCTCAAGCAGTTTACCACGTTCCATTTCATTTTTTATTCTAGTTTTTAGCAACATCGTGGAAAGTTTTTCTCCGCTTTCTGAATAGTTTTTTCTTCTCAGTGGTTGACTTGGATCTCTTATTGTTTCTATAGCCCTGTTTGCTTGTTCTCGGTCAATGAGTCCATCCTCCAGCTCAACTATTCCTTTTTTTACTAAATAACAGACATATTGCTTTGATACTCCTATCTCTCTTGCCCATTCCGTCTGCGTGATTTTTTCCACTCTTTTTGCTCCTTTTTAAGAATTTTCTTCTTGAATTTCTGCAAAAGTTTTACCAGTACTGGCTAAAAGGGCATCTCTTCCTGTATATATTTGCCAACGTTTTATGGTTACATCTACAAATTTTGAATCTAGCTCTATTGTTCTGCAAATTCTTCCTGTTCTCTCACATGCAATCAGTGTGCTGCCAGAACCACTAAATGGATCAAGTACTATGTCTCCTGGTCTACTGCTATTAACTATTGCTCTCTCCATTAGTTCTACTGGCTTCATTGTTGGATGTAATGAGTTATGTGTTGGCTTATCATAAAACCACAGATCACTTTGATTTCTTCCTCCATGCCACTCACGTTTATTGCCGCTTTTCCATCCATAGAGCATTGCTTCATATTGTCTCTGATAATCAGATCTGCCTAGTGTAAAATGATTCTTCGCCCAAATGATAAAAGTTGACCATTTTCCTCCCGCTTCCTCAAATGCTTTTTGCAACGTTGAAAACTCTGATGATGATACGCAGATGTAAATTGCACCTTTCGTATATGCTAAAATATGAGTGCAAATATCATAGAGAAAAAGTTCGTACTTTTCACCTTGATTATCGTTTAATATTTTTTTATCTTCTCTTTCTTGACTGCTACCATAATCAACGTTATATGGAGGATCACAAACAGTAATGTCTGCCATTTCATCATCTAACAGCGCTTTATATGATTCAACTACAGAGCTATCACCACAATAGATTCTATGATCACCTAAAATCCAAAGATCACCTGGTTTTGTTACTTTTTTGTCATCAATAGCTAAGTCAGAAAGATCTTCTTTTTCACTATCTAAATCATCAAGGAAATGTTGAACTTTTTCTAATTCAAATCCAGTCATTTTAAGATCAAACTGTAAATCTTCTAACTCTTGAATTTCTACTTTCAAAAGCTCATCATCCCACTTTGCCCAATTAGCTGATTGATTTGCCAGTAATCGAAAAGCTTTAGTTTGTGGTTCATTTAAATTATCACTTAAAACCACAGGAATACTTTCTATACCAAGTTTTCTTGCTGCTTTCAGTCTTAAATGACCATCAACCACAGTTCCATCGCTTTTTGCAACTATTGGTATACGAAAGCCGAATTCCCTGATTGAAGCACACATTCTGTTGACTACATCGTCATTTTTACGCGGATTACGCTCATATTCGACCAGATTTCGAGTAGGATAGTAGTGGATTGCTAAATTCATATAATTACTGTACTAATTAAAAAGTTAATATTCAAAATATCTCTGACGCTAAAGAAGGCCTGTTTCTCTATGAAAAAACAAATTAGGAAAATAGGATGGTAAAAATTTTTCGATCTCCTTATACTTACTGGTGTTATCAAAGATGAAAAGACTTTTTACGTCTCGAAAATACTCGTATACATCCTGGACAATAGATTCTATTTCTCTATCTCGAACAACATTAAAATCCATATCATTATCATTTTCTGTAGGAATTTCTAATTCTTTAGCTAAATTACGAAATGAATTGAAAAGAGTGTCATATGTTTTAGCATTTATCCATACAATTTTTGTCCAAATATTACTCTCCTTACTATATGCGTAGCTTCTAGCCAATTCACTTTTTCCTGTTCCATATTCTCCATTAATCAAGACCATTCGTGACAGTTCTACTTCTTGATTTTTACTATCTAACTTCTTTTTTAATTCGTCTAACATCACTTCTCTTTTTATAAAGAATTTTAGTAAATAGCCCAAATTAAAGGACAATGTATTTTTACCTTCTTTTTCATGAAGTATTCGTAAATTTCTGATTTCTTCACGCAGTTCTTGTATATCCTTTTTTTTTGCTGAATCGTTTTCATTAATCTCTTTTAATATACTACTAGCCAATCCTTTCTTTTTTTCCTCATCTAAAATACGCACATACTCTCTTTTTTTAGATGTTTCACTAAGTACATATTTTTGTTCTAACTCTTCCCAATTTTCTAATTCCCACGTAAAGGGAAGCCGATAGCCGTATTTTTCAGCAAAGTCATGCTCCTTCAATTGATAATACTTAATGATCTCACCCTCTGCTTTCTCTATTCCCACCTTTTCATATAACTCTGAAGTCATCAACATTTCACCACTTTGTTTATCTTTTACTTGATGTCCAGTACGTGTAGTAAACGGGTACTTTCTTTTTGATTTACCTAAAATAACACCTTTAGTTATGTGAAGATTGGGAAATTCTCCTTTCTCGTTGCAAGATGTAGTGTAATTTATTACTCTGGATACAGTATCCATTGCTAACTTCTCAATCCCCCTATTACAAGACAACTGATTAGTATCCACAATTTTAGTGAATTGCTCCTCAAAACTTTGAAAAATTTCCAAGCCAGCTTCTATTAAAATGTTTCTTAAGTTACCTTCTGAAGGCGCAACTATTGTAGAAAATATTTTTGCTTTTTTCCTATGTTGGTTTGTAGAAATAAAACTCACACACTCCATAACTTGAGAAGTACCTACTTTCTCCACACTTGGTGGAATATAATTACCCACAGTTGATACAACCTTAGCTACTACTTTACCTGTTTTACGTACTTTTGAACCTGGTTTTGCTTCTTTAGAACATTCAGATAGTTTTTCCTCGAATTCTTTAACAAAAGTCTTAACAAAAAAAGTTGCTTTTTTCACTACTTCATCACTTGTAATGCTTATACAGCTAAACATTTCTTCATCATCAGTCGATGTACTACTGCTGCCTATAGATGAAGATCTTGTTACTCTAGGGCTCTCTTGACTTCGTCCACACTGAAGTTCTTCACTAGATGATCTATCTTCATGATTAAGACCTCCTTTTGCTCCTATTGTTGACTCATCATCTACATAATCCATTTGATTATCTATTACTTGTTCCTTTGTATTTTCTTTACCTAACATAAAGCCCCCTATATTTTGATTGTTTTGTCGTAAACCTCTTTTCTGAAGAGTGGTTTCAACATTTGATTCTTATGCGGTTGTACCAAAGCAATTTACTGTAGAAACCTTATAGTAACCCTAAGTAACTTTAATTGCTGAGCAACAGTGTGTTTTTCTTTTGATTTCTGACTAAACTAGATATATGCCTAAAAAAGCTAGGATTACTTTCCGAATGACATACATAATACAGTGCATCTAACACCATACCCCACATTGATTACATTAAATTGTACTATAGCTAAAAAGATCTAACAGAGCAAGGACTTCTTTGCATACTCTAGCATTTTAGTTTTTATTTTAAAACTAAAGCAGCTCAGTTTCATGTACTTTTATTTCTTTATCAACTGTTATTTTTCTTCTTCAATGTATCTGTGAGTAATGATAACGTTGCTGGTAAAGCAATTTTTTTATATAGCAAGATTCAGCTATTTAATAAAAAGATCGTGGCTAGACCAAAAAATATAAGAGCTGAGAGAATATCAGTTGTTGCTGATGTTAAGATTGAAGATGAAACAGCAGGATCGGATCTTAAACGATGAAGCATTATAGGAATGAAAGTGCCGATAAATGTTGCAATAATCGACATTGCAATCATGGAAACTACGAAAATGATCTCTACTTTTAAACTATGGAACCTTATTGCTAATACTACGAGCGAAATTGTAGATAAAATCACTCCATTTATAAGACCTATTAAAAATTCTTTCATCAGTATTCTTTTTGTATTTTGCTCAGTTAGATATTTTGTTGCGATTGCCCGGATAGTTAGTGTTACTGTTTGGGATCCTGCATTTCCGCTCATTGATGCAATTATTGGCATAATTATTGGTAGTACTATAAAACTTTCTATTACGTTATCGAAAAAGCCAACTACTATAGAACATATTGTTGCAGCTAAGAGGTTAAATAATAACCAAGGTAACCTTTTAATTATAGTTTTATGTATAGGAGCATTTATATCAGATTTAGATGATACACCGCTTATTTTAAGTACATCCTCTTCTGCTTCTTGCTGAACAATTTTGATTACATCTTCAATAAGGATTACACCGATAATTTTACCACTCTTATTTACTACTGGAGCTGATAATAGAGAGTAATCTTTAAATATTCTTGCTACTTCTTCTTGGTCCATTCCAGTTTTATTTATTTTTATATCTTGACTCATTATCTCTTTTATTATTGTTTCTCCTGAGTGAGATATTACCTTATTTAAGTTGAAACTACCTATAGGTTCTAATTTCGAGTTAATGATGAAGATTTGGTAAAATGTTTCTGGTATTTTTTTATAATTGCGCAAGAATTCCATTAGCTGATTTATCGTCCAATAATATGGAGCTATAACCATATTTTTATGTATCAACCTTCCTGCACTTTCTTCTGGGTATGATAACAATTCCTCTACTAATTTTTGAGTTGCATTGGGTAAGTAGTTAAGTATGTTTTCTATAGACTTTCTATCAAAATCTTTCACTATGGCTACTATGTCTTCTATATCAAGAAGCATTAGTAACTTTGCTGTATTTTCTACTCCCAATATTTCCATGATCTCTACTTGTAAATCTGGTACTACATGTACTAAGGCATCACTTAACAAATGTTGATCGAGGATATTAACTAATTTCTCCCTGTGATCACTGATCGAAGTAGATAAAAAATAAGCTAACTGAACGCTATCTATCGTTTTTACAATATTACGAACACTTTCTAATTCTTGATTATCGAGAGACTCTATTAAATCATCAATAGCCTTTTTGTCTAAACCATAATGAGCACTTGTTTTAATATTCATTACTTTACCTTATTTTTTTAATAAATATACACACTTGATTTTATTGAACATTCAAGTATAATAAAATTATTTTGAATTAACTATTATATGGTTAAATTTCTATTTTGTTTGCTGTTATTGTTAGTGATAATAAATATATTAAAGTCTAAAGTATAATGAAAACCCATCCAGAAATCCTTGAATACTTTCAAGGCTTAAATAAAAGTATTTCTCTTATCAGGAGGTGTCTTTGACATAGAAAAATTGAAGTTGCGTCTTGAAGAGCTGGATTCTCAAGCGTCGAATGATAATCTGTGGCAAGACAATCAAAAAGCACAAGAAATTTTAAAAGAACGCTCTAAAATTAAGCATGACATAGAATCGTTTTCAAAGCTAGAAAGCGATTACAACGATGCTATCAGCTTGATGAAATCTGCTATTGATGAGAATGATGAAGAATTTTTTTCTGAAGTTAAAGGTGAGTTAGTAAAGCTAGAGAAATTAATCAAACTTAAAGAGACAGAATCTTTATTTACTGGTGAAGCAGATAACAATAACTGCTTTTTAGAAATCCACTCAGGAGCTGGTGGAACAGAGAGCAATGATTGGGCTGAGGTGCTCATGCGCATGTATACAAGATGGGCAGAAATTTATAACAATTTTAAAGTTGAAGTTGTAGAAAAATTAGATGGTGATGCAGTTGGTATAAAATCTACAACAATAAAGATCATCGGAGAAAAAGCTTACGGGTGGGCAAAAAGCGAAAGTGGAGTTCATAGATTGGTTAGAATATCACCATTTGATGCAAATGGTAAACGTCATACCAGTTTTGCAAGTGTAGGAGTAACTCCAGTGATTGAAGATTCAATAGATATTGTTGTGGATGAAAAGGATTTAAAGATCGACACTTACCGTGCTTCTGGAGCAGGTGGTCAGCATGTAAATAAGACTGAAAGCGCGGTACGTATTACGCATATTCCAACAGGCGTTGTAGCTCAATGCCAAAATGGTCGTTCTCAACATAAAAATAAAGATGAAGCACTTAAACTACTTAAAGGACGTTTATATCAAATTGAATTGGAAAAAAAAGAACAGAAAATGGCCGAAGAATATGGCAAGAAATGCGATATAGGTTGGGGCAGTCAGATCAGATCGTATGTTATGCATCCATATCAAATGGTAAAGGATTTAAGGACTGGACATGAAGTTGGCAATATAAATTCCGTTTTTGATGGCAATATAGATTGTTTCATAGTTAGTGTATTGGAGTTAAAATGAGATTTATTAAAAAGCTAAGTTTTATGCTCTGCTAATAAGGGGAAAAGAAAACCAAAACCTATTGAGAAAAATGGAACAATTTTGTGAATATATCTATTATCCAAGTAGCTGATGAAAATGGCAACTCGTTTCTTATGGGCACAAAAATGTAATATGAAGAGAAATCTTCGTACATTAAGTTGTAGCCGCGCAACGTCTGCCATTGATGATTATTTCACCTACTGTAACCGCTGCTAAAATAAAGCAGTAATAAACTTGTGTTAACAAAGAAATAGGTGAGACAGAAGCAATGCTACCTGCTAGCAGCAGCTGGGAACCATAAGGCAAAATGCCTTTTGTAACGCAAGCAAAAATGTCTAACAAGTATGCACTACGGTATGACGGAATATTATGCTTTTGCGCGAGCCTTTTTGCAATATCGCCACTTAATAAAATAGCAATGGTATTATTAGCAACTAAAACAGTAAACATAGATGCTATGCCCGCTATTACAAATTCAGCTTTAGTTTTTGTGATATTGCTTTCATCGATAAGTTTGTGTAATGCCTTTTGACCCTGCTTGTACATTATATGACTCAATCCGCCAATAAATAGAGCAAATATTACTATCTCGTTTACTTTTTCGAAACTGTCATATATGTCATGAGAGAGTTGAATGATAGTATAGTCAAAAAAAGTCATCCCTAATACACTAGCAACAATTATATTTATAGTTATTGTTACTAAAGTAGTAACTTCAAATAACCCCATGATTATTAAAGAAATATAAGGAATAATCTTTATTACTGATAAATAATCTAAATTTGATGTAGGAATAATTTTTGTACTATCTGCCATAATTGCCAGATAGACAAGCGTTATAATGCTGGCAACAAATGCTACTTTAGAATTCACTTTAAGTTTATCCTTTATCGTGGCCCCCTGTGAAGAAATAGATGCAATAGTAGTGTCAGATATTATTGAAAGATTATCACCAAATACGGCACCTCCAACTACAGTTGCAGTTCCTATTTCAAGACCAAAAGCCCCATTTTTTGCTAAGTTAACAGCTATTGGTACCATTGATACAACAACTTCCATAGACGTACCAATTGCAGTTGATATAAAAGCGGAAGCCAAAAATACTCCAGGCAGTAGTAATCTTGCTGGAAGGAAATTGAGAATTAAATCAGCAACAGTATCTGTACTACCAATTGATTGAGTCACCACAGAAAATGCTCCAGAAAATAGAAAAGTTATACCAAATTCCATTACTAATCGAACAAATAAGAAACATTACAAACTCGTTTAATAGTAGCACTGGAAATACTGACAATAAAATTACACAGAACATCTTCAAGTAAGCCTATGGTATCGTAGACTCTGTTGCGTAAAGTATTGTGTTTGATATATTGCCACAACCTCTCAACAGGATTCAGTTCTGGTGAATAAGGAGGCAAGTATATAATGGTAATGTTTTTCTGAATTTTCAAACTTTTTGATCTATGCCAGCCTGCACAATCCATTACAAGAAAGGCTTTTTTCGTGCCTAAATCTTTCGACATCTGCTCCAGAAATATATTCATACAATCAGTGTTTACATATGGAGCAAGTAGGCTAATTTTCTTACCACTTCTTGGATTTACCGCACTGTAGATATAGAAATTTTGTCTACCAATTTTCATTTTAACCTGCGTTCTGACCCCTTTTTTAAACCATCCGTGTCCGATTTTTGAATGAGTTCCAAATCGTGATTCATCAAAAAAATACCTCCTTTTCAGGGTGGGAATTGACTATTTTATTGAAGTATTTTTTAAACTCTTCTTGCTTGTTTTTATCTTGTTTATGGTGAATTGGCCTCGGTGTTATATAAGAAAACTTCATCCTTTGTATCTCACGATGCACTGTTGATTTGCTAATGTTTAGGCCAAATTCCTCTGAGATTTTTATTTGCACTTCCTTAATAGTAATATTTGGATTTCTTTCTACCCATATTTCAATTTGCTCACGTTGATTTTTGTTTAATTTGCTTTTTCTTCGCCGCTGAGAAGGGGCAAATAATTTTTCTACTCTACCAAATTTTAGATGCTTTATCCATTCAGTCAAAGCAGTCCTTGAAATTTTACATATTCTTGCCACAGCGCTTATACTACTTTCTTTTCCTGCTATCACCGCTTGTAACTTTTTTGAAACATATGCGTTATTTCTGACCTTTTTTAACATTTCTTTCGCCAAATTTACAACTTTTTCGTCTAACAGTTTTGACCTTAATGCCATTTATACCTCTCTATTTTATCTACTTTAGTATCACTTCTTTCCCATTATTGTCTATCTGTTCTTTACATAGTGGGAATTGGTATTAGACACATAGTAAGGGTGTTTTTATCTCCCATACCCTCGATGACAGTATCGATGTTACGTTGAATTTTACCTGCACTGCATGCAACAGCAAAAAATAGCGCCGGTAGTAGGCAAATTACCGGTGAAACTTGGCGAAGCGGATTATCAATTCCAATAAAGGAAAAATAGACACCACTTCCAAGGTATAAGATTAAAAAAATAACCAAAGGAAAAAAAGCTGTCATTTTACTGCATTAAAATCTATGATTATAATCAATTAAGTGGCTTCAGGCAAGCTTGGTTTTCTGTAAGTTAATAACAGTCCTTTTAGACTCTCAAGTTACGCTATGGAAAATGCGTTGACTATTCTACCATAATATATAGCATCAAAAAATACTCTATAGTATGAGGTAAAGCTATGGTAATGACATATGAACAGTGGAACATAATATTAGGTGTAATTGATCAAGAGGTAAATTTAAGTAAAGACAATGTAATTGAAAGAATAAAAGAGCTATTAAAGGAAGTAAAGATACTAGGGCAAACAGAAACATCAAGAATGTTAGAAGAGATACCGCATGGATTAGAAGTATCAAGCAAGATTCCAAGAGTACAAGAGACACAAGAGCCATTAAAAAAGAGACTAAAGGTGGTAAATGTACCGCAGACAAAAGAAGAAGCAAAAAAGATACTAAAGGAGTCAAGGGTATCAAATGCGCAACAGATGGTAAAAAGAATGCTAAAAAGGTTAGGTGTACAAGAGACATTAGAAGAATCAAAAGCAGTGGCGCTAGAGGATGTGCTAAATGCACGAAAGATCTCAGAAAAGGTACCAGTGATGCTAGATGTAGGAAAGATATTAGAGACACTAAAGGCACTAAAGAGAGCAAGTAAAAATGTGTATAGAGAGTGGGAGAAAAATAAGTTTGATGTAAATCATTGGTTTAAAGTAGATTGTTTGCATAAACGCATTTCATACACGTTATTGTATTTAGCTATTGATTTTAAGCTGAACAATTTAATAAATGCTATGCTTAAAGTAAAAGGAATCGATATTAATGCACCAAGTCCGTTTTCCGAATGGACTGCTTTACATTGGGCTGTTGAAGATAGGAACACAGAAGTAGCACGCAAGCTAATAGAAAAAGGGGCAAATGTTAATCAGTTGGATTCATCTCAACGAACTACTTTATATCAGCCAGCTGTAAATGGCGATATAGAAATAACAAAAATCTTAGTAAAAAATAATGCAGATGTTAATGCAGAGGATCTAGCGAGATTGACTGCTTTATATAAGGCTGCCGCTAATGGCCATGAAGAAGTAGCAAAGTACTTAATGGAGAATGGAGCGCTTAAACTTACTCCTTTACATATTGCTGTTGCAAATGTTGATGAAGCAATGGTGAATTGTATAATAAAAAATGATAAGAATATTGTTGAAAATATTGAGATAGTAGATGTATTTGGATGGAGTCCTTTATATTGGGCTGCTGCAAAGAATGACACATTAATATTAGAGATCCTATTACAGGCCACATCACGATGTAGAGCAAGTGTTGATATAGAGGATAAGTTAATTGGGCGATCTCCCTTACATATTGCTGCTACGAATGATAATGTGGAAGCAGTAGAGCTCTTAATAAACTATGAAGCAAATGTTAACCATAAGGATGCATGGGGATGGACTCCTTTTAATTGTGCTGCCGCAAAAGGCAATAGAAAAGTAATGAATTATCTAATAGCCCATGGAGCAAGTTTTGAGACAAATGATCCACAGAAAATATTACTTTCTATTTGTCCATATAATTATCTAGAAGCAGTAACTACTATAATACAACTTGGAATATGGAAGGATGTGATGAAATTGATGGTAGCTGAGTTTTTACGTTGTGCTGCCGGACATGGTGATACACTAATGGTACATGCTCTATTAGAATCTGGAATAAATGCTAATGCACGTGACGATTTAGAATCAACTGCTTTACATAAAGCTGCCAAAGGTGGCCATGCGGAAGTAGTAAGGACCTTAATTTTATATGGAGCAAATGTTAATGCACAGGATAGCTCAGGGCAATCTCCTTTAGCTTATGCTTTCGAACATAGACACTGGATAGTAGTAATGACTTTACTATGTTATGGCGCAAGTACTTTATTGCCTGATCACTGCGGTGAAACTGTAAGAGATTTAGCTGAACATCAAGGCATAAGTAATCTTCTAGTGGAAGCAGAACAAAGAGCACTAGATATACTTACGCGGCTTAACTTAGAATCAAGTATACTCAGAAACAAAGCATTAATGAAAGTGCAACACATAGCATCATATATGTTGAGAGAAATAGAATTACATCCATCTATCAGCTTTGAATTTATGATAAGAGATCAAGCTAATCAAATTGAACAATTACAGTATAACGATAAACTTAATGAAAAAAGAGTAGCATTTATAACTGACCACATTAAATGTGTGCAGTTAGAGACTAACACTAAAGCGTGTTCAGCTGAAATGAATGGAGTAAAAGAACAAATATTACATAGTCCTTGCAGGTGGTCATATCGCACTAAAAATGTTAATGTAAGAAGAGTAACATCTTTAGCTAACGGCATTGAGTGTATGAAGTTAGGGCCTAACACTGAAGCGTGTCCAGGCCCTAGTACTAAAGAGCCTAATACTCACCTCTCTATGATCGAGAAACTATCATTGTTACCACTTTACTCAGCTGTAGGAAAATATGAAGCCGTTATAAATAGTTAAATAATCCTCTAAATTCCAGCACGTAGCACTCGATGCAAGTAGCTGAAACTGAGAAGTACATTAGGTATGTTAGATTTTAGTTTACACAATAAAATTTTTATAAGTAAGATGTCAGAAGGTATCAAAACCATATTAGTAGAAGACAATAACGTTAGGCTCGATAGGTACATTAGAAGAATTTTTCCCAATTTGAAACAATCTGCAATTGAGAAGTCTTTAAGGAAAGGATTAATCAAGGTTGATAATTGCACGGCAAAATCCAGCGATAGGGTAAGCTCTGGGCAAACTATAATGATAAGATACTTAGACTATATTGAGAACACTAATTCTGACTGCAAATATAATGAAAAGTTAGTGAATCTACTAAGAGAGAACATATTATATGAAGACGAATATATACTAGCTATAAACAAACCCGCAGGGGTCATTGTTCAAGGCGGCATAAAGGTAAAAATTAGCATTAGTGATTTACTTGACCAAATAAGAGAGAGAGAAATATTTAAAATTGTTCACAGGCTGGATAGGGATACAAGCGGAGTAATAATATTCGCACGCAATGCCAGCGTTGCCAAATACCTTATGGAAGAATTTAAAGGACGGAGGATAAAAAAAACTTACCTAGCATTAACTTTTGGTATACCGAGCAAAGATAATGGAACAATAGACTATCCGTTGGTGAAAAAATATATTTCAGGGCAAGAAAAAGTAGTCGTTGATGAAGATTCACCTCAAAATGCCACTACGCATTTTTCAATTATAGCAAGGTTAAAACATAATGTTGCTTATTTAAAATTACAACCAATTACTGGCAGAACTCATCAATTACGTGCACATTTAGCTCATATAAATTGTCCTATTCTTGGTGACGGTAAATATGGCGGTAAAAAAGCTTTTATTGATGGAGTAGCAAATCAGATTCACCTACATTCATATTCTTTGTCTTTAAAATTGCCAAATAATAAAGAAGTCACTATTACTGCTCCTGTCCCTAAACATATCGAAAAATCTATTGAAGCGCTATCTTTTATCCAATGTAAATATACTGCTTCTATCAACAAGTAGTTTAGCAAGCTTTTCTGCAAATTTTTCATATTTTTGGAAGGCTATAGGATCGGGATTATTTTTCTTTGTGGCATCGCTTGTTATCTTACTCACAGTATCTTTTGTAATGTTTTTTGCTTCCTCTAAAGAAAGTTTACTTACTACTCCTTCAGTAAGTTTTGCTACATCAATTTTATTCACAAGTTCCTGCGAATTAAGATTAATTTTACCGGCAATCTGAGTTGCAAGATTTTCACCTTTGATACCATTTGCGTTAAGAACTGCTTCTCCTAGCTCAGCTTTTTTACTGGTAACTAATTCAGTTGCAATTTCTATAGCACTTGAGGCATCTCCCTTCTCACCTTTTGAGCCAGTATTTCCTTTAGAACCTTCTGGACCAGGAAAACCTCGGTCACCCTTATTACCTTTGGAACCTTGTTCGCCCTTTAACCCCCGTTCACCATTACGACCTGGTTCGCCTTTTTGGCCTGGAAGACCTTGTACGCCTTTAACTAACGCTTTTAAAGAATCTTCTCGCTTTACACGCTCACCAAAAAGATGTGCTATTCTTTTTGAAAATCCCATGGAACTACTCTGATCTTCTTCCATTATAGCTGCTGCTAAAGGATATAGATGGGCTCTGTTAGAAGAAAATTCGGTAACAACTTGACTAATACTTGGAGTTATTCCATTAGTGCCTTGATTCCCTTTTTCTCCTTTAGGTCCTTGATCGCCTTTTGATCCATGCGCACCTGACGATCCAGTATCCCCCTTTTTACCTTGAGGACCAGGCGCTCTATCGAAGCCTCTATCACCTTTTTGCCCCCTTTGACCTGGCTCACCTTTAGGACCTTGTACACCAGTATGTTCTAATCTTTCAATTCTGCGTTTTAAAAATTCAATTTCTGTTTCTAAATTTATATGTTCTTGAATATTCACATCAACCTCCAAAAAGTTATCAAAATTTTCTAAGTTATAATAATAAGGATATGGACCTGGTCTATTGTCGTTCTCATACCCAAAAGAATTAGGGTTAAAATTATAAAAATTTTTGCATGTGCTATTTTCATACGATATGCAACCAACATAACTATTGCCTAACTTTTTTACTGCGAAATAGGTATCTTGTGCTTTCAAGCTCTCCATTTCATGAAAAGGGAATAACTGGAATATATTGTCTATACGAGTAAATGCTGAAAGGATATAATTCAATATGCCAACTTTTCCACCAGTTAAATTATATACCTGAGCGCTCCTATATAATTTGTATATATTTCTTGATTCTTTAAACAAATAGTCTCCTATTTTTATTTTGAGTCTTTTATCAGGTGAACTTGTAAGATCTTCCAAAATAAGACTGACATTTTCGCTACTAATTATGTCTTTTGGATCTATTAAAACTTTCCTGTTTTCTAGCAGTTCATAATAAATACTACAGCTTTCACGATTATATACCTTAACATGGAAACCATTTGTGTAACCATGAGGTATACGATCAATAGTAGCTATGATAGTATTTTTGCCATCATAGTAATAATAATAAGGTTGATCAGAGGTAGTAACTAAAGCGAATTTGTAATCATTTCCTACCCTTTCTAGCTTTAATTGTGGCCATTCAGATAAGTTGTTTAGTATACTTGTCACGTTATGCTTCAAATCCCAAATTTGAAAACTCAGGCCAATATTGTTGTCGATGATAATGTAAGATACACTAGGCAGGCTAAATGTTGTTTTGTTATTTAATCTTATTTGTGCAAGTATCCCACGACCAGTTCTATTATTACGATCGTTTTGTGGAATATCTTCTTTTTCTAGTTTAAAACGCATCTCCACCTCCCTTTGCGATTAGATATAGTTAACTTATGGGTATTAATTATTGATTAATAATGATGATAAGTCAATATGATTATGCTTTATACTAATTTACTTATAAACTAATTTGTGAAAGAAAGTTATTTTTTAACAACTGAGCACAAAAATGCTTTATATTATCCAATTTCTTACTACTATAGCTCTTTCATCTGATAGATGATGTCGTTCTAGTTCTTCCATAATCTCGCTGGAAACGTTTTCAGTATAGGAATAAATTCTATTAATCTATAGAAACACCCTTACCCTCAGGATAAAGAAGCTAGTTAAATTTGTCAAGCAATTTTTTCATGACCAGCTAGATAAATAGCTACTTCTTCAATTTGATTGAGGTAAAAAATTGATTGCCGTTGCGGTAAATAAGCAACATTACTGAATCTTTGCCGTCTTTCTTTACTGCTGAATCAATTTGTTTTTGAAAATCATTAGTATTTTCAATATCGATTCCATCTAGTTGAATAATTATATCACCTTTCTTAATAACACGTAGTGTAGAATTACTACTACTATCTACACTAGTAACTACTACACCCTTTGTGGGTGCATTATTTTTTAGTTCTTTTGGCAAATTTGAAACGGTTAAACCACTTATATAACTAGATGTTGATTTATTTTCTTCTTGATTATTACCTGAATCATCATTTGTAGATTACTTCTTTACCTTTTCTAAGTAACTTAACCTGTACTTTCTTTCCGGGCTCAGTTCGTGAAACCATATGAGGTAATTGCGTCATTGTATCAATTTTTTTGCCGTCAAACTCTAATAGTATATCACCTACTTTGATTCCTCCTTTCTCTGCAGGACTGCCCTTTACTACGCTTGCAACTAATGCACCTTTGATATCTTTTAAACCCAAGGATTCAGCAAATTCTTTTGTTATAGGCTGAACTTGCACGCCAAGCCAACCATGTTTTATTTTTTTACCACTTTTTAATGTGTCAATAATTGAAATAGCTAGATTAGATGGTATAGCAAAGCCTATACCCACGTTACCGCCAGACTCAGATGGGGAATAAATAGCAGTATTAATGCCTATAACTTTTCCATTTAGATGAAATAGTGGTCCCCCTGAGTTACCTCTATTAATTGCAGCATCAGTTTGAATAAATTCATTCATAGTACCAATACTAATGTCTCTAGATCTTGCAGACACAATTCCTGTACTTACAGAGCCACCCAAACCAAAAGGGGATGCCTATTGCAATAACTGTATCACCAACTCTTGCTTTATCAGAATTACCAAATTCAACAAAAGGAAGATCTTTATCAGAATTAATCTTAAGCACAGCAAGATCAGTTTTTGCATCATAGCCTAAAACTTCTGCTTTGAAATAAGTATTATCGTTCATAGTAACTATAATATCTTGGGCATTTTTAATAACGTGATAGTTGGTTACTATGGTTCCACTTTTATCTATAATAAATCCAGACCCAAGTAACGTCACTTCTCTATTCATGCTAGGAGCTCTATCAAAAAATTGATCAAAATGCTCGAAAAATTCTCTAAAGTCATCAAAGAAATTATTTCTTGGCGTAAAGGGAATTTTAGTTCTACTGTTATTTTCTTGCTTAACTATTTGCTCACTTGAAATATTTACAACTGCGGGAATAAGTTCTTCCACTATATCAGCAAGCCCTTTATTACAACTACATACAGGATCTGCAACTGTTTTTGCAAACAGATTAGCATATGAAGAAAATGAAATTAAAAAATATGCAAATATAGATAAAATAAATGCTTTACTTTTCATAAACTATTTCCATCCCTTGTTCAAAATATCTAAGAAATTATTATTTGGTGAAAGCACAAATTTAGTATTACCCTCAGCAAATGATTTATTGTAAGCTTTCATAGAGCGATAAAAGTTAAAGAACTCTTCATCAGCCTTAAATGCCTCATTATAGATTCTAGTTGCTTCAGCATAACCACGGCCTCTTATTTCATGTGATTCTTTTACTGCACTAGAGACAATTCCCCTTTTTAATTTATCAGCTTTTGATCTAATTTCTTGTCCAGCTTGTTCTCCTTCTGCTCTAATTTCTTTTGCTTCCTTTTCCCTTTCAGTTTGCATGCGGCGAAATATTGCAGAACTATTTTCTTCTGGTAGATCTGCTCTCTTAATTCTTACATCTATTATTTCTATGCCAAATTTTCCAGCTTCAGAATAAACTCCACGTTGAATTAATTGCATAACTTCTGATCTCTTTTCATTCAATAAACTAATTAATGAAAATCTTCCTATATTCTCCCTTATGTGAGCTTCTATGACAGGATATAATCTTCTAACTAGCCCTGATTCATTTTTCACAGTTTGATAAAAAGTGATAGGATCTATTATTTTATATTTTGCATAAGCATCTACTATAATACGCTTTTGATCTGCAGTTATCACTTCCCTTGGAGTTTTATCAGGACTTAGATCTAAAATTCTCTTATCAAGAAATTCTACGTTATTTATAAATGGTAGCTTAAAATATAAACCACTGTCCCTAACATCTTTTACGACTTTACCAAGTTGTATAACTATCGCTTGTTTTGTTTCTTGAACAACGAAGATTGAATTAGATAAGGCAATCAATAATACAACAAATATAAAAGCAAAAACAATTTTAATATTACTACTCATGACTATTTCCCTAAATTTGTAAGAGGTAAATAAGAGAACATACCTTTCAGATCGTCTGTTATAACAAACTTATCTACCTTGCTGAAAATATTTTCCATAGTTTCAAGATAAATACGATTCTTAACAAGAGAAGGATTTTGTCTATATTCTTCATAAAGAGATAAAAAGCGATTTGCATTACCTTTCGCTTCATTTATTATTTCGTTCTCATATGCTTCTGCATCTAACTTTATCTTTATTGCCTCACCTTTTGCACGAGGTATAATATCATTACTGTAAGCATATGCTTCGTTTATAGTACGCTCCTTATCTGCACGAGCACTTTGTACATCCCTAAATGAGCTAATCACTTTTTCTGGTGGGTCAATTTTTTTCATTTGAACAGATAAAATTTCTATACCCATTTGATATCCATCAAGAATCTGTTGCAATAAAATTCTAGTATCTCTGGAGATTTCAGCCCTACCTTGACCTTCGAGTGCAAAAGAGATCGTATTTTTACCTATTATTTCTCTCATAGCACTTTCAGCAGCATTTTTAACGCTGAAACCAGGTTTATAATCCCGCACTTTGAATAAATAATCTTTGGCATCTCTAACTCGCCACTGGACCTCAAAGTTAACGTTGACTATATTCTCATCTCCGGTAAGCATCACTCCTTCACCACGATCTGTATCTCGCCCATAAGAGCTGCTTATCCCAATTTCTTCACGATTTACTTCTTTAACATTCACTTTAAAAACCTTACCAATAGGGTAGGGAAAGTGATAACGCAAACCAGATGTTTCTGTATTGGAATATTTGCCAAAAGTAAGTTCTATACCTTCCTCACTCGGATGGACAATATAGAAACCAGTACAAAAATAAAACAACAAAACAATGAAAATGATGAAATAAGGTTTTTTCCCTCTATTTCTGGTTAAGCCATTAAAAAAGCATCTTATATCAGACACAGCTTTACTTAAAATATCTTCATTACTTGAACCTGACGGTTTCTTTCCAAGATTCCAAGGATTACGCTCATCCATAAAAATTATTAATTGTATAACTAATACGCTGATATTACTTAATCTTATCGAAAAATGCAAAACTATTTTGTTTGCAAATTGAAACGAAGAATATTATCATACACTTTCTTTTCTCTATATAGTACGGTTGATTCTATAGAATTTTCTGGCTTTTTTTAAACTCTTTATTGTGGTTTTTGATAAGTATTTTTAGTTGTATATTAATTATTAACATAAAAGACAATGCCTGGGATTTAGGAAACTTAATTTTAATCAAGTAGCTGCGTAATAAATCATTGTCAAGTGATGGAATGACATTATCTACTATGCAAATTACCTGCAAATTGCAATGTTCAAACAATTGTGTATCTGAGTTTTGAGATGACGAAACTAGGGTTGTATAATCTATACATATTTGTGATAACTTCTCACCTTCGCTCAAATAACTTTTCAATATCGCTTAATTTCATTTCTATATAGGTTGGCCTTCCGTGATTACATTGTCCAGAATAAGGTGTCTTTTCCATTTGCCTCAATAATTCATTCATCTCCTCCAATTTCATCTTTCTGCCTGCTCTTATTGATCCATAACAAGCAATTGTGGCTAGTATTTTATTCACCTTATCCTCTATAGGTAATATATCTTCTATTTCTGTTAGTCTATCCACTATATCAATGAGCATTCTCTTTGTGTCTACTGTTCCTAAGATTGCAGGCACTTCTTTTACTATGATCTTATTTTCTGATTTAATTTCAATCTCAAAACCCATCTCAAAAAGTTTATCTTTATAAGTTTTAATCATCTCCATTCCAGCTTGATTTTTGATTTCAACCATTTCAGGCAAAAGAAGTTTTTGTCTTTTTATACTTGATTTCTCCTTTAAGCACTCGTATACTAGTCTTTCATGGGCTGCATGCTGATCTACTATAATTAGTTTGTCTCTTACCTCGGCAATAATATAAGTATTGTAGATTTGACAGTGTGCAAACCCAAGTGGATAGTCCCTTATTAGATCGGTTTGTTTCTTTTCCAAAATTGTAGTTTCCGCTCGCGGAGGAGATTTTTGCATACCAGTATAATCAAACGATTTTGAATGTTCTGATAAGCTTTTTGTCTCTATATTTGGAGAAGTAAATTCTCTCATTAACTGGTTTTCAAAAGGATCAGACCTTCTTCCATAAAATTCATTTTTAAGACTAGACCTACTAAAAGGATCTGATGATAGATGATTCCTTGTTATCTCAGTCTGGCTCACCACAGTTTCTGCAAGATCTATTCTCTTTGATAATACTTTTATTAGCCCTCTTCTCACTATTTCATATATTAGCCTCTTGTTCTGAAACCTTACCTCTGATTTATTTGGATGCACATTTACATCTACTTGATCATACGGTATCTCTAAGTGCAACGCTGCAAAGGGATATCTATTGCTTGGAATAAGATCATGATACGCATAACGGATTGCGCCAATAAGTAGATTGTCTTTAATTGGTCTACCATTAACAAATGTATAGATCTGAGTTGAATTGCTACGATTGAGAGTAGGTTTACAGATGTATCCTGTAAGTCTAATGCCATCTTCTTCTTCACTAATTTGCAAAGAGTTTTCATGAAATTCTTTTTCTACTTCACATAGCCTGCTAAATAATGAGGTCTGCTTAGCATACTTAAGAAGTTTCTTATTATCGGAGATAAGAGTAAACTCAATTCCATAATTGATCATTGCTAAGTTGTTTACAATATCAACAATGCTTTGTGTTTCTGCCCTTTCGGTTTTGAGAAATTTTAGTCTATTTGGTGTGGCAAAAAATAAATCTCGTACTTCAATATATGTTCCTATCGATAAAGGATAAGGAACAAGCTCTCCTATTTTTTCTCCTCCCTCATACCTTATAGACCATGCTTGATCTGCTTTGCTTGCCTTAGATGATAATTTTATTCTGCTTACTGCTGCAATTGAAGGCAAAGCTTCTCCTCTAAAGCCAAGATGCTTGATCTCTATCAACTCACTGTCACTCAATTTTGAAGTAGCATGGCGCATAAACGCAAGTTCTAAATCATCCTTTTTTACTCCGCTACCATCATCGATTACAGTAATGAGGTTACGCCCACCACTTTCTATCTTAATTTCTATCTCTGCATCTATTGCATTTTCCACTAATTCCTTTACCACACTTGCAGGCCTTTCTATTACCTCTCCTGCTGCTATACGATTTATGGTTTTTGTATCTAAAAGAACTATTGCCATTATAATGTTGGTTTTTCTTTTACTGCTTGAGTTTGCTCCTCTCTCCATTTTTTTAATCTATCTGCAATTTCACTATTAGAAATCGACAATATAGATGCAGCAGTAATAGCGGCATTGCATGCTCCACTCTCTCCTATAGACATTGTTGAAACTGGAACACCTTTTGGCATCTGCACTATAGATAATATACTATCTAGCCCATTTAATTGTTTGCTATGCACAGGAATACCGATAACAGGTAAATAAGTAGGCGATGCAGTCATACCAGGTAAATGAGCCGCTCCTCCTGCACCAGCTATAATAACCTTAAAGCCTTTTTCTTGAGCAGACTTAGTAAAATTAAAGAGTCTCTCTGGTGTTCTGTGTGCGGATATTATAAATACATCATGTGAAATTTCCAATTCTTTTAATAGGTTAATAGCATGCACCATAGTGCCATAATCCGACTCGCTTCCCATAATTACAGCAACATCCTTTTTCATTTTTTCTGTATTAGACATGATTTTATTTACTAACCAAATAGTATTTCAGAAGCAACAGATATTTAAATTAAATTACGAATATGATATAGCATTCTCATTACATAGAAACTTTAAAAATTGAAATGAATCCCTATATTAAAATATAGAGGTATAAATTTCGGATATTAAGGGTCTATTCATAATCTTTTTAGAAGCAAAGCGGTGGAAGCAAGAAGACGATTTGTAAGCTAGTATTGAATTTTGCTTATCACAATTGTCTACACTTTTCTATAAGAGTATTAGAGACTTACCTTTTGACAATACGGCAAAGATCTCTACAGTTACATCCTTTTATTTGTTTCTTTGCAACTACTTTTTTATATATGTTTCAAAACACTTTCTTTACTTCCGCTATGTTTTTTACTTCATTTATTAAAATAATCTTGCCATTTTGAAAACATTGTTGATTCACTGAAGCGACTTTTTAGGACCTGTAACACTATGTAAAATACATCCTAAATCTTCTTGATTTTGTTTCTTTCTACAGAACTCTACTCAGTTTTTTTCCTCATCTTGCTCTGTTTTCATAATTTACATACTCTATCTCCTGCTTTATTCCTTTCTTGAGATCATGTACAGTCTCTAAAACGAGTTTGTAAAATGATTATTTCTGTATTTTAAACTTTGCAATTTCAACTTATTCTCTTTAATAGTAAGTTTTTTACAAAATAATAGTTTGAAATTACTAGTATTTTGATAAAAATTATAGTCAATTTAAAATTTTGAGTATCAGATAGTTATTGACAAGTTATATGCTATTAATATATTGGTATATTAAATATTATGATATAATATTTAATAAAGCTAGTTGGTATGTGAGAGCAAAAATTATGGAAACAATATCATTAAACAATCTGGATAGTGAAGCAATAAAAAAAAAATTGCTTGGCATAATAAGATATCATGCATAACTTTTAGTACATAAAAGTGTTATAACGCTTGTTAGCGTTTCTCCCTCTCATTATTTATTTTTTTACTGGTCGGATTAGTACATCTTTTATATAATTATCAGTTATGTAAAATATTCATTCCTTGTCATCCATAGATACTCATATCTTTGTTTTCTCTTAGCCCTGATGAAGATCCACAAGTTGGATCTAAACGTTAGCTTTCAAAAATAAATTTTTTTTCAAACTGCAAATCCTGACTACCATTCACCTATCGTAAAGATTAACAGTTGACTATCTCTCACATCTACAAAACATTTAAAAACAATCCTAGATAGAAAAATAATCTAAATCTAGAAGATAGATCTCAATCTGGCAAAGAAACTTTTTTCTTGAAAGCTTATTTAATTTATGCTTTGAATGCACGAACGTTAACCCATTGATTTTAATGTTAATTTAATGTTTAATCATTAATTTAATTATCTAAATCAATTAAATGGTATTCAATTAATTAACCAAATTGTACTTGAGGAAAAGATAAGGTTGCAAGAAGAACAAAAAATCTTTGTTATTTTTTGATATTTTCATACAAATGATATTTAATACATTTAATTTAACAGCTCTTAAATTAATTGAAATACTTTCAATATCAGATGAAATGGATCATTAAAAGTCAACTTTATATAATACAAACCAAAATAATTAAAAATAAACATTTAATAATTTTAATTAACAAAAAAAAATCATTAATTATTCAGTTTCAATCACATTATTCATTGTTTACATTAATTATATCATGAAAAATTTTTCTTAAAAGTTAGGTGGTACTTAATTATTTAAATTATATTCTACGTATTTATTCAATGTATTCCCAAAATTTGGAAGAATAAAATAATACATTTGCCCAAGTGTGAATGAAAGAAGTATTCCATCATAGTACCAACCAAGAGAATTCAAAAATTTTCATCAAAATCAAATCAAAGATAGGATGTGTTATCCGTTTATCTTGAATTATATGAACCTTATCTTGAATTATGTGCCTTCGTACGCTAAGAGCCCATAACTAAAACACGTTGGATTTCTCAGGTGACTTAATTAGATAAAGTTTTCTTACTTCATATTCAGTTATATGTAGTAGACAATTTATTTTTATTTTTTCGATATGCATCACTTTCAATACTTACCGGTTGACTAGCACTCCAAGCATTAATTTCAAATTCTTTACTGTAAAATATAAAGATTAATAATTTGCCCATAAATGCACATCCCTGACTTAATATATTGAACTGAAGTAATATCCAGATATGGATTGGTCATCGTTTTCTAAAATACATCCAAGAGGGATGAATTTGTTATTATTATAGATTATTCGATACAAAATTAAGCTTTATATATTGGCCTCAGTGAGATTTGTTTAATATTTAAACTAAGGAGTGAGTTGTTAAATTTAAATTTTAAGCCATTTAAATGTATTTCTTAAATTTCAGTTTTAAGCCAACACCCAGCATACAGGATGAATGCACCCTAAGTAATTTTATAGTTAAAGAAGGTATTTATCATTTTCTAACAGTTTGCCCAAAACTTGCCCCCTATCGCCTTGCAGTTTTTGAAGAAAGAGTTTAATCATTTGAATTCATAATTGAATTAATGGTCAAAATTGGTTTCTTCTAATTATGTACTCAAAAACTGCTTCGAATTATAGAAAATTAATCACTAATAAGTTCTCCTAGAAGCTTAAACAAATTATAATAATTATTATTTTGTTTAAACAAAGGTCGAGTTTAAAATATTATTCTCTTAATTTAACATTGAATAAATATTATAGACAAAAAGTCACTGCAGTAACAGTTATTCCAGTAGGCACAGATTCTGACATATATGGTAATGATTGTTAAACATAGTATATTTTATGCTAATTTAATTTTATAAATTTACTTTTTATTTAATTTTCTGCTTATTAATAGCATGTATGTAATTGAGATCAATTTGATTTTAGAATATTGCATGTTTCTTTTAATTTCACAAATTGTGTTTGATTTTAGTTTTTGTTGTTTCAAAATTATCATTCTTTTGGCACCTGAACTCTGGCAGACAGTTTCTCATGTCTTCATAGTTTAAAATATCTAAATATACTTTGTATAATTTTGTATGCTTTGTCAAATAAACTTATTATTATTATTTAAATTAAGCTTTCTTGAGATCTGAAAATAAAATTTCCATACCAGACCTATCAATATGCTTTTGAACTCCCAAACATCATTAGCTAAACACAACATTTATAGTTTCTACGAATATTATTATATCCATTAGGTTATACTTTAGTAACACTATTAATCTTTGAAATACTTCATATAGTTATTTATTGGACATTAATCGGGCAATTGCATCTAACCATTATTAATTGCAGTATACTCTTATAGTTGATTAGTCTCAATCATGAAAAATCAATAAACATTTCTGAGGATTGAGATTATCTGTAATGTTCTGAAATGAAATGGATAATCTTAAAAACAAATATTATTCTCTTAATTTAACATTGAATAAATATTGTGTATACATTCACATGTAGACATTCAAAAGTCACTGCAGTAACAGTTATTCCGGTAGGCACAGATTCTGACATAAATGTTAATGATTGTTAAACATAGTATATTTTATGCTAATTAATCAAATATTTATAGAATATTTAATTGTTTTTACATATTAGATGATATAAGTCCTTGAACTTATACAATCACCATAGCTAATGGAGTTAAAGTGTAACGATTCCTGATTCTTCCTTTTCTTGTGTTTTTTAGTGATAATTTTCTATTTAAATTGGAAATAAAGAAGATTTATATGAAATCAGTGAAGTAAGGTATGATTTATAATAATTTTAACTTTAAATAATAGGTGATAAAGATTTATCAAATGTCATAAGAATCGATTAGTAGACGATTGAGTCGATTTGTTGATAGTTGTATAACAGAGTGAAACCTCAGTGAGCTACGTATTGACTTTTGCTACAGCCCGAGTCTTCTGCTGCCCTTTTTTAAACGATTTACATTTACTTGGATTTCTGGAGAGTCCGTAAATCGGATTTACTAAAATGTCTGACGATCTACCTAGCACATACGATGTTATCATCCTCGGTACTGGGATGGTGGAATCCATCGTAGCAGCTGCGGTCGCCAGAACAGGTAAAAAAGTTTTACACCTTGATCCAAATACTTATTATGGCCAGTTGTGGGCCACTCTGAGTCTGGATAGTTTTGAATTGTGGGCCAAAACTGGGACTTCGAACGCAAAAACCCTCAAAGGAGAAGATGCATTTAAAAGCCTGTCTGACAAAGCCCTTAAGTATTACGAAACACAAGATGAGAGAGATTGTATTTCGGATCTTAACTTCAATTGGAATATTGTAGAAGATATACCCGAAACCGAGGAGGAATCTAAGGAAGAAAACGCTTGTGCAAATGAATATAGTATAAAGAAAATTAGAGATGTCTCAAGAAAATTTAACATTGATCTGGCCCCTAAATTGCTGTTTGCCAAAGGCCCTATGGTTGAAATATTGATTAAGTCACAAGTATCCAAGTATGTTGAATTTCTTAATGTTAACAATATTTTAATTTACATTGATGATGCAATTGAGAGGGTTCCTTGTTCCAAGTCTGATGTATTTTCTTCCAAAAGTGTTAATGTTGTCGACAAGAGGCTTTTGATGAAAGTGTTGACTTCTATTCAAAGCTATACTGAAGAATCTCCCTTCTTCCAAGAATATGAAAATAAAACATTCCTTGAATATCTGAAAGATAATCTTCCTGAAAAATTTGCGAATTTCATTCTTTACTCGATTGCAGCTGGTGATCAGAACACACCTTGCATAGAAGGTGTGCAGAAAGCAAAGAAATTTCTTAGTTGCTTAGGTTATTATGGTAATTCCCCATTCTTATGGCCTTTGTATGGCAGTTCAGAATTATTGCAGGGTTTCTGTCGCCAGTGTGCAGTATTCAGTGGAATTTATTGTCTGAATAGAGAAGTCGAAGCAATAGCTGTCGATGGCGATAAATATTATGGATGTGCTTCCAATGGAACTTTGCTGCAGTCTGAACATCTTGTGATTTCCAACTCCCTATTACCGCAACAATTCCGAGGAACGGGTCCTTCTGTCAAACGTGCTGTTCTGATCACAGACAAGAGCATTTTCCCTGAGGGCAAAGAAGGCGTTTCTCTTCTCCAGTACCCCACTGACGATTCTGCTGCAACTATTCTTGAACTCAGTGGTAACACCTGCTCTGTACCTAAAGGACTCTTTATCGTACAGATAGTGGGCAACTGTTTGGAGGAGGCGATTAAGAATTTGTTTACTGAAGGAGGAGATGATTCCAAACCAAAGATCTTATACAGTCTTCGTTTTACCCTTCATCAGATGGAATGCACGAGCAAGCTTCCCGAGAATATCCATGCCTGTCCTGGACCCGACTTTGCTACTGATTTTGATGCAGAAATCAGAAAAGCAGAAGAAATTTTCAAGAAGATTTGCCCCGAAGAGGAATTCTTCGCCCCCCTTCCTCCCGAACCTGAGCCACCATCAGATGAGCCTGATTCACCAGAAGAGGCAACAAATGATGCTTAATTTTTTTTTATTTTTTAAAATTTCATTTTGTTTTTTGCTAAGCACGCTTGTAAATAATTGTTATTCTTATTTATTCTATCCCCTTTGCGCATTCCTTTAAATTATATGTTCTTGTTTTATTGTATTTTTTCTATTTAGAAATAAAATAAATCGACATTAGTTATAAGTAATTCTTAAATCTTTTTCGTATGATTGAAAATCATTTAATTGTTATTGAGTCAATATTTCGTATTTATTATTATTATTTTTTTTTTTTTTTTTATTGGAAGTATTAATGTTTGTTAAAACATGCACAGAGTTTATATTTTTGCATGTATTTTATTTATTTTTATTGTCATTCCTATATTTGCATGCCATATTATATGTGCTTAAAGTTCCTTTTTATATTGTTTGTATTATATTAAGCTTTTAATATTAATATATATTATCTTTCTTTTCAAACAAACTGAAAAGGGTGTGTGGTGTGCCTAGGGATGGAGAACTATTGATTTACCCTTTTTTCTTTAATATCATGGCTTTATCATTTAATTTAAGGTTGAAGTTTATTAGTATGTGATTTGCTTTGAGGTGTTTGATGAGCCACTCAAAAGCTACCCTAACTGATATTCTTTCCCGCTGTAATCAGTAAGAGATGTGATCCTTACTGTAGTAATTTTATTTTATTATTAGCTGAGTATTGCTTGTCACATTTGTAAAAAAAAATATATAAAAATAAAATAATGTTATGAGAATGCTCAGAATAATAGTTTTTACATAAATTCACTTTGAACCGAATAGCTTAGACAGACACACTTATGAATGGCTCATATTATTCTGAAATGTTTTATGACTTATAATGCTATTCATATAGTTATAATAAAAAGACTAAATGTTTTATAATAAATAATAATGTTATATAAAATAGTTATAACATTAAATTGTATTTTTTTTCCTTTTTGACTACCCCTTATTTATTCTTCATACATCTATTTGTTACAATATCCGCTAGAACTATTATAACTTCATATAATTATGTGTAATTATTTTTCAACAAATAAACACCAACAGTTATACGTTTTGTAGTTATTAACCTCTACCCCCATTATTTTTCTCTGTGTTAATTTTTGTATTAACTTTTTTATAAAAAAAACAAAACAGTGTATGTCCAGCAACTGATTCATTATCCAATTTATTTCTATTCGAACTTTCAGTAAGAGACAAATTATTTTCAAATGAAAGTTATCTTTAGTCTCTGAGCAAATATGGTATTTGCAGTTACAATTCATTGTAAAACAAATAGTGATATTTGTCCAATGGTTATTTTTTGTAATCAGTTCCAAGGCTTTTTGTGATCAGGTGAGATAAGGTTATGTTTACACATCAATAGGTGAACCTAAATGAAATTGCTGATGAATCAATAATCTTCAAATGTTTCTTGATTTATTTTGTTTTAATAATTTTCCATTTATCATATATATCATATATGATGTATCATATATATATATATCATATACATGTATCATATATATATCCTATATCATATATGATTTATCATATATTAAATATGAATAATTATCTAAATTTTACCCGTGAAAAAAAAAAATTATAATTTGAACTTTCACTGATCTTTATTGGTTCCAAACGTTACTGTTTCATATCAAGTTATTTAATATTTCACTGCAGGTTTTTTGACCTGACCTACTTTTAAAAATAAGTTTTCTTCATAACTTTAGTTTTATTTTGGTCTGAATAACCAAATAATTCTACATTCAGTTTGAGAGGATATTCATATCGAGAAAGTTTTGGGACACTAAAGATTGGCTATAAAAGATCTATCTCCTGGTCATCCACTAAATTTTTTCCATTTCTTCTTTTTTGAGTTTATTAAGCTATTGTAAAGCATGAGTTGAGCCACTTTTTTTATACTTTGTTTTATTATTTTATGACATTTTGAACACTTTTTTTATGTTTGATTCTTTTTTCATTGGATGGGTTTTGTTTTTAAAGAAAAAAAAAAACTTCATTTGAATATAGTTATTTGAATATGTGCGGAAAAAAGAATTATTCCATTGTGATGAGCAGATTCTAAGAAATGGAGCATTTTAGGTGTAAATTAACTTCTTAAAGAAAATCAGGTTAGATCATACGTTAGTTGTTAATTTGCCAACTGTCTCCAATTATTAGCTTTTGCGACTAAATATTAATGAGAGGACTTTTTCTTACAATGATTTTCGATACAATTTTATATATTTCAGAATTTCGGACATTTTATTTCAGGGTAAATTTGTATTTATACCATCAAATCAATATCATACCCCAATATGTAAATAAATAAATTTAGGCTCACCATTTATTCAAGACTCACCATGGGCGGATCCAGCCAATCATAAAGGGAGGGGGCTGCAGCCCCACGACTCTTTATTTGGATCTGCTAATCAGCTTTTTTACCTTTATGTTCCTTTCCCCCAACTAAAATTCTACTAGTTCTGCACATTATTTGTTCTTTAACTTGCTTCCTTACATTAAGGAAAGTCAAATTCTATCTTTAAATGACGAAAAATTTTCCAAAGGGAGGGGCTGCATGGTTGAATAGAATTTCCTTACTATTATCCAAATAGTGTCTGCTAATTAGAACCATTAAACTAATTGAACAGTAATGAGATGTTAGATTTGAAAAATTGTTCACCAATCGATTATAACAGATTTCACGCAAATTATAATAACTAAATTTCAAATGAACATATGATTTATGCATTTATTCATTGCAAAGAAATGGCTTCCATCCTTCTTTATAGCCACAACCCAATTTTGACTAAATTCAATTTAACCACTCATTAATGAGATAACAGAAGAAAAAGTATCATTAATTTTTTTAACTCATTTGCATTACTATAGTTAGTCATATAACTTTTATGACATGATATTTTAGTTATATTATATAATATTCTATGAATTAATTAATATCAATGTTTATCTAAAAATTAGTGATATATATTGGGTGAAGTCTTGGAAAGGATCCGGAAGAAAATTAGATTATTACCCTAATGAAATTTAAAAGTATTGTTTTTATTCAAAGATAGATGTCATTATTATTTTAGTAAGTAGGACTCCACAATAGTTGTGTTTTTTTATTTTTTTTATTTTGCTTTGTTTCTAACAAAACAGAAAACAACTAGGGTAAACCGTACAGTTATTGGCAACCTTAAGACTTAATTTCAGTGGTGGCATTAAAAAAAATACTTCTTATGAAGGCATCTAATTGAAACTTTCTATAGCTCCTCTTTATCTATCCTTATAAAGACTCAAGAGGTTTTTTTTGGGTCAAAAGTTCAATAGTTTTAAAATATGACAATATTTATGATTAAATGTGCCAAATCTGGTGATTGGCACCCTGTGGATTTAATTGTAAAATCTTCCCTATGGTTAGTTTGTTAAAGTCTTACTTCATAGATGACTTAGTGGACCCTTCAAACATTAGACTCATGTATATCTTGTAATAAAATTCAGACTTGTTTACCTATTTCTTTAAGTTAAAGTTGGGGTGCCAATAACTGTACTGAGTGCCAATAACTGTATGGTTCACCCTACCATATATGAGTGAATTGCATAAAATGATTTGATGAATTTTAATATTAATTTTTTATGATCTGTTAAACATGCTAGGTAAATAATTAGTTGTTCACATTTGTTCTTCTAACATTCTTATTTTTTTTTTAAACTGAGTTCGAAAATTTATTGAATTAATATTAGCATTAAAAAAAAAATGTGAAGTTTTTTTTTTTTATACCAAAGGAATCTTGATATTTTGCCCTTCATTGAATTCGCCTTTCACCAAGTGGCTTGTGGTTTGGGAGAACATTTCACCTTGACTTCGTCTCATTAAAAAGAAATAATTTTCTTGTAATACAGAAGAAATCAATTACTTTAGATTGTTGTTAATGGAAAATAACTAAAATAAAATTCATCTACGCATCATCACTATGTATTTTTTTCTAAAGTTGTTAAGATGTAGTCAATCTTTGAATGTAAAAAAAAAAAAAAAAATCTTGCATTTTCAAAGTTTTTGCTTTAAAATATTGTGTTGTGGAAAGTTCTCCTGTTTCAAATACCACCCTGGCAGCCCCCACAGCCCCTCCCCCTGGATCAGCCAATGATTACTTCGGATGAGCAACTCCAAGATGGCCGGGATGAGTAAACAACAAGGTATTCCGATCAAGCCCTACCTTAATCTACGATTCAGTTGGGGTTTACCAGGGTCCCCAGCAGATGTCGGGATAACCTTCCCGCCTCAATAATGGGAACAACCAAAATAATCTACAAATGAATGTGTCTTTAATATAATTAAAGTACTACAATAGAAAATGAGTAGAAGTACTATTTCAATATATGAACATTTCCTGTGATGGTTGCTTAAAATTTAAAATTTTATAGCCTCTTTAGCAATATTCAATCTTAAGCTTTGTAAATTTATTTGTTTTTAAAAACATATTATTGTCCTGTTTAAATGATTAAATGCACATGTAAATGCAAAAGGTACAAATAAATTAATAATATCAGAAACCGAGTAATGCTAACCACCAGATTATTACTTTCTTTGTTATTTCAAGAAAAATGTATTAAAATAACCAAAAAGGATATTTTTTAAAAAAAAATTGATGATGATTTTAAATGATATGACTCCATAGGAAAAAGAACATATTGTACATGATTTATTAGATTGAAGAAAGGGAATAAATGGTTTAAGAAATTGTATCTATTAAAATCAATTTAACTATAATTATTGGCCAACTTTATTATAATCCACTGACTATTAAATAAATAAAATTAATTTAATTAAATAACTTTCAACTAGCAATAATCCGACTTCAGTAGACTTTCACTGGTTACGATATTGCCTCTGCGCAAGGTTAATTTAATTAAATTTTTGCATTATATTGTTGTTAAATGTTTATATTTTATATTGTTATTTCAAGAAAAATGTATTTATATAACCAAAAAGCCGACATCGGATCTCGGGAACTCTCCGCTAACCCGAACTGAACCATGGATATAGGGTAGGGATGGGGAGTGACAGGCGTACCTGTGACTTTGTCACTGTGACTTACCGGTCACCAGTAGTCACTGTGACCAAAATTTACAAGTCACTGTGACTTCAGTCACTGTCTCTGGAAGATTTGTCACTCAAAGAATTCACAGGGACTCTACTTGTCAGTGACCTGGGTCACTGTTGACTTCACTGTGACCGACGCCAGTGATCTCCCACTACACCTTCTTGCCACTGTTCTCAGCAATTCGGGGAACTTCCCGGTCACATAAAAAACAAACCCACTTTAATAAAAAAAACTTATGTCCTTCCTACCTAAAATTCACAACTTACTTTTACTTAGGTATAATAAACTCTCTTATCTTCAATTAAAAAACAAAACAAATTATTTTATTGCTGCTTACTTATAACTGAATTCGTATATATATATATTACGTCTTTGGTCACAGAACATTTTTATTTTCGAAAAGCATTAAACATTATGGCTTAAAAAAATAAAATAAAATAACATATATATATATACTGCCTTGGTAGTTTATAGGAAGAACATAATTTAAAAATCAGAATTTTTCCTAGGTGCTGAGGTGTGGACTGGTATTTATTAACATTTTTATGGGAACAGTTTTAACAAAATCCTTAGCACTTTTTTTTTTATTTCATGAGTAATAAAGGCCTTAATTTAAAATACATATTAGTACATAATGACGTTGTAAATTAATTTAAATGTTTAAATAAAATTCATTTTCAATTAGTGGACTTGGGATATGACTAAATATAGCTCATTTTATATAGAAGTAGTAATACTTTATGAGTATCCTCACCTTTCAGGGGGGAGGGGGGTACTCATAAAATGATACATAAATACCAATATCCTAATAAATTTTTAAGATTGATTTGCCTTAATTGATTCCACTAATCTTTTTTTTTTCGAAATTTGTGACCCACCCCTCAGGTTAGAAAAGTTTTAAAAATGATATGCTCTAAAACTGTAAATAAGTTAATCATAAACTTCTTACAGTTTCATTGGGGTTAAAAGCACAAAATTTCGGGTAGAGAAAATCATTCAATGGGGAGTGACTGGTGTCCCTGTGACTTCAGTCACTGGACGATCACTGTCCATGCCTGGGTCACTGTAATGGGGAGTGACTGGCGTCCCTGTGACTTTGTCACTGTGACTTCAGTCACTGGAAGATCACTGTCCTTGCCTGTGTCACTGTAATGGGGAGTGACTGGCGTCCCTGTGACTTAAGTCACTGGACGATCACTGTCCATGCTTGGGTCACTGTTGACTTCACTGTGACCGACGCCACTACACCTCCCTTCCTCCTAATGTTTTCAGCGATATGAGGAACTTTGCAGTCAGATAAAAAACAAACCCTCTTTAATAAAATAACTTAATTCACTACTCACAATCTTTAATCTTTCCTAACTAAATTCACTACTCACTTTTACTTAAGCATAATCAACTCTCTTATCTTCAATTTAAACAAACCAAATTTTCATTTTATTACTAAATTTATAATTCGATTGTTTACTTTTTAGTCAATTATAACTGAATCATTTTTTAATTTTGTTTTTACCACCAAATGTGTAAAATATTTTTTTAAGGACAAGGATTGTTCAAAACAAATATAATTTATATTTTTTACATTAAAAAAATATACATAATGTAAATATACATTTGCATATTTACAACTGTCGTACACAAAGTAAAATTGTGCCTTTTTCAATATAAAATAAAGAAAATATTCGATATCAAATAAATACTTGTAATATTTATACAATATGTAATTTATGTAGTATCAATTGTTTTACGATAACGGAACATTTTGGGGTTAAAATCACAAATTTTCGGATAGAGCAAATCATTGTTTCGTAAGCCCCTAAAAGCGCGGGGCCACCAGTGGGAAACTTATGAATTCATGTAACGTAAACCATTATTCAGATTGGTTTTTATTCGTATTAGACCTTGCATTTTAGAAACTGGTTTATCAGTGCAGTTTAAGTATATTAATAAAATACTAAGTTAACATTTTTTAATAAGTTAATGAGAATCTTATTGATCGATGCCAAAACTCTCCAATTATAACCTTACGGCGAGGTTACCATTCACTGTTGACGTCATTCCTTCAACAGTGACAAAGTCACTGGTATTTGTCACTGTGACTTTTAAGGAGCAGTCACTGGTCACTGCAGTGACAGAAAATATCTGTCACACCCCACCACTAATATAGGGTAGGGCGTGATCGGAATACCTTGTTGTTTACTCCCGCCGGCCGCCATCTTGGAGTTGCTTATCCGAAGTAATACCTTTATTCTTTTTTTTTCTGAAGGGGTATCACGAAAGATATGAAACATTTTATAAAGGATATTGCAATTAACAAAATTATATCTTACAGATTTGAAAATAATATACAATAAACATTTAAATATCAAGCTGGCTGGTTGACAACCTTGCTAAGGAATCTCCTAATCCATTTGGCGATCAAGGGCGCCTTTTGACGGCCGATGGACATGTTCTCTATGTGATCGATGTTCAAGTTTGTGTTGTAATCCAGGAGGCACATGTTACTGATGATGGAAAACGAGAAAACTTTCATTCCTGCTTGGACTGCAACGATAGCATCCGCTACTGTGCTCATACCTGCAACATAGTTAATTAAGTATGGCATTTTTAAGCAGTTAAGTTTTTGGAAAGAAGTTTGAAATCAGACCTTGCTTCGGGGTCTCCTGTGGTGTAGTGTTAAGCATAGCAACCTAAAATATTACAGATCGCGGGCTCGCGTCCCGCAGTGGCCTTAAGCTATTTTAAATGGTAAAAATTTTTGGCTATGCCCCCTCAGACAGGACGTAAAATGGCGGTTCCGAGCCTGTACGTCAGGTCCCCTTAAAGATCCCTATCTTAATTATATCTGGAATCCGACTGTAGCATCGTCCGATTAGCCTTAGTAGCATGAAGGGGACGTTAAACAAACAAACAAAAAACTACAGGTTACTTTTCAATCAGGCCCAAATATAGAATAAGATAAGCATGATTTAGAGAGCTTTAGTTTTTAGGGATCGGATAGTTTCGAATGTTTCGGCATGAAGATACGAATTGTCTATGCAAACTCAACTAACAGGAATAAATTAAAAAACATAAGATTGACAGCTTGTTGTATGCACATAATTATCTCTTCAAATTAATATCTTTTCATACCTTATATTAGGGTTGGTAACATATTTTACAATAATATTAATAGTATTAGTGAAATATTTCAAAATGACTATAATGTCATAAAATTAAATCATTTCATTGATTACATTCAGGCCCAAACCACCACAAAATTCAGACGAATATTTTTTAATTAATCTAAATTAAATCACTCGATATTTGCAGCCATTCTGACCCCTTCAAACCAGCTTTAGGCTCTACTATTATAATCTTGTAAACTGTAAATTACTTTAATTTATTAAATTCTTCACATTATACATTCTTCTTTTTCTGCAAGGCGCTGCAACCCATTACTGAGTTTTGGCCTCCTTCAACATAGTCCGCCATTCATCTCTGCCTTGCGCTGCAAAGGTTTCCTTGTATATGCCCCCTCAGACAGGACGCAAAATGGAGGTCCCTAGCCTGTACGTCAGGTACTCGCTAAAGATCACAATCCTAATTATACCTGAATAGTCAAAATTTAGGACTCCCACTGTAGCATCGTCCGATTATCCTTAGTAGCATAAAGGGACTTTTTACCAAACAAAATTTGCTTCGCTATTTGACAGCCAAGGACGGTTGCAATGGACCAAATAGTCTTGTTTACATGGTTAAGTTTTTTGTTCATGGGATGATTAGTAACCGCTGATGATTATTATTGTTAACTGGTTGATAAAACTGCTGGCGTTGAACTAGCGGCTGTTCTGACTTTTGCTCTAACTTATCATTGATATAAGTAACGTCAGTAAAATGCTAAAAGAAGGTCATAACTAACACCAAGCGCTGTCCCCGAACAAGCGGCAGTATAGACGAAGGGACTCTTCAAGTTCGTGACTTATTTAGACTCGGGACAGGATGTTCGAGAGTTAGGACTTACATACCTACAGCATTTGCTCCCAACATCTTAATCATCCTCGCTTCCGCGACAGTCTCGAAATGGGGACCCCCAGTCATCAAGTAGACTCCTTCTTTGAGGTACTTTTGGAGGCCGACTTCCGTTGCTGCTTCCTTGGCAAGACTTCTGAGGTCTTGGTCGTAGACCTGAGAGAGGCATAAGTGCCGTTCACCCCATCTTTAAAAGAAATAATATTATAAATAAAAATAAGGGAAGAATCATACGTAAAAGAAGAATTCAAGGGTACGTACATAGGCAAAACTATATACAAGACCAATGTGGAAGGCAGGGAAACCCTACAAACGGAGTAAAAGAGGGCTTTGATCGGAGAGTCTTGGAATGAACAAGGAGAAGGTTGTTGGCAGAGAGACAATTGTATTAGCTCCAAGATATTTGGAAAGGGACGCATTTGACTTTGATAGGATTGCTTGTGATTTGGTAAGGATTACATGTAATGTGTGGAAGCTTACAGTTCATTGGAATGCTTAAATACAAAGCGGATACGGCACATCTCACATTAGTAATCTTAAAACAATTTAACATTCAACCATTACCTGCCCAACAAACATTACCTGTCCACTTGCGGAGAGGGACCTATCAGAGGCCCAAGCCCCACCAGACCGACCAGGTTGATGTGATCCTTCATTACCATGATGTCGCCTGGTCGCATTTCTTCGTCCACGCTTCCTGCGGCGTTCGAGATTATCAGGTGGGTAATCCCTAGCAGCTTCATCACGCGGACTGCTACCGTACACTGCTCATACAAATAATAATAAAATAATATAATAATTCTTTAAAATTATTAAAAAAGACTAACAAGTGAACTAAATGTACATTACCAATGTAAGTAAGGTAGTATAAGGTAGATAGTATAGCATAACACTTTCTTACTTCCTTCCCTTGTAAGGAAGTCAGGAAATGTTTCTTGGTCTACACAGCAGTGTAAGGAGCGTTGATTTGATTGAAATCATGGTTCAAACCACCAGGTTTTTTCCTTTATTGATTATTAATGCTAATACAAAAAATACCTAATACAAAAATCTTTATTAGGTAAGACTATAGATTAGGGAGGGGGGGAGGGTTTTCTCCGACCCCACCAGGGACCACCACTATCGCCAACTCGTTGCCCTCGCGCTCTAGTTAGCTCTCGCACACGTAAATTTTCATTAAATAATTACTATTGTGGTAAATAATAATTTACAATGCCACATAAACAATATAAACTCAAAAAGGTTTAAAAAAAGGTATCAACTTATGACGACACTTTAACACAAGCGTAACCGTACGATGGATCTTGAGAGAAACACTAACTCTCCAGTGCATCGTTACTTATATTTAGTCTGAATCAGAACAGTCTAGAACATTCTCGACAAGCATAGAAGGTGCTCGAGCAGTCACGAACACTTTGTTCCAACTGTTCCAACAACAAGTCTAGAACTCTTTTCTATCATATGTTGTTTTCTTTTATTTTATTTTTCTGTTTTGCGTAACAATATAAATAGTTCCTTTTTTGTAAAGGGCGGGTGAGCTGTACCATTCTATTTTTCACTACAGGTTGGAAGGCCGTAGATTGTAGCGTATTTTTATTTATCTTTTTAAAGTTAAAACTAAAGCTCTCTAAATCATGCTTATCTTATTCTATATTTGGGCCTGATTGAAAAGTAACCTGTAGTTTTTTGTTTGTTTGTTTAACGTCCCCTTCATGCTACTAAGGCTAATCGGACGATGCTACAGTCGGATTCCAGATATAATTAAGATTTTTTATTTTTTTATTTTTAGGTCTTGCTTTTCATTCACTGCCGATGAGAGAATATTGCATTATATTTGTCTGTATGTGAGTTAATTTATTTTCTGTTTCGATGTTGATGCTTTAATTTATGATACCTTATTTACCCGCATTTTGAATACCCTAGGTTTTATCGTGTGGCCTTGTCTGACTATAATTAGAAACTATTATTTATTTCATATTAATTATTTTTAGTGGGAGGTCACCTGTGGTGTAGTGGTTAGCGTTGAAACTTGCAATACTAAAGGTCGCGGGTCCGCGTCCCGAGGTGGCCCTAGTATTTTTTAATGGGATTGAAAAATCCTTGTCTATGCCGTCCCTAGGATAGGACGTATAATGGAGTTCCCGAACCTGTAAGATCCCTATCCTAATTATACCTGGATAGGAAAATTTTAGGACTTCCACTGTAGCATCGTTCGATTAGCCTTAGGGGCATAAAGTGACGTTAATACAAACAAACATTATTTTTAGAGGAAAAATTTATTACCTGGAAACTGTCGTATCCTTCGAAGAACAACACTTTTCCCGCGAAGCAGACCACCTCGATTCCATCAAGCCTTCCGAAGACCAACCTCCCAGGATGTCCAGGGACGGTTGGCCTCGGGAAATGTGGAATGTCAGAGTAATTCATTTCTTCCCTGCCGGTGATTTCATTTGGAAAAGTATCTGAAGAAAAAAATGATGATATTACTAATTATCCCATAAGTAAATACTTCATTGAAGCTAAAGAGTTGTGTATTCTTCATATTCAATATGTTAAAATTATAACTTTACCTAATCCAGTTCCACAGATTATTCCTATCTTGGGTCGAAATTTCGTCCGTTCCTTAATCCATGATGTTATCTCCTCGACAATCTCGTAAGTGTTGCCGGCACTGAAAAGAATAAGGTAAACAAAATGTCTTTACTTACTACCAGTAAAAAGCATATTAAATTTCTAACCGAAACCGAATTTCGGCCGAGGAAACCGAAACTTATTTACGTTATATAATAAAGGGTGTCCAAAAAAGAGTATTCGGGGTTTGAAAGTTGAATAAAATCTCAAACATAGAATATCAAGTAGGATGTTTACGTTTTATTTAAACACAATGAGCTGGAAATTTATTTAGAAAAAAATATATTGTCTAGGAGTCCACCATAACGCTGCTAGCACTCCTCGAATCTTAAAGCTGTAAATAGTGAGCGATATTGTGAAATGATAAGAGGTTTTTTGGCCCAAGAGTTTAAAGGATATAACTCTAGAACATGGCTTCAGCAAGACGGGGCCACTTGCCATACTTCAGACTTATCAATTGCTACGGTAAACGAATTATTCCAAAACAAAGTGATTTCTCGTAGAGGCACCATTAGCTCCATCCTAGGAGTCCCGATCTCAGTCCTCTTGACTTCTTTCTGTGGGGATACCTGAAAAGTAGGATATAAGTAACTTCCTGTAACTACTAGGTTGTTACAAAAGTCCTTGTTCACAAAATTAATTTTATTCAAATGTGAGTAAAAAATTTACAAATCAAATTTATTCTTCATAATACAGGCCATCATTTTCAACTACTTTAACCCATCTTTCAGCCAAAAGTTGTATTTGATGTTGATACCACTCTGCAGTTTTCGAGGCAAAGAACTCCTCGCATCCAGATTTGACATCATCGAAGTTTTCGAAGCGCCGACCTTTCAAAAAATGCGACAATGATTTGAAAAGTCCATAGTCAGACGGTGCGACGTCTGGGCTGTAAGGAGGGTGGGGCAAGACGCTAATCCCGTTCATTTCTGAAAAATTTTCTTTAACTAATCGTGAGCGATGAGCAGGGGCGTTGTCTTGCTGAAATAACGCTTGATTCCTATTAATCAAAGCGGGGTATTTCACTTTTAAAACTTCATATACCCAATCGAGCTGTTCACAGTACAGCTCAGCGTTGATAGCCCTGCCCTCTGGAACCAGCTCGAAGTGCAGTGTGACGACTGAAGAACGATCTGATCTAGGTTCATCTTCAAGGCTTGTATTCCCAGAATTAAACCGCCTGAACCAAAATGCGGCCGTGTTTCGATGCACCACACTTTCCCCTTCCACTGCGCAAATTTCCTCGGCTGAGGCCTTTGCACTAAAACCCTTTTTCCAATAATGCCTAAGAAGGCCGCGGATGACAAATTTTTCTTCCGACATTTGTAGTGAAATTTAATAAACTGAATGAAAGGCAGGGACAGTTGGCGTACATAGATAATTAGAGGATTAGTTAATGTAAACATTGACATAAGAATTGTATTCGTAAGAGATTAAATAAGGATTAAATTAGAGACCTCAATGTAAACAACTTGATATGCACAAGGACTTTTGTAACAATCTAGTATAAGCCTCTCTAACATAGCTCTTAAACTAAACCCACCTTTAAGGTACCCCAGCTGAACTTTCTTCAAGAACCGATTTTCCAAACCATTTTCTCCTGAACACACTGAGTACAGGACATTTTAGTGAGAAAAGAAATGTGGCTTCAATTTTATTTAGGTTACACATACAGCATTCTTAATTTCTATTCGGGTACCACGGCTTAAAGAGTAAGTCCAGAAATTCCTTCCGTTACTTAAAAATTAACTTCCTAAATTGTTATTTATGGTTTTCACCAATATTTTTAAGATTTGTGTCCAGTTTTGTTTTATAAATTAGGTGGAATTTCGAGTTATTTCGGGATTTATTACAGATATTAGTAATATTTCATCTTATAAATTTTAATATTTCATCTTCTATACAGCTTTCTAACATTGAGGGCGATTTATCAGTATACAGTTCATTTGCTGTTGATATGGAAAATTTATCGTTCCATGCTTTTGACCAAAATATTGTAAAGTGAAACAAAAACACGAAACATATGGTTTAGAATAGTTCCAGGCTTGTTGTTGGAACAAACTGTCACAGCACATGTTTGTGACTGCGATGTTCGAGTACCATCTACGCAGGCCTAGAACCTTCTGTTTCTTACGACTTAATATAAGGAGCGATGGACTGGAGAGTTAGTCTTGTTCTGTAGCTCAAGTCATATGGTTATTTTTTTGTTACAAAGTGATAATTTTTGTAACCTGTTTAACTTTTTTGCGTTTTCATTGCTTGTGTGGCATTGGAAATTATTGTTTTCGATCAATAAAAATTGTTCAACCCAGATAAGTGTTATATCATATTCATTATTGTAAATTTCTGTACAATGATATATACAGTAGAACCTTCATTATCCGGGGTAATGATGGGTATGGGGGTCCACGGATAATCGAAAACCCCGGATAATCGAATTAAAACATTTTATTGACTTAATGTGATAGAAAAAAAGGTCGAAAAATCACTTGTAAGGTATAATCACTTTTATTAACAAACGAACGTTTTATATACATTAAATTATAATTAAAGCTCGGAATTCCGAGCAGTAAAAATTTGAAAACGTGCAATAAAAACTTTAAAACGTGCAAAAACATGCAAAATAAATGTATTGCTTTAAAATCATGCATTAAATTATTTATGTGAACAATATATAGCTACTTTTGAAACAAATAAGTAGCGGAGAGTAAATTGAAGTAAAAACTTATATTTTTAAAATATTGGTTTTAATATAGATTTTGGTAAAATAATGATTTTTTTATTAGCAAAGAAAAAATAATGGAGTACATAAGAAATGTAACCTCACTCCATTATTTTTTTTAGTCAAAGTTTATAACTAAATATATTTCTAAATTTTTTTCTGTAAAACACTGCCTCGTGTCACTTAAACTTTCTTTCAATTTAGAAAAAGATATCTCAACTTCTACAATCGTTAGAGGACAATATTTATAGTGACTCAGTAGCTAGGGATCTCCATCAATTCAATAGTGGCTGAGTGATTTCCGTTCAGGCAATCATCACAATTTTTTAATAGTTTGTATCCAGGGTTTTTTTAAAAAATATTTCAAAATTTTTCGTAAATGATAATTCCTTTTTCGCTCTTGATTGTTTCCAAAGATTTTCCAAGGTCCTCAACTATTTTTATTTGGTCATATAGAGAAAGATTTTTCTCCTCTAGTTCTGAAATAGTAACAGGCAAAGCTGCTCAATTCGATCTAATAAATGCCAAATCAGATTGAATGGTTGGATTCATCAAAATGGTTTTTGATTTGTTAATTGACTGCACATTTTGTTCCAATTCTATATTTGAAAAATTTTCCGGTAAAAAAACAAAAAAAAATCAGAATATAACGTATTTACTTAAAATAGTAACAAGATGTGGAATAAAGAGTAAAACACTCGCATGTGAGCTATAATTGTATTGAAAAAAGGAAGATATTATAAAGAAAAGATACTACTCAAACAATGGAATCACTAGATGCAATATCCGGTGCGTAGGATTATTTTTAAATCACCCTGATGACACGCACTACCCCTGCTACCGTTCTATGGTTAAAAAATCTGGTGCGTGCGCGCAACACACAACTTTCACTTACCACCTTACTTAGATAAGAAATTGACGTGTTTTGTTAAATATCATTTCCCAAAGTCACACATTTGTCTACATTCATATCTTATTTTTGTTAATAGTTAAAGCCGTTTTTGAGTGAATAAAAAAAACCGCGAAAATGATACAAAATTTATTAAGTAAAGTCCCCCCTTCGGTTGATCAATTTTGATGAAATGTTGGCTATCACATCTTTGGCATATACATACATCAAATACCCAGTTTGATCAAAATCTTTAAAGCCGATTTAGAGTAAATAAAAAAAAACACGTGAAAATGATACAAAATTTATTAAGTAAAGTCCCCCCTCCGGTTAATCAATTTTGATAAAATTTTTACAGTCTTATCTCGGGCATATAAATAGATGAAATATTCAGTTTGATCAAAATCGTTAAAGCCGATTTAGAGTAAATAAAAAAAAACACGTGAAAATGTTACAAAATTTATTAAGTAAAGTCCCCCCTCCGGTTAATCAATTTTGATGAAATTTTTACAGTCATATCTCGGGCATATTAATACACCAAATACTCAGTTTAATCAAAATCGTGAGAGCCGTTTTTGAGAAAATCGAAAAAAACCTAAAAAGTTATTAAGTAAAGTACCCCCTCCCTTTAAGTAATTTTGATGAAATTTATGCTGTCACATCGCGGGCATATACCTACACTAAATACCCAATTTCAGGATCGCACGGTCTATAGTTTTTAAGCTAGTCTGTTCACACACACACACACACACACACACACAGACCATTTCGCGGGACTTGGTCATTTCGACTCAGGGGACCCCAAAACGTGTATTTCCGTTGAAAACCGGAAGTCGAATTTTTTCACTATCGCAATACTTCCACTTACTATATATTTCATATATAGGTAAGTGAAAGTAAAAAAAATCTGGTGCGTGCGCGCAACACACAACTTTCACTTACCAACTTACTTAAATTAGAAATAGGTGTGTTTTGTTAATTGCCACTTCTCAAAGCTTGCTTCGCAATGCAAGCATAATACTCCAAGTCGTCTGATTTTATAATTCTCTATGTACTTGTTGAAAATTTTATTTACCATGAAACAAATAATTTCCATTAAATGAACAATTGGTTTAAATTATGAACAATGGTCTGTCATTAAAGGCGTACTCTGCATGAGTGGGCTCAACGTGTTTTATGAGTTGACTGAATATTTTTCTTTTTTTCTCCTCTATATGTTTTCTTGATTTTTATCATATCTCATATTCAGCCATGTCTTATTTTTAGGCGAAACGAGAGACAGATAATTTCTCCATATAAACTAATACAAAGGTACTTTTTAGAAAACCAAAAAAGACCCCTTACAAACATTTTAATAATAATAAAGCTTACCTGATATTAAAGAACACCTAATTGTCATTAAACAAGACGAA
Source organism: Aelia acuminata (assembly GCA_911387785.2). NCBI lineage: Eukaryota > Metazoa > Arthropoda > Insecta > Hemiptera > Pentatomidae > Aelia > Aelia acuminata. The sequence goes on along the minus strand of OU426981.1, from coordinate 2,191,771 downwards.
TTTGATGAAAATCGTTAAAGCCGTTTTTGAGATAATCGAAAAAAAGGTTAAAATTGGAAAAAAGTTATGAAATAAAGTGCCCCCTCCGTTTAACCAATTTTGATGAAATGTTGCCTGTAACATCTTTGGCATATACATACGTCAAATACCCAGTTTGATCAAAATCTTTAAAGCCGTTTTTGAGTAAATCAAAAAAACACATGAAAATGATACAAAATTTATTAAGTAAAGTCCCCCCTCCGGTTGATCAATTTTGATGAAATTTTTACAGTCATATCTCAGACATATCAATACATCAAATATCAAGTTTAATCAAAATCGTTAGAGCCGTTTTTGAGAAAATCGAAAAAACCTAAAAAGTTATTAAATAAAGCATCTCCTCCCTTTGAGCAATTTCGATGAAATTTTTGCTGTCACATCGCGAGCATACACTAAATACCTAATTTCAGATTCGCACGGTTTATAGTTCTTGAGCTAGTCTGTTCACATACACACACACACACACACACACAGACCATTTCGCGGGACTTGGTCATTTCGACTCAGGGGACCCCAAAACGTGTATTTCCGTTGAAAACCGGAAGTCGAAATTTTTCACGATCGCAATACTTCCACTTTTTATTTTATTTATTTTGCAGCCCTACCTTGCCTGGTTGGCAAAACGGGTTTTAGCACCAGTTGGATGCTACCCATTCCTGGGTAGCAAACAACTGCTGCTTGTAAAACCATATAGAAATAACCTGCTGTGGCCATTATTTCATTTCTTCGTTCTATCTTCCCAACGAGCAGAATGGACCTTGCCTAATTCCTCATTTCAGGTTTCCTCCGCTTTAAGTTTTTACTATGGTGGTCTTCCCAGTGCTGGTCCTCTTCTCCCGAGATTGAAAAGCTGTGGTCCCACAGTATTTTTCCACCCGTACACGAATTCCTTATAGTAAGGGTATTTCCTTTCTTCCATTAGTTCAGGGAAGTTGTTTTCTGTCAGAACATAGAGCTCAGCTTCCCTCATTAACTTAGCCCTTAGTTCCTCGAAGGCGGTGCAGTTTAAGACAATATGCTCAGCCGTCTGCGGTATCCTGCATGTAGGGCAAAGGGGATCAATATCCTTTCCAAAGCCATGTAGCTTGGCTCGGAAGGCCCCATGCCCTGTAAGGAATTGCGACACCCAATAATCCGGGAGGACCCAATTTGCTCTTAACCGATCCTGAACGGTGGGGAAATATTTTCTTAAGGTAGAACCTTTTGTAGATGTCACCCACCGCTGGTTCCACTCTTCTATTGTGTCCTCATGTAAAATCTTTTTCCATTTTCTTGGATCCTCTGCAATCCTTACCTGGATAGTTACCGGTAGACCTGCTGAGCCTTCTGTTTTGAGTTTCCATTTCAATAGATCTTCCCGCAGGATAAGGTCGAGGGGAACCCCTCCTGCTAAGACCTGCACCGCCTCGTGAGAAACTGTCCGATAAGACTTAGTAACCCGTAGCAGAGCCGTGCGCTGGAACGTCGCCAATCTTCGTTTCTGCCTGTGTGAGAGATTCTGGGACCACGCTGGGGAGCCATATCTTAGGATGCCCAGGATTGTCCCATTATAAATGGTCATTGTTGCTGGGTATCTGAGTCCCCAAAATGCGCCCCCCAGGCGACTCAGACCATTCAAGGTATGGGCCACCCTATTCCCGAGGTAGTCCAAATGAGGGGTCATATTAAATCTTCTACTGAATCTGAATCCTAGATAAGTGACCACCTCACTTGGACGTATTCTGATACCCTCAATATCCAGAATTATAGGGTGCGCCCTATCTGTCTGGCCTTTTAGGAGGATGGCCTGAGTCTTTGCCGCGGCCATTTTTAATTTCTTAGCCTCACACCATTGGCTGACTACATTGGCGCATCGTTCAGCTTCTTGCTTTACTCCGGCTCTGCTATTAGACGCCACTATAGCCGCAAGGTCATCAACGTATGCCGTAGCAGGGAACCGCTGTTCCTCGAGGACTCCCAACAACTCGTCAAATACCAGCTTCCAAAGCGCTGGGCCAAGGACTGATCCTTGAGGGCACCCCCTCTCTATAGAAGCTTCAAACTCGTAAGAGAGCGGAGTGTTAGGCAGTATAAAAATTGCCAATTAGATCGAAAGAGGATGAAGGACTACTTGAATCTTAATAATAAAAAAAAAAAAAAAAAAAAAAAAGGAGCGTAGCCACGGCTCTAAGGGTCGAAGCTAATTATCGGTGATGGAAATTGGATGAGGCCAAAAATAGGGGGTAGGTGCAGGACCCTCCCACCACCCACCGTCCTCCGCCCCTCGGCAAGACAGCAATTTCGTACCTCGAAAGCATACAAATTGCACGGTAACGGAGTCTTAGGCAGTATAAAAATTTCTAATTAAATCGAAAGAGTAAAAAGGAGTAATTTAATCGAAATATTGATAACATTTTAAAAAAATAAATTAAAATCGAGCCTAGTCCTCGGCTCCAAGGGTAGAATCTAACAATCGGTGATGGAAATTGGATGAGGCCAAAAATAGGGGGGTAGGTGCGGGAATAATATTAAAAATAGGTGTAACCGCTCTTACCCACCCCCTAAACCCTAATTTATGACTTGAGTTATCATACCTTGAAAGCAAACAAATTGAACGAGAGCGGAGTGTTAGGCAGTATAAAAATTGCCAATTAGATCGAAAGAGTAAAAAGGACTACTTGAATCTTAATAATAAAAAAAAAAAAAAAAGGAGCGTAGCCACGGCTCTAAGGGTAGAAGCTAATTATCGGTGATGGAAATTGGATGAGGCCAAAAATAGGGGGTAGGTGCGGGAATAATATTAAAAATCGGTGTAACCGCTCTTACCCACCCCCTAAACCCTAATTTATGGCTTGAGTTATCATACCTCGAAAGCATGCAAATTGAACGAGAGCGGAGTGTTAGGCAGTATAAAAATTTCCAATTAGATCGAAAGAGTAAAAAGGACTACTTGAATCTTAATAAGAAAAATAAAATCGAGCGTAGCCACGGCTCTAAGGGTAGAAGCTAATTATCGGTGATGGAAATTGGATGAGGCCAAAAATAGGGGGTAGGTGCGGGAATAATATTAAAAATCGGTGTAACCGCTCTTACCCACCCCCTAAACCCTAATTTATGGCTTGAGTTATCATACCTCGAAAGCATGCAAATTGAACGAGAGTGGAGTGTTAGGCAGTATAAAAATTTCCAATTAGATCGAAAGAGTAAAAAGGACTACTTGAATCTTAATAAGAAAAAAAAAATCGAGCGTAGCCACGGCTCTAAGGGTAGAAGCTAATTATCGGTGATGGAAATTGGATGAGGCCAAAAATAGGGGGTAGGTGCGGGAATAATATTAAAAATCGGTGTAACCGCTCTTACCCACCCCCTAAACCCTAATTTATGGCTTGAGTTATCATACCTCGAAAGCATGCAAATTGAACGAGAGCGGAGTGTTAGGCAGTATAAAAATTGCCAATTAGATCGAAAGAGGATGAAGGACTACTTGAATCTTAATAAAAAAAAAAAAAAAAATCGAGCGTAGCCACGGCTCCAAGGGTAGAGGCTAAATATCGGTGAAGGAAATTGGATGAGGCCAAAAATAGGGGGGTAGTTGCGGGAATAATATTAAAAATCGGTGTAACCGCCGCATCATAGATAGATGTACTATCTATCGGTGTACTGTACAATACAGGGTAGGTGGATCAAACCTTAGGCATTTAATGAATAGTTACATATATTTGTAACTTTTAGATTGATATACGAGTACCAGTATCAATGTATTTATTGTGTAATAAAAATTTCTAATTAAAACGAAATAGTAAAAAGGAGTAATTAAATCGAAATATTAATAAAATATAAAAAAAAAAAAAATAAAATCGAGCGTAGTCCTCGGCTCCAAGGGTAGAGGCTAAATATCATTGATGGAAATTGGATGAGGCCAAAAATAGGGGATAGGTGCGGGAATAATATTAAAAATCGGTGTAACCGCTCTTCCCCACCCCCTAAACCCTAATTTATGGCTTGGGTTATCATACCTCGAAAGCATACAAATTGAACGAGAGCGGAGTGTTAGGCAGTATAAAAATTTCTAATTAAATCGAAATAGTAAAAAAGAGTAATTAAATCGAAATATTAATAAAATTAAAAAAAAAATAAGTTAAAATCGAGCGTAGTCCTCGGCTCAAAAGGTAGAGGCTAAATATCGGTGATGTAAATTGGATGAGGCCAAAAATAGAGGGGTAGGTGCGGGAATAATATTAAAAATCGGTGTAACCGCTCTTACCCACCCCCTAAACCCTAACTTATGACTTGGGTTATCATACCTCGAAAGCATACAAATTGAACGAGAGCGGAGTGTTAGGCAGTATAAAAATTGCCAATTGGATCGAAAGAGTAAAAAGGACTACTTGAATCTTAATAATAAAAAAAAAAAAAAAAAAAAGGAGCGTAGCCACGGCTCTAAGGGTAGAAGCTAATTATCGGTGATGGAAATTGGATGAGGCCAAAAATAGGGGGTAGGTGCGGGAATAATATTAAAAATCGGTGTAACTGCTCTTACCCACCCCCTAAACCCTAATTTATGGCTTGAGTTATCATACCTCGAAAGCATGCAAATTGAACGAGAGCGGAGTGTTAGGCAGTATAAAAATTGCCAATTAGATCGAAAGAGGATGAAGGACTACTTGAATCTTAATAAAAAAAAAAAAAAAAAAATCGAGCGTAGCCACGGCTCCAAGGGTAGAGGCTAAATATCGGTGAAGGAAATTGGATGAGGCCAAAAATAGGGGGGTAGTTGCGGGAATAATATTAAAAATCGGTGTAACCGCCGCATCATAGATAGATGTACTATCTATCGGTGTACTGTACAATACAGGGTAGGTGGATCAAACCTTAGGCATTTAATGAATAGTTACATATATTTGTAACTTTTAGATTGATATACGAGTACCAGTATCAATGTATTTATTGTGTAATAAAAATTTCTAATTAAATCGAAATAGTAAAAAGGAGTAATTAAATCGAAATATTAATAAAATATAAAAAAAAAAAAAATAAAATCGAGCGTAGTCCTCGGCTCCAAGGGTAGAGGCTAAATATCATTGATGGAAATTGGATGAGGCCAAAAATAGGGGATAGGTGCGGGAATAATATTAAAAATCGGTGTAACCGCTCTTCCCCACCCCCTAAACCCTAATTTATGGCTTGGGTTATCATACCTCGAAAGCATACAAATTGAACGAGAGCGGAGTGTTAGGCAGTATAAAAATTTCTAATTAAATCGAAATAGTAAAAAAGAGTAATTAAATCGAAATATTAATAAAATTAAAAAAAAAATAAGTTAAAATCGAGCGTAGTCCTCGGCTCAAAAGGTAGAGGCTAAATATCGGTGATGTAAATTGGATGAGGCCAAAAATAGAGGGGTAGGTGCGGGAATAATATTAAAAATCGGTGTAACCGCTCTTACCCACCCCCTAAACCCTAACTTATGACTTGGGTTATCATACCTCGAAAGCATACAAATTGAACGAGAGCGGAGTGTTAGGCAGTATAAAAATTGCCAATTGGATCGAAAGAGTAAAAAGGACTACTTGAATCTTAATAATAAAAAAAAAAAAAAAAAAAAGGAGCGTAGCCACGGCTCTAAGGGTAGAAGCTAATTATCGGTGATGGAAATTGGATGAGGCCAAAAATAGGGGGTAGGTGCGGGAATAATATTAAAAATCGGTGTAACCGCTCTTACCCACCCCCTAAACCCTAATTTATGGCTTGAGTTATCATACCTCGAAAGCATGCAAATTGAACTAGAGCGGAGTGTTAGGCAGTATAAAAATTGCCAATTAGATCGAAAGAGGATGAAGGACTACTTGAATCTTAATAAAAAAAAAAAAAAAAAAATCGAGCGTAGCCACGGCTCCAAGGGTAGAGGCTAAATATCGGTGAAGGAAATTGGATGAGGCCAAAAATAGGGGGGTAGTTGCGGGAATAATATTAAAAATCGGTGTAACCGCCGCATCATAGATAGATGTACTATCTATCGGTGTACTGTACAATACAGGGTAGGTGGATCAAACCTTAGGCATTTAATGAATAGTTACATATATTTGTAACTTTTAGATTGATATACGAGTACCAGTATCAATGTATTTATTGTGTAATAAAAATTTCTAATTAAATCGAAATAGTAAAAAGGAGTAATTAAATCGAAATATTAATAAAATATAAAAAAAAAAAAAATAAAATCGAGCGTAGTCCTCGGCTCCAAGGGTAGAGGCTAAATATCATTGATGGAAATTGGATGAGGCCAAAAATAGGGGATAGGTGCGGGAATAATATTAAAAATCGGTGTAACCGCTCTTCCCCACCCCCTAAACCCTAATTTATGGCTTGGGTTATCATACCTCGAAAGCATACAAATTGAACGAGAGCGGAGTGTTAGGCAGTATAAAAATTTCTAATTAAATCGAAATAGTAAAAAAGAGTAATTAAATCGAAATATTAATAAAATTAAAAAAAAAATAAGTTAAAATCGAGCGTAGTCCTCGGCTCAAAAGGTAGAGGCTAAATATCGGTGATGTAAATTGGATGAGGCCAAAAATAGAGGGGTAGGTGCGGGAATAATATTAAAAATCGGTGTAACCGCTCTTACCCACCCCCTAAACCCTAACTTATGACTTGGGTTATCATACCTCGAAAGCATACAAATTGAACGAGAGCGGAGTGTTAGGCAGTATAAAAATTGCCAATTGGATCGAAAGAGTAAAAAGGACTACTTGAATCTTTATAATAAAAAAAAAAAAAAAAAAAAGGAGCGTAGCCACGGCTCTAAGGGTAGAAGCTAATTATCGGTGATGGAAATTGGATGAGGCCAAAAATAGGGGGTAGGTGCAGGACCCACCCACCACCCACCGTCCTCCGCCCCTCGGCTAGACAGCAATTTCGTACCTCGAAAGCATACAAATTGCACGGGAACGGAGTCTTAGGCAGTATAAAAATTTCTAATTAAATCGACATAGTAAAAAGGAGTAATTAAATCGAAATATTAATAAAATTTACAAAATAAAAAAAATTAAAATCGAGCGTATTCCTCGGCTCCAAGGGTAGAGGCTAAATATCATTGATGGAAATTAGATGAGGCCAAAAATAGGAGGGTAGGTGCGGGAATAATATCAAAAATCGGTGTAACCGCTCTTCCCCACCCCCTAAACCCTAATTTATGGCTTGGGTTATCATACCTCGAAAGCATACAAATTGAACGAGAGCGGAGTGTTAGGCAGTATAAAAATTGCCAATTAGATCGAAAGAGTAAAAAGGACTACTTGAATCTTAATAATAAAAAAAAAAAAAAATAAATAAATCGAGCGTAGACGTGGCTCTAAGGGTAGAAGCTAATTATCGGTGATGGAAATTGGATGAGGCCAAAAATAGGGGGTAGGTGCAGGACCCACCCACCACCCACCGTCCTCCGCCCCTCGGCTAGACAGCAATTTCGTACCTCGAAAGCATACAAATTGCACGGGAACGGAGTCTTAGGCAGTATAAAAATTTCTAATTAAATCGACATAGTAAAAAGGAGTAATTAAATCGAAATATTAATAAAATTTACAAAATAAAAAAAATTAAAATCGAGCGTATTCCTCGGCTCCAAGGGTAGAGGCTAAGTATCATTGATGGAAATTGGATGAGGCCAAAAATAGGAGGGTAGGTGCGGGAATAATATCAAAAATCGGTGTAACCGCTCTTCCCCACCCCCTAAACCCTAATTTATGGCTTGGGTTATCATACCTCGAAAGCATACAAATTGAACGAGAGCGGAGTGTTAGGCAGTATAAAAATTGCCAATTAGATCGAAAGAGTAAAAAGGACTACTTGAATCTTAATAATAAAAAAAAAAAAAAATAAATAAATCGAGCGTAGACGTGGCTCTAAGGGTAGAAGCTAATTATCGGTGATGGAAATTGGATGAGGCCAAAAATAGGGGGTAGGTGCAGGAATAATATTAAAAATCGGTGTAACCGTTCTTACCCACCCTCCATCACCGATAATTAGCTTCGGCTACGCTCCTTTTTTTTTTTTTTTTTTTTTTTTATTATTAAGATTCAAGTAGTCCTTCATCCTCTTTCGATCTAGTTGGCAGTTTTTATACTGCCTAACACTCCGCTCTCGTTCAATTTGTATGCTTTCGAGGTATGATAACCCAAGTCATAAATTAGGGTTAAGGGGGTGGGTAAGAGCGGTTACACCGATTTTTAATATTATTCCCGCACCTACCCCTCTATTTTTGGCCTCATCCAATTTACATCACCGATATTTGGCCTCTACCTTTTGAGCCGAGGACTACGCTCGATTTTACCTTTTTTTTTTTTTTAATTTTATTAATATTTCGATTTAATTACTCTTTTTTACTATTTCGATGTAATTAGAAATTTTTATACTGCTAAGACTCCGTTCCCGTGCAATTTGTATGCTTTCGAGGTACGAAATTGCTGTCTTGCCGAGGGGCGGAGGACGGTGGGTGGTGGGAGGGTCCTGCACCTACCCCCTATTTTTGGCCTCATCCAATTTCCATCACCGATAATTAGCTTCGGCTACGCTCCTTTTTTTTTTTTTTTTTTTTTTTTTTTTATTATTAAGATTCAAGTAGTCCTTCATCCTCTTTCGATCTAGTTGGCAATTTTTATACTGCCTAACACTCCGCTCTCGTTCAATTTGTATGCTTTCGAGGTATGATAACCCAAGTCATTTAATTAGGGTTAAGGGGGTGGGTAAGAACGGTTACACCGATTTTTAATATTATTCCTGCACCTTCCCCCCTATTTTTGGCCTTATCCAATTTCCATCACCGATAATTAGTCTCTACCCTTAGAGCCTTTGCTACGCTCGATTTTTTTTTTTTTTTTTTTTTTTTTTTATATTATTAAGTTTCAAGTAGTCCTTCATCCTCTTTCGATCTAATTGGCAATTTTTATACTGCCTAACACTCCGCTCTCGTTCAATTTGTATGCTTTCGAGGTATGATAACCCAAGTCATAAATTAGGGTTAAGGGGGTGGGTAAGAGCGGTAACACCGATTTTTAATATTATGCCCGCACCTAACCCCCTATTTTTGGCCTCATCCAATTTACATCACCGATATTTAGCCTCTACCTTTTGAGCCGAGGACTACGCTCGATTTTAACTTTTTTTTTTTTAATTTTATTAATATTTCGATTTGCGAGAGGTAATTAGCTAGACAGCTACAGTTAGCTTTATACTGCCTAACACTCCGCTCTCGTTCAATTTGTATGCTTTCGAGGTATGATAACTCAAGCCATAAATTAGGGTTAAGGGGGTGGGTCAGAGTGGTTACATCGATTTTTAATATTATTCCCGCACCTACCCCCCTATTTTTGGCCTCATCCAATTTCCATCACCGATATTTAGCCACTACCCTTGGAGCCACGGCTACGCTCGATTTTTTTTTTTTTTTTTTTAATTTGATTAATATTTCGATTTGCGAGAGGTAATTAGCTAGACAGCTACAGTTAGCTTTATACTGCCTAACACTCCGCTCTCGTTCAATTTGTATGCTTTCGAGGTATGATAACTGAAGCCATAAATTAGGGCTATTGTCGTATAGGGGCAATAATCAACGCAGAGCAAAAACTACCAATGATAGAAACTTGAAGTTCGGAATTTAGATTTTAAACGCGATGTAGGTAACCACTAAGAAAGGAATTTCAAAAATGTAACTCCTAAGGGGCTTAAATGGCGAAATTGTCGTTCAGTTCAGTTGCTTTTTGAATTTGTAAGAGAAGGAGCTCAGTCGTAGTTTCACCGAATGATCGACAGATCGATAGTCAATCAGCGATCATCCACATCGATCTCACAATCGTCGATTGTGCACAAATAGTCCAGCAATCCCCACCATTGGAACTGGACCTAGTCACGGTAATGGAAACAGTTATTTTTCAGGAACGGTTACATTCTTTGTTCAGTGCACAATGACTGAAACTGCTCCGTATGGAACTGGTAACAGGTAACCGTTACGGCTCTTGATTATTTGTTGACTTTAAAAAAAAACAGCTATATAGTCTTACCTAATAAAGATTTTTAGACTAATTACCTATGCGAGAGGTAACTAGTCGCGAAAAAAAGCCGTATTAATTACGGTTTTTAAAATTTTAGTTCGCGAGAACTGACAAGAGATCGCATTGAAAACGTTGGTCGCGGTAGCCAGGAGGGGGGGTAACACTCCGGCGGTAACACACAGGGGCGGTAACCCTCTATCATCCTGCACCTACCCCCTATTTTTGGCCTCATCCAATTTCCATCACCGATAATTAGCTTCTACCCTTAGAGCCGTGGCTACGCTCCTTTTTTTTTTTTTTTTTTTTTTATTATTAAGATTCAAGTAGTCCTTCATCCTCTTTCGATCTAATTGGCAATTTTTATACTGCCCAACACTCCGCTCTCGTTCGATTTGTATGCTTTCGAGGTATGATAACTCAAGCCATAAATTAGGGTTAAGGGGGTGGGTCAGAGCGGTTACACCGAATTTTAATATTATTCCCGCACCTACCCCTCTATTTTTGGCCTCATCCAATTTACATCACCGATATTTAGCCTCTACCTTTTGAGCCGAGGACTACGCTCGATTTTAACTTTTTTTTTTTTAATTATATTAATATTTCGATTTAATTACTCTTTTTTACTATTTCGATTTAATTAGAATTTTATTGTATGTATTTTGTACAACTATATGACAATACTTCCACTTACTATATATTACATATATAGGTAAGTGAAAGTAAAAATAATTAGGTACTTACTTGTGCTGCAGTGGGCATCAATTTGTGATTTCCTCTCACATTCAATATTTTTATCACAAGATTTGCAAAACACTACACTACCATCCCTTTTGAGTCAGGATATTTTTCAACCCATCCCGCAATTTTCGAAGACACACTTCCAATTTTTGGCATTTTAAGTAACAATATGCTCGACAGAAGCTAGATTGATAGTAACAGGACGATGATAATTGAGAAACAAAATGTAAACATCCAGGAACTACTGAGCTCTTAGTTCTTGGAAATTGTAGATTTGTTTTTGTTTACATCTCCCAAGTTCCCTTTATTTTTTTCTTATTTTTCCTTTCCGTTAGTTTTTATTCCTATTCCTATATCCCATTTATTTTTCCTATTTATTTAAAAATATTAAAATATGTAATAATATTTTTTCTTCAAATTATAAAATGATGCAATTTCTTGCAATAAATCTTCAAAACATGCAATTTCATGCAGTAAACCTCAAAACGTGTAATTTCGTGCAGTAAACGCCAAAACGTGCAATTTCGTGCAGTATAAAACTTCATTAAAACATCCCATTGGGCTTGATTCGGATAAGTAACTTGAATTCGCTTTAATCTGACTTATCAATAAAAAGATGCAATTGCACGGGAATCCGAGCTCTAATTATAATATACAAAAATAACAAAAAAGTAAATGTATGTTTTTATGTATTATGGGCCGACGACGATACGAAGTCAAAATGTTTTTCTTCTTCTTAAAAATATCCCGTACAGTTTGTTCGCCGATTCCTAGTTCAGCGGACAATTTTTTAACACTTTCACCCTTTTTTAATCTGTTTATAATAGTTAATTTCTCTTCAAGCGTTAAAACGACACGTTTTCTTTTTTCCGACATTTTTCTACTTCGTATGTATTTAAATCGAGACTAAATCACAACTGACAATATTTTGTTTTGTAGCCAAACAGGCCAGAGTAGGAGTTTCCTGAAAAGACTTGAAAACAATACCGTTCTTAGATTATGAATTGGAGTATTAGATACCGGAAACATCTGATAATAAAATACTAGCTTTCTGTGTTTTTCCATTTATTGTTTTATTTCGTAATAGATAGTTTATCATTGTGTAATCGTTAAATATTTACGTATACATTTTTTTAAATATTATACATACAAAATAAATGGCATACAAATTAAAAAAAAAAATTATCCCCTCGGGACCCCGGTTAATTGGATCCCCGATTGATCGAGGCCCGGATAATGGAGGTCCTACTGGATAATATTTATTTGGCACGTAGACAGTACTAGCATTCCCCGTCGCGGCTTTGCCCGCGAGCCTTTAAAATCAATTCTGTAATCATTATCTTGGTATTGATTTAATATTATGTGTTAACTGGTGTTAAGGAGATTTAGTAGAATCGGAGCTTCCGGTAGGTGGAATGTTGGAGGGGGAAGCTGCCGGCTCGCTAGAAGAGGGAGACGCGCAATGAAGAGTTCACTAAAACCGCCGAAACAAAAAATTGCTTACTCCTCGTGAACGCTTAATTTTTCGGCTTCAAAACATGGTTTTCGACGCCCCGTAGTAGTATTTCAAGATCTTAAAAATGAGTCCAAATTAGATATTTTTTCTCGAAATGCAAAAATAAGTGTCCGTTAGAGTTAAACGACAATTTCGACATTTAAACCCTTTAGGGGTTACATTTTTGAAATTCCTTTCTTAGCGGTTACCTAAAATCTAAATTCCGAACTTCAAGTTTCTATCATTATTAGTTTTTGCTCTGCATTGATTCTATCAGTCAGGACTAAGCCTCTTACATATGGAGAAGAGATCGAAATAAACACGTACCATCCCCAATCATGGGAATCACAGTGTGCATAATTTGATTAACACCAATATTTAAATAATCAGTAGCCATATTTTATGTGAATGTCTATTTTAATAATATTGTAACGTTAAATCGATATTCAAATAAAAAACATATGGTTTAAAATCTCAAAAATAGATTTCCGTTAGAGTTAAACGACAATTTCGCCATTTAAGCCCTTTAGGGGTTACATTTTTGAAATTCCTTTCTTAGCGGTTACCTAAAATCTAAATTCCGAACTTCAAGTTTCTATCACTGGTAGTTTTTGCTCTGCATTGATTCTATCAGTCAGGACTAAGCCTCTTACATATGGAGAAGAGATCGAAATAAACACGTACCATCCCCAATCATGGGAATCACAGTGTGCATAATTTGATTAACACCAATATTTAAATAATCAGTAGCCATATTTTATGTGAATGTCTATTTTAATAATATTGTGACGTTAAATCGATATTCAAATAAAAAACATATGGTTTAAAATCTCAAAAATAGATTTCCGTTAGAGTTAAACGACAATTTCGCCATTTAAGCCCCTTAGGGGTTACATTTTTGAAATTCCTTTCTTAGTGGTTACCTACATCGCGTTTAAAATCTAAATTCCGAACTTCAAGTTTCTATCATTAGTAGTTTTTGCTCTGCGTTGATTCTGTCAGTCAGGACAAAGCCTCTTATATATATAGGGATACAGTGTAATCTTCGACTACAGAGCCGAGAACTCAGCCTCTGAAGTGACCCTGCTAAATACTGGAGCGGGATCGATTCTCTACTAACGTGGTCTCATTCAGTATCCAGCAACTTGCCCTACATTGTTCTACTTATTTTCTTTTACGTGGCCGATGATTGGTTCATGTATTATATAAGTGGTTTTCCCGATTGGTTCAAGTGCTAGATTTCAATATCATAAATGAAAGATAAAATAAAATTTATCTTTTTAATAAAATCCTGCTGCGAAATTACTCTTGTTCTGCGTCGTTTTTCTTATCAATTTTATTGTTATTGTTTTTGTTTTTTTATTAATTATATATTTTTTTTGCATATCCAGGTATAATTAGGATATGGATACAGTAGCGGATCCAGGGGAGCCCCCCCCCTCCCCCCCGAGAGGTGGGAACACTCATAAAGTGTTAATATTTCTATATAAAATGAGCTATATTTAGTCAGTTTTCAAGTCTACTAATTGAAAATGAATTGTATTTAAACATTTGCAGTAATTTACAACGTTTTTATCTACTAATATGTATGTTAAATTAGGTCCTTCATTACTGACGAAGTGTAAAAAAAAAAATTGCGCCCCCCCTCAGAAAATGTCTGGACCCGCCACTGTATGGATATAATCAGGGAACGAGTACCTGACATCGAACAGACCTCCATCTTACGTACTGTCATAAGGACGGCTGGGCCAATTATATTATTCTCTCTTTAAAAATTCCTAGAACTATCTGAGGGGAAGCGAAACTGCGACCTTTATTATTATTGTAAGCTGCTATGCTAACCACTATACTGCAGGTGACCTTTCTTCACTTATGTTTAAATTGTCCCAATGATATCCAAAAGGAACTGCAGCTTTCTGAATGAGTTAATATTGCAACGTGAAACACAAAACATATGATCGGAAAGAGTTCTGGACTTCTCGTTGCAACAGTTAAAAACTATTCTAGTACTCATAGTGACTGTTCGAGAATCTTCTACGCTTGTCGGGAAACTTCTAGACCATTCTAATTCAGCTAAATATAAAGAGCGATGGACTGGAGAGTTAGTCTTGCAGATGAAGATCGGATCATATGATTACTGTTGTGTTACTGTGTCGTTACAAGTTGATACTTTTTGTAACCTCGTTAATAATTTTAGTTTGTTATTGAACTGCCATTGCGAATTATCTATATTACACAAAATTGAATGGCCGTTGCATTATAATTGAATAAATGAACTGTGGTTCAACGAAACTTCATAAGGCTTTAACGAAACTTTATAATTACTTTTCATTTTCTCATTATTGTTACCGTCTAAAATAAATGAATAAAATTACCAAAAAGCCTGTTGCTGAATCCAGAGTTCAGGTATTAAGTAGTTTGCAAGGAATACTTCAAGTTCTAAATGCAACTGTATCAGTAGTAGCCAGAATCTGGATCATAGTCGGGGGTTAGCTGTACCAACTATTCATTGTATTAGTACCTCACACTCAAATTATACCGAGTATCAATGGATCAGTGTGTATCAGTCCCTGGTTCATTTTGGTTGGATCAACTTCTTGATACTTTTCAGTAATACAGTAAAAAATCTCTGAAGAATGTCCACAATAAAGTAAAAAATAAGAAACATAAATTTCATTTTTTCAATTGGAATACCAGAGAAAGTTATTCACCATAGCATATAATTAATTTTTTTTAAATTATATAATTATGCAACTCATACTTGATATTTCCCTTATACTCTTAACACTCATATATGTTTTGCATATCCTTAAAGACAAGAATTCTGTTACATTTATCAGCTCCATATTCATTTTCCGCTATCCTTAGTTTAAATACAATATCCTAACATAATGATTTACGATGGGAGATCAAAAAGTTATCGGCCTGTCTTATTAGGGAATGAAATGAAAACACAAATCATACATAACTTTTCAATGTTATGTCCATAGGTACTTATACACTTTTCACATATATTTATTAATTTATCTAAACTCCCCAAATAATAACTTTCTTCTTTAACTTCAAATCGCCTCCCACTGAGCTCCTTTTTGAGGTTTGGGAATAGAAAGTAGTCACTAGGGGCTAGATCTGGGCAGTAGGGTGGATGGTTGATCACTTCAAAGCCCAGGGTGTCAATCATGGTTTACACTTGATGAGAGGTGTGCACAGAATGCATTGTCATGAAGCAGCATTACTCCTCGGCTCAGCTTACCCCTCCTCTTCTCCTCGATTGATTCTCTTAAACGGGTCAAAACATTACAATAGTATTCCCCTTTGATTGTTGCACCTTTGTCTTTGTAATCAATAATCAGGATTCCTTCTTAATTCCAAAAATTTTCCCGCCGAAGGTATGACTTTACACTTGACAGGTGGCTTTTCACAGTGGTATAGCAAGGGGACGAGTCATACACATTCCTTAGACGTTCAAAAATTTCTAAAGGCTTTATGCCTTCTTTAACTAAAAATTTCATCACAGCTCTGTACTCAATTTTATTCATTTTAATGGCAAGAGCAAACTGATAAAACTAAAAGTATTATAAATAATAGACAACAGACAGTAGGTTTATAAAAGTTTGTGTAGATATAACTATTAAATAGGTAAACATGATAAGGGATTAGTCCTTTTTATTAATTTGATCCTACATTGTCAGGCTGAGAACTTTTTGACCTGCCCTCGTATATATTCCCTCTTGCAGAACTACATCCTTCAGTAAATCCTTAGTCCTTAGTCACATGTGATACCTTCATCTGGAATGCTCTAACCATCGTAATTCATCAATCCCCAACCCTTCATTCGTTTAAGCAAAAATTATCCCTCCACCTAGGTACTCCATAATCAAACTACTGGACAATTGTAAGCAATATTGATTTAAATTACAGTACTCATCATCATTTCTCAAATTTTTATAATTTAATTAATAATTGTTTGCATCACCTGCATGGTGATGGTGTCGCATATCCAGACAGAGTGTTATGCTTACGAAATGGAGCGGAGAGAAGTGGGACTTGGAACTGACTTATAGGAGAGCCTCAGTAACATCTTGAAGATGGCTGAAAAACTTTTCAGGTTTCTACAAAATATTAACCTTTACGCCAAAATTTAATGCATTTTCATATTACCCTTTTTTTTTCTTTTTTTCACTTTTATTTATTTATAATATTATCCTTCATAGTATTTTCTCTTCCTACGCATCCCCTAAATTCATAACAGCAATACTACCTTCTTTATTTGTTTCTGTCATCCATAATTTTTATGTTATCATTGTTTATTTTATTTACTATTTAATATTTCTTTGTATACTCTTTTATATTTCTCCTCATAGGCAATTTGCAAATATTCTATGGGAGCTAAAATGACCCAAGTGGTTGAAGAGCCCATTACTTTATTATTTTTTTAATAATAAATAAGTAAATTATTTATGATATTATTATCTTATCGTTTATAAAGACTAAATCAGCCAGACAAATGTACCTACTTGATATTGTATTGCAACATTGTAATTATTCTGAGGTGACATTTATCCCAGAATAAAATGATGTTTTCATTCATTCCTTTAGACTTGCTTATATGTTAACTAATATTTCATAAACAATTATTATTAATATCAAATAATAAGATAATCATTATCATTATTAAATACATATAATAGTCCCACTCTTGACCATTCAATAAATCTCACATGTGTTTGTTTAATGCTTTCAGTGGCCACTAGATAGCATAGATGAGTCATAATTGAGTTTTATTTACATGTATTTATTATTTAATTCACAAACTCATCAAAACTTGGGAATTTCTCACTTGAATTTATATACTAGAACAAAATATATGTTGTTAATAAAATACATACACATCCCCTATTTCATGCAGGGTGTATTACTTCCAAACTTGACTGCTATAATGCATGTTATAACCTGTACAATTGGTTGTGGCATAAATCTGAGAAACAAAAACTAAAAATTGAATAAATACTTATTGATTTGCTACATTTATTAAGTAAAATCAAGTACAAACATATTTAAAATGTCAATAAGTTTTTACTTGAACCACCATTTTTACATTATTTAATTTTTGGTGCCCCCTTAGTCCAAATATTCTACTAGCCTAACCCCACCCCTTGACCAAATTCTACTGATACCCTTAATCTGTACTAGGTATACTTAAATGTATATACAGATTTATGTTAAAAATGAAAATTAAACAATTTAACATATAAACATTAACAATAATCATATATAAAGTAACCTGAACATTCTTGGCTTCGAGAGATCATCCATGTTGAAAGTATTTTTATCACAACAGTAAAATCACTGACCTCTGCAATCTTTGTGCTGAGTGGGGACACATGGAAAAGTGGGGACCTTTGTCTGATAAAATGAAATTTTATTTAATTTTATCTATATTGAAAGATATATTTCAATTTTATTTATTAGGATCCTAAATCATGAATGTACAATAAAATAAAATATTATTTATGACCGAAGGTATCTTAATTTTTCTCAATTTAATTATTATACTTGAATTTCAGAGTAACTTAAAAATACTCGTGTTTAATATTTTATTAAATATTTCAAAACTTATATGGAAGTTTTATAACAATTCATAAACTTATTTAAGAGTAAATTGTCATTTTTTTACAAGTTAGTTATAGAATTATATACCAAGATATTGTAAGAATTTTATGTTTAACTATTGAAACAATTAGGTTCTGAAATTGCTACAATTGTTAAAGTATCATAAAAATAAAGACCACTTAATGTTCTGAAAGTTGAAAGCAAGAGAAAGTCTGGCAGAGTGAAATGAATTGTACATTTATAAAACTTAACTCTCCAAGCACTCTCCCAAATTTTGCTCTTTCATTCAAATAAAGCATTTAATATTGATCCTATTCATCAGCCTTTTTTGTATTTGTGGTCACTTTATTTTATTAAAAGTTTAAGCATGAAGTATTTCAGGTTCGCATATTTCAGGTCTAGAAGAAATTATTTGGCTACTGAAAAACTCTTCATGTCAAATCATTTGAAACTATCTAATATCTGAAAACTAAAGCTCACTGAATCATACATTTGATCCTGATTGAAAAGTAACCTGTAGTTTTTTTTGTTTAACGTCCTTTTATGCTACTAAGGCTAATCGGACGATGCTACAATCGAATTCCTAGATTTTGCCTATCCAGGTATAATTAGGATAGGGATCTTTAACGAGTATATGAGATTGCACAGGCTCGGGACCTCCATTTTATGACCTATCTGCAGGACGGCATAGCTAAGCATTTTTTACTCCATTTAAAAATCCTAGGGCCACTGTGGGATGAGAACCCGCGACCTTTAGTATTGTAGGTTGCCATGCTTACCACTACACCACAGGTGACCCCTAGTAACCTGTAGTGCCTCTACATTTAAATCCCTCTATCAGAAATAATCCTATTTAACTGAATAAACAAAAAAACAAAAAAAACACATAACTTTTTGTAATTATTTTGAACATAAAGAAGGTTATTTTAAAATAATATTCTTTGAAATTATTTATTATAAATCGTTTATTTAAAAAAGATCAGTTTACATTTTAAAGGAACTAGCACAATGCTAAGAAGTAGACATAAAAAAAAAAAAAATTTCTAATATATTTACATATTAAAATTCTAAAAAAAACAGTTCACATAAATATAACGATTTAAAACACAATTGTTCTTTTTATAAATAAGCATTAAAATATACAAATAATCGTCTTAAATTTCTCATAATCAGTCTAATCTATGTAATTGCTCATCACAAGCCTTGCTTATACAACTACAAAGTTTAAGTTAATATATATATATATATAACGCTAAGAGGTAAATAAATAGAAAAAATACTTTCAGAATAATTAAACTCTTCTCTACTTCTAACACACAATCTTCCAGACACCACTTTAAAGATTTATACCGAAATAAAAGATGGTTAAATTAGGCTTGATTCAGCTGGATCTTTCCGACTAGGTTTCGAATCCAACCTTGGATCAAGGATGTTCTTTGCTTTCCGATCATCAGATGTTCCTCGTGGTTCGGTGGCGATTGGTCGTCGTATTCCATACAGCACATGTTCGTGATGAGTGAGAAGGCGAAGACCGTGATTCCAGAGTGGGCGGCCACTAAGCTCTCAGCTACCGTGCTCATTCCTAAAAATAAAAATAAAGTAATATAGTTATTATCTTTATTATTGACTTATATTAAATTATTATTATTACAATCAAGGGCGCACTGAGCCGATCGTAAAGGGGGGCTGCAGTCCTGAAGGGGGGGGGCTGCAACCCTACAGCCCTTCATTTGGATCTGCTAATCAGCTTTTTTACTTTTATGTTCCTTTTCCACAACTCAAATTCTATTTGTTCTGCACATAATTTGTTCTTTAACTTGCTTCAATACATTAAGGAAAGTCAAATTCTATCTTAAAAGGACGAAAAATTTTCCAAAGGGAGGGGCTGCAGCCCCCCCCCCCCCTGGATTCGCCAATGATTACATTAGGGGTTATTTATATTATTAATCAAAGATGAAAGTATCACTTAACACGTCAGACAGGCTAAGGGGTACACATTGGGCTCATTCTATTCGCGTGTTAATATATATTTAATACATAGGTATATTGTTTACAATAAACGAATTAATGAAAAAATTATAGTAGACTAATAGTTTATAATTCAGCATATTTACTATTGTCCTAATGGAGCCACTGTAGAGACAAGTGTCTTTATGCTAGTGATGTTCATGGGCAGAAAAAAGATTTTTTTACTTTACATATTCAGGGGGACCAGCTTTGATTTCATATATATATATATATATATATATATATATATATATATATATATATATATATATACATATATACATCATCATACATATCTATAAATACGAAACATTAAGTTTAATTTTAAAAACAGCCTAATAGTTATGTCTCGGATTTATAGAATCTAAATCTAATAAGTATTTACATTTATTTTTTATTAGAAATTATTCACTATTGGAACAGGATATAGCTCATAAATTTAATATTTTAATTCTTGTAAAACTTAGAATTTGTATTATTGGTTACAATTTAAACTGAAAGGAATCTAGTTCTGGTTTAATTTTACTTCATATTTTGGCTTAACATACTTAGCCTTCACAATCTTAGATTGCTAAGTGAGCACAGGCTAAGACCAGCAGTATACGTGAGCCCTAACTCTTTAGTTAGTCTTGAGTCTTATTATTTAGTTCATGGTAACAATACCAATGATGCCAAATTCATGAACAGGAAATTCAAAAATATAGAATATTCAAAGTTATAGATTTAATATAATTACTGCCAAAAATAAAACCATGCATATTCTTTAGTTATGTAATTTGAATTTAAACTTACCAACTGCATCGCCTCCTAGAAGTTTTAGCATGCGGCATTCAGCTACTGTTTCGAAATTCGGACCTCCGACCATACAGTAAACACCTTCCTTCAGGTATGGTCCAAGACCGGATTCCTCAGCAGCCTTCTTCGCCAGTTCCCGCATTTCTTTGTTGTAAATGTGAGTCGTTGATATAAACCTTTCACCCCACCTGAGAACAAAATAATATTATTTTAGTTAATATTAGTATAAAAATATATATATTTTTGGAACACATGTTTGTATATTTTATAGTTAAATTACCAACTAATAAAAAATCATTATTACAGTTTAAGAACAAAGTATGATAACTAAAGGCAATAAAAAAATTATTTAATTTTAAAACATTACTTTATTATTTAGGCTAATAATATCACATAAATGTTTACTTTGATAAATAAAGAGCTCAAAACAAGTAAAGAATTTTTGACTATAATAAATTTAAAAACGTACGGGTAAAGTTGGGGTTTTGAGCCTGGCAAGTGGTCTATTGGTCCTTTATGCCATAAAAATATAATTTTAAAACTTTAGGTAAATATTTATTAAATTAACTTTTTTTACCTTTCATCATTTGGTCCTCTGAGAGGGCTTCCACCAGCCAAACCGATGAAATTGATATGATCCTTCAAGATCATGATATCGCCGACCTTGTAATCACTCGGTAGACCACCAGCGGCATTTGACATAACAAGATGGGTGACTCCAAGTATTTTCATAACTCTTATACTTAATGTTACCTATGAATGAGAAAGTTAAGTTATTATTCACAATGCCATGATAATACTAGCAAGATTATGGGGAAATATTTTTGTGTTTTTTTCTTTGGCAATAGGATGAATTTCTTTTAACTAATAAAAAAAAAAAAAGAGAGGATTACAATGATATATAATAAATATATTCACCTGATAGTTATTGTATCCTTCATAAAAATGGAACCTTCCGCTGCAACAGATGACTTCTTTATCTTCTAGGTGCCCGAACACAAGTTTTCCTTCATGACCAGCTACCGTACTTGATGGGAAAAGAGGAATATCGGTGTATGGAAATTCTTCCTTGTCAGTTATTTCATCTGTAAGGCCTCCTATAGTCATTTAAAAAAAAAAAAAATTAATTATATACTGAAAAAATTAACGTTGTTAAGTATAAAGTTGTCAGTATTATAAATTATTATCGTACCAAGTCCAGTTCCGCATATTATTCCAATTTTTGGCTTTATTGACGTTCTTTCTTGCAACCATTTTGCTATTCCTTCTACGACCTCATATGTATATCTGAAAATAAAGTAAAAGCGTTAATATGAAAATTTACATTTTGACAGAATTAATTATTTTTTTTGCATAAAATTAGGTAGGGGGGTGGATTTTTATATCTTTCCAGTTATAGAAAGAAATAATTGTTTTAAAAATGCTTAAGATTAAAAGGATTTGATCAATTTTTTTTAAGTAAGTACAACTAATACAATCCAGTAAATGGGGAGATATTTAGCCTTTAATCGCTTTTCATAATGATTTAAAGTAACCACAAATGCCAAAATATTATTTAAAATTAAGCTGTTTTTTTTAAATCTAATTATATTTATACTTTGTGATATTTGTCCCATTATATTCATACATTGTGTTATCATTAAAAAATGAAAAGATGATGTTTCAAGTTTTCGTTGACATGTATGAAGAAAATTTTAAAAATAAAGTCCCAAAAACCTGTTGTTTTTTTTGCATATCCAAACAGTTAGCTTTGAAAAATAACTAGAATCTATTTGAAATTTCTGATTATTTTGGAACAATCAGTTAATTTTGTGTCATAACGAATATGAAAAGAAGTTTTATTTCTTTACAATAAAAATTTCATTAATATTTCTTATTTATTTGATCCATATTAAAAAATTTAAAAGGACCATTTGAAACTTTCTGGATGGTATAAGACATGGAACATAACTCAATGTAAAAATGATTACGTGAAAGTAATATCTTTTTTTTTGTTTTGCCTACGTAAAATTTTCCTGAGCCATAAATATGATTCGGAACTAATCTTTAATTACAGTGATAAGTGACACTAGTGATAACTCATGATTAGACTATCATGTAATTAAAAAAGTTCAAGTTATAAAAAAAATTATATAATAGCTGATAACTTTTTCCTTTATTTTTTATACCAAATCTTCCATCATTACGTATTCATGTTGCAGAGAAGTATATTTATAATTAATTACTCCCAAAATTCATTGTTATCTCTACAATATTCGATAATGAGGCTGCGATTTCTGAAGTATGAAAAAAAAATATTTTAATTAACTGTTTAAATGTTTAAATATTTATATAAGTTTAGGAGTAAAATGCAAAAACGATATATTCTCAATTTATATATATATATTTTTTAAAAAGTTTCTATTTTTTTTTTTTTCTTATAAATCTTATCAGAGTTGCTAGGGACAACTGGTGCTCTGTTTAGTACAAAACGAGAACTAGTGTAAAAAAAAAAAAAAGAAAGTAAATAATTCATTATAATTATCTTCCATGTAATAAAATTATGGATTAAAAATTTAAGAAAGGATGATTAATAGTCAGGATTTTGAGTTTAATCTTTTTTTATTTTGGAAAACCAACATTTTTAGCCCTTTCACCCCCTTTTTTTATCCCTACCCTCTGGACACAGAATGTAAATATCAGATTTTATTTTGTCTTGCTAACCAGCTACTTATTTAAATATTCATGTATAATTTTGCTATATTTTATATAAATATCAGTTTTGTAAAGTATCCATGTCATGTAAACATATGATCAGTTGGATTTGTTTTCCATTATTCTGTTACTCCTTGTTACTATCTATAATTAATAATTACATGATAAACATTTAATTTTCATCTTCTAGCATAGATATTCATATGTTTGTCTTCTTTTTAGCTCTGATGAAGATCCATATGAAGGGATCGAAACGTAGACTTTTCAAAATAAAAAAAATGTGTAACTGAAAATTCTGACTATTAATCATCCTATCGTAAAGAAAAACAGTTGACTGTTACACACCTCTAAATTAAAAATTTAATTGTATTTTAAACTCCACAATATAAATTTTTAATATTTGTTAAAACTTTATTAATCATTTTCTATTAGATAATATGAATTAAGTTAGGTTGAAATTACGGATAGATATCTGATGTTCTTGAAAATGGAAGTACTATACAGGTGAAATTTTCAACAATGCTATAGTTTGCGGCTGTTTATATAAAATGATAATGATAATCCATGACTATAGGGATATTCGTTTTACAAAGCAGTTATATAATAATGGAGTAATGATCTTTATATTGACCAGATTCTATAGTCACCTAGCTTTCCCGAAATTTCTCATTAAAGGTTTCTAAATGAAGACCATTTTCCAGTTTCCTTATAAAAAATTACCCTTTTTTTAAGTGAATTGTATTTCTTTAGACTAGACAATTTTAACAAAAAATTTTTATTAACTGTACCTCAATTTGATTAACATGGACTTTACATTTATTTTTCAAATATGTTAATATTGAAAACTATATGAAAAATGCTTTATATTAATGATCACTAATAATCCATGATTTTTAAAACATCCTGAAAAAATTTGTGCAATTAAATGCCCCAAAAAATAGTTTTATAATAAATAAACACTTATTGGATTTAAATGAACTTATGTTTAGTTTGTTGTTAAACATTGAATGAGTGTTTTAACATCGCTTTATATTCACCAAAAATGGTGTCATTTAGAAAAAATGATCTTACTGCAAAACACCGTTTTTATATATAATCCGGTTTCAACTATTTTCAGCTTATAAGTGAATATAGGGGTCACCTTTGGTGTTGTGGTTAGCATAGCAGCCTACAATACTAAAGGTCCCGGGTTCGCGTCCCGAGGTGGCCCTAGGATTTTTTAGATGGAGTAAAAACTCCTTGGCTCGGCCGTCCCTCGGAAGTCCCGAGCCTGTACGATGTCAGATACTCGTTATAGATACCTATCCTAATTATATCTGGATAGGAAAAATTTAGGACTACCACTCTAGCATCTTCCGATTATCCTTAGTGTCATAAAGTGACGTTAAACAAACAACAACAAATACATGAATATGTACATAGTTATGTTCCAACTAGCTCTTAAACTACGTTTACAACTCTTTCGCATGCGCAGTAAGCCTTATTGTTTACAAGTAAGGCTTACTGCGCATGCGAAAGAGCTGTGTTTTAAGTGATTGTTGGAACAAACCTCATATATTTAACTCTATATTAAAGGCATTTGCCGGGATGCGCTTGTTGAGGATGCTGTGGAATGCAGCCTGGAGTGAACCTGTTTTTAACTCCCTCCGAAGGGCAAGTAACAGTTCTCAATCCGGCCAACTTTTTTTAACATTACGTAATTCTTGGTCCATCATGAAAACGTGAAAATCCGATGAAATTGGCAAAAAAAAAAAAAACATTTAATTGTTTCTAAAAATGTTTCGTTGAATGAACCATAGGTATATTGCACACAGAACCTAAGCTTTAAAAGATTCTCTAACAACTACCTGAAACCATAGCAAGGCAGACGTGGGAAGAACTTTAGGAAAATGTTGAGGATTTAATAAACTTTTAAAGCATAAAAAGAAAAAGAATATTAAAAAATCGCAACTCTATAAGAGGTTAGGTTATTCTAAAAATACTTAAGATATGCCACTCACGTTTGAATCATCTATTTCTTTAAAAAAAAAAAATTCATCCTAAATGCATAACCATATTTTAGAATATTTTCCCCAATACTATACCAATTTTCATAATTACCTAAGCTGCTTAGATTTTGGGAGACGGTTCCTCAAAAATAATAAATTAATTGAGTACGCAAAAAAAATTTTTACTGTTTTATTTTTTTTAAATTATAAAATCAGATAAATAGTAATAATGAAAAAGAGTGAATAGTGATTAGAAGTTAAAACCAAAAAATATAATTTAACCTAAACTGTGTGCATAAAAATTTGTTATTTCTGTTTAAAGTCACTTTATGCTACTAAGGCTAATCGGACGATGCTACAGTTTAAGTCCAAAGTTCTGCCTATCCTGGTATAATTAGGACAGTGATCTTTAACGAGTAACTGACATCGTACAGGCTCGGGACCTCCATTTTACGTTCCAACCACGTAAGACGGCATAGCCAAGGATTTTACGCTCCTGTTAAAAAATCCAAGGGCTACCATGGGATGTGAATCCGCAACCTTTAGTATTGTGGGCTGCTATGCTAGCCACTCCACCAAAGGTGACCCAATACAAATTTGTTATTCATATATTTTGAAAAACTTATTTGTTTTATTTATCCAATCATGAAGTAAACCTGATCTACATTCACTTAATTTTACAAAATCTAAATCCGCTTAATTTTTATATTTCTCGAAAATTCATTGTTCAATGACAGTTATTAATTCTTTCTTAGCAAAGAAATGTCAAGGGCAAAATAATCTTCTATTACAAAACGTGATGATTGCAAGTAAGTACTTAATTACTGAACGATTCGTTCAATGGCTTTTAAAGATATAACGACTGAGGAAAATAACCTTGCGAAAGTGATCCTCGGGATAATTTAAGCATTGATATGTAATTTATAATCTATTTAATAATAGTTTCTTTTTAGTAAAAAGTTCACGTGCAATGTGATTCAAACAGGCAGACGTAAAAAAAAAAAAAAAAGTTCAGAAGAAGTTTTGATATAATTTTAAATTTAATCTATACATCGTAACAAGATTTCTCCATTGGAAAATAATCTTATTGCAGACTTAAAAATTCTGCTCACTGTAAAAGCTTACATACGTACGAACTCGTAATTTTTACAAATTTCAACTTTTAAAAGCAAATTTACTTATTATAAAACTTGAATAATAGTGAGGAGTTTTATGTTTTTTTGCTTAACAATAATTAATTTATTGAATTTATAATAATGTACAGTACATTTGAACTTAACTGTTTCAAGAACTAATCTATTGACGCAGATAAAAGATTTTATATATTTAAAAATTTAAACAAAGTGGAATAAATAAATTTATCACTAAAATTATAAGGGTTCACCTGTGGCTTAGTGGTTAGCATAAGAACATACAATGCAACGGGCTCACTTCCCGGGATGGCCTTAGGATTTTCTAAAAGAATTAAAAAATCCTTGGCTATGCCGTCCCTCGGATAGGACGTAAAATCGAGGTCCAGAGCCTTTTCGATGTCAGATACTCTAATTATACCTGGAGAGGAAAATTTAGGATTCCCACTGTAGTATCGTCTGATTAGGCTTAGCGGCATAAAGTGACGTTAAAAAAACATCTAATATGATAATAATATAAGAAATAAGAGGATTGCTCGTTCTTTAGAATATTAAATTAAAATACCGATAAATTAATAGCAAAATTGACGTATTCGTATTGTATATTTTTTCAGGTTATCGATTTATGGCACGATATCTGTTATTAATGCAGGCACTCCCTTCTTGTTGCGTGCACTCCCGTACAGTTATTTTTATCGATTACTTTATAGATTGGAGTCGATTTCAAGGCTAATGCGATGCAAATAAATCGTTTAGAAGGGAAAGTTTATAAATCACAATATTTGAAATACGGCTGGAGGTCACGCTGTGTTTACAAACATTCTTATCAGATGTTGGTTGATTTGTTAAACGCCACTTTATGCCACTAAGGCTAATCGGACGATGTTACAGCGGGAGTCCTAAATTTTGCCTATCCAGGTATAATTAGGAAAGGGATCTTAATTGAATAATTGACATCGTATAGGCTCTGGACATTTCACGTCCATTTCACATTCACGATACAAGGATTTTTTACTCCTTTTAAATAATCCTAGAGCCACCGTGGGACGTTACCTTACGACCTTTAATATTGTAGTTTGCTAACCTCTACACCACACGTGACCCCATCTCATCACTTTATGTAAACATAAATATCAATCGATATCTTTTGGTTTCACGACAGAAATCTTTATATTATTTTCTCTTTCTGTATTCTGGAAGAGCAAAATATAAATCTGTAATGTGTCTGGTTTGAAATTCAAAGTTAACTGATTTGATTTACATCACTTTTGAATCGCTTTTCATGAACGAAAACCGAATCTGTTATCGTTTGGTAATTTTTCACTGCCTTTAAAAATATAATTCTTCATAAACTTCAACTTGCAAACAATATCTAAAGATACATTTACACGTTGTAAACCTTAACTTCAAACAGCCAGTTCGGAATAGTGTTCGGCTAATCTAAGTAAGACACGAATTGGAATAGGTACTACATATGTTCGCCTGTGTGTTCGTGGATAGCGGTTTTGAATTAGTTAAGATAAGCTGCTAGACCTTCTTTTAGCATTTTTCTTATATTGCTTATATCCATAATAAGTTAAAGCAAAAGCCAGAACAGCCACTAGTTCCAAGTCAGCTGTCTTTGTAATGAAAATTGCTGTATTAAGTTCATAGAGGCGGTCAGACATCATTGTTCGCGCCAAGTGTAAATAGCTGTTCGTAGTAGGCCGGTACGGATAAGGACGCACTGTATAAAGACAATCTGAGTTCATATTGTTTGTGTCGCATTTTACTTTTTTTATTTTTTTTTTCGTTGGATAAAAATTAGTTTAACCCACATAAGTCTTACAATACATTTCAACCATGCATATTCAGCATGAGTTAAATGCTTTTTTAGTTGTGCACAATTTCTTCCATTTTTGATTATTTTTTATTGATGGTGGAGAGAGGAATCTTCAAAATTATGGCTCCATCAAATCATTTTATAAAGTACTAGCATTCCCCGTCGCGGCTTTGCCCGCGAGCCTTTAAAATCAATTCTGAGAACATTTTCTTGGTATTGATTTAATATAATAAGTTAACAAAATCAATTTAAAAAAGCGAAGTGAGCGAAGAGGGAGAGGAATCGGAGCTTCCGGTAGGTGGAATGTTGGAGGGGGAAGCTGCCGGCTCGGTAGAAGAGAGGGAGGCGCGCAATGGAAAGAGTTGACTAAAACCGCCGAAACAAAAAAATGCTTACTCGTCGTGAACGATTCATTTTTCGGCTTTAAAACATGGTTTTCGACGTCCGTAGGGGCTTTCGAGTTAAACTCGTCGTATCAAGATCTTTAAAATGAGTCGAAATTAGATATTTTTTCTCGAAGTGGAAAAATAGGTGTCCGTTAGAATTAAACGACAATTTGGCCATACATTTTTCAAATTCCTTTCTTAGTGGTTACCTACATCGCGTTTAAAATCTAAATTCCGAACTTCAAGTTTCTATCATTAGTAGTTTTTGCTCTGCGTTGATTCTGTAAATCAGGACAAAGCCGCTTATATATAAAGAGATTTTTCTGCATACCGACCAAAAAATCACCTTTGAGAAATTATATACGATGAAGTCGGTTTATGATTTTATTTTAATTCTTATCTCTCACAGGCTTTTGAAACGTGAGAGAGGTAAAGACCATATAAAGAGTATGTCATGATCTGGAAAGACTTGATGGAGGA
The DNA here is from genome assembly GCA_911387785.2 of Aelia acuminata. Lineage (NCBI taxonomy): Eukaryota > Metazoa > Arthropoda > Insecta > Hemiptera > Pentatomidae > Aelia > Aelia acuminata. The sequence continues at coordinate 2,162,556 of OU426981.1, read as the reverse complement.
ACGCGAATGTAAGGAGTTCAAGGATATTCATTGGCAGGATTCTTAAGGATCAGAAAAGAGAAAGGGAAAAAAGGACATAGTTAATTGTAACACAGTGTAAAAGCACCTTAAAATTAACGCCGTAAACTTAAAGTCCTTTATATTAATTTAATATTACGTTTCGACTCTATTGAAACGATTCCTTTATTTGACATAATAAACAATTCCTGTTCTTTCTGCAATAGATTCACTTGGAGCTTGAAGAATATTATTAGAGCCTTCGTTTTAAAAAATGGGGAATATGTATTTTTTTTTTACCATGAAGGAAAAATATTTGAAATACTTCAGTATACTTTAAAATAATTCGTTATGACTTTTAAATAATATTCCCCAAATCGTCTTATAATATCATGTAAATCATAAAACATACTTCTAGTTGAATTATTTGACAATATTTTTATTCCGTTAAATGACCTAAAAATATGTTATTTTTAATTTAATTTTTCAGATTTTTTCTTCTTCAGACAAAAAATATTTTAAAAACTTTCAAAAGGAGCAAATGCCTTAATGCTACATTTATATAAACAGAAAGCTCTGTAGATAGTAATACTGATCGTTTCATACCATATCTAAGAAATTAGTTTATTTAAATTAAAGTGAAGAAAGGATTCATATAAAAATTAATTTTAAATGCCCAGAGTGTTGGCATTAATATATTTTTTATATTAATACTCACTGATAAAAAAAAAAATCTTATGCTCATTAATGAAAAAAGAATTATTCGATTATCGTAATTCGGTCAGGAGTTCTAGATTTTCGACCCACTGAATCACAAAATTTTCCCTCTGTGCCACTATTCATTTAATTTTAAAATGAATTTATAGGTTTAAATGGCTAGCATAATTGCTTTCTATACCCAAGGTAGAGGATCCGTGGCCCGGATATTATTATCATAATATGTTACATAAGAGTGCTGTTGGAACTCGCCTTGGACTGGAAGGTTCTGGACCTATCGTTGCTGACCCTCAGGCTACCTAAAACGATCCCTTAGGAATTCCTCACCTCGAAGAGGCCAGGTCGAATTCCAAAAGAAATATTTTTTTTTTTTAAATGTAATTTTTGTTTATTCTTTCTATTTTTACTTTCACTTACCTATATATGAAATATATAGTAAGTGGAAGTATTGCGATCGTGAAAATTTTCGACTTCCGGTTTTCAACGGAAATACACGTTTTGGGGTCCCCTGAGTCCAAATGACCAAGTCCCGCGAAATGGTCTGTGTGTGTGTGTGTGTGAACAGACTAGCTCAAAAACTATAAACCGTGCGAACCTGAAATTGGGTATTTAGAGTATGTATATGCCCGCGATGTGACAGCAAAAATTTCATCGAATTTGCTCAAAGGGAGGGGGTACTTTATTTAATAACTTTTTAAGTTTTTTTCGATTTTCTCAAAAACGGCTCTAACGATTTTGAGTAAACTTAGTATTTGATCTATTTATATGCCCCAGATATGACTGTAAAAATTTCATCAAAATTGATCAACCGGAGGGGGGACTTTACTTAATAAATTTTGTATCATTTCACGTGTTTTTTTTATTTACTCAAAAACGGCTTTAACGATTAACAAAAATAAGATATGAATGTAGGAAAATGTGTGAATTTGGGAAATGATATTTAGCAAAACACGTCAATTTCTAATCTAAGTAAGTTGGTAAGTGAAAGTTGTGTGTTGCGCGCACGCACCAGATTTTTTTTTTCTTAACCCAAGAGTCAAAATATTCACAGCTCTACAGAAAAAATGATTTTTTTGATGCCTAGAATCTTACAGCTGACTTGAACTATGTTTGGGGCGCAGATTCCAATAATGCAATTAGATTTTTTCTATCGGCTCTACTTTTAGTTTCAGCATACCGTAATCTTATTTAAATTTAAATACCTATGATATAGATAACGCAATCCGAAACGGCTGTGTTAATTAATTATTTTAGCAGGCTATTCTCCTTATTTTAGAATATTAAACTATTAGCTAGCTGTATATAATTGTTTGTAAGAATTAAAAAATAATAACATCTATAAATAATTTGTAACAACGCGTTATAGTATGATTTTAACAACCGGCAAATCATTTAAATTACTTTTTGTTATGGTATACTTTTGAAATACTCAACTGGATGATGGGATACCCACATGATGGCAGTTTACTGCTGGAACCTAAAACGAGACTGTTTGAAGAAACATTCAAGAAAGTCACACAAAAGAAGTTTCCGAATTGTGAAGTAGAGTCTCTTTGACATGTAATTGCCTTAGTTACAAAGTGTGTGTATATAATAATGTGTGTGTTTATATGGTTTTAATTGATTTAAAATGTTTTATGCAAAGAATTCTAATATCTTTGTTGTTTTTTTCCACCTGCTATTAACCTTCATAAGTATTCCAGTAATTATGTTTACGTATAAGTATGTAAGTCACGCTATTTATATATCTCAACAACGAGAGCTGATAGAGGAAATTAATGGCAAATTTGGATTCAACACACCAATTATACTCAGAATCAGCTGTAAAACTCTAGGCACCAAGACAGCTGAAGGCCTGTAATATTGATCTCATAATATTTTTTTATTTTTTGTACTGAATCAGGAATATATTTTAAGAATTCTATGTATACCTGCGTGATGTTTCGATCAGGCCAATAATCTATGGGAGTAGGTCGAGGTGATAACACACGAATTTCTCTCGATCAGTTCCTAAATCAATCTAATTAATATCAGCATACCAAGGTTTTTCTTTGATAGGTATGATCATTGAGATAAAAACCCATCTATACCCTAATAAAAAATATTTTATCGTGAATTTTTCATTTCTTGTTTCTTCACGAACTCAAAACTCCTCAGCTCACAGCTGATTTTTTGATATTATTAATATTCTATAAATTATTTACAATAAAGTTTTTTCATCCTAGGTCATATTCAATGATATGGATTTCCTTCCCATCCCGTCTGGAAAAATATTCAGATACCCAGAAAATCCCTGGGAGAAAAGATCTGAAGAAAAATATGAGTTACGATAATTAACTCGTAAATTTCGACGAAATATTTATACAATAATAATGATAATATCAACTGACATATAATATCCTCTGAACGGTCTTATTTATATATATATATATATATATATATATATATATATATATATATATATATATATATATATATAACTTATTAATATTATTGGCCAAAAAACCAATGATGTCGAGATCAAAGCGATTTTTATAACGACAAAGAATATCAGCTGAAGATCGGCTGAAGTTATGCGATTTTAATAAGAACAGGTGTTCGCACCTGGTATCAAAGAACAACTGAGCGAAATTTGGAGAATTCAGGACAAACGGTATGGAATTTCTATAAAGAACAAACAAACAAAGAAACAGAATTTCATCTTTATTTATAAAGATTAATATTTTTATTCCAAAAGGTATTTCACTTTTTCCACTTAATCATTTCCTTTGTTTTCATTCATTAAACATATCATTTGTATGATTGCGAAAATACAATTAATAGTTCATTTATTCCGAAAATGCATTATTCACTAATTATTATAAAAAATCAATGAGCAGTGTGTTAATTAATTTAGTCCATTAAAGTTCAACGAAAAAATCGTATGTATAGCTTAGACTACCATTTTAATATTTTTTACTATTTACTACCATTTAATAATTTTAATATTAAAATTACTACCATTTTAATAAAATCGTAAATAAATTGCCAATAATATTAATAAGTTATATATATATAATTAATAATATTAATAAGTTATATATATATATATATATATATATATATATATAACTTATTAATATTATTATTAATTAATATCCAACAATTAACATTGGCAATTTATTTACGATTTTATTATACACTATAGAAAAGCATTTATTTATTGATAGTGTATAATAAAATCGTAAATAAATTGCCAATAATAGTAATAAGTTATATATATATATATATATATATATATATATATATATATATAACTTATTAATATTATTAATTATATATATATAACTTATTAATATTATTGGCAATTTATTTACGATTTTATTATACACTATCAATAAATAAATGCTTTTCTATAGTGTATAATAAAATCGTAAATAAATTGCCAATAATATATAATATAATATATATATATATATAACTTATTAATATTATTAATTATATATATATAACTTATTAATATTATTGGCAATTTATTTACGATTTTATTATACACTATCAATAAATAAATGCTTTTCTATATAAACAGTTTGAAATATCAATTTCTTTGTTTGTTTAATGTCCCTTTATGCTACTAAGGCTAATCGGACGATGCTACTGTGGGAGTCCTAAATTTTGGCTATCCAGGTATAATTAGGATAGGCATCTTTAACGAGTACCTGACATCGTACAGGCTTGGGACCTCCCTTTTACGTACTATCCGAGGGACGACACAGCCAAGGACCTTAACTCCCTTTAAAAAATCCTAGGCTACCGCGGGACGCGAACCCGCGACCTTCAGTATTGTAGGTTGCCATGCCAACCACTACACCATAAGTGACCCCAAATATTAATTTCATTATCATTATTTAAATATTAAAGTCTTTATTTTATTCGAGTACAAAGATGATATAAAAAATACTGCATTCAAAATATGAATTAACAAATATTATAATAGACAGTCTAAGCTATACATATGATTTTTTTGTTGGAACTAAATTAACACATTGCTCATTGAATCTTTATAATAATTAGTGAATAATGCATATTCCGAATAAATGAACTGTTCATTGTATTTTCGCTATCATACAAATGATATGATTAATTAATGAAAACGAAGGAAATGCTTAGGAATCATCAGTGGTTCTTTGATGCCAGGTGCGAACACCAGTCCATATTAAAATTGCATTACTTGAGCCAATCTCTGGGTATATTCTTTATTGTCATAAAAATCGCTTTGATCTCGATTTACATTGGTTTTTACGAAATCGACGTTCGAGTCGATAAAAGTCTCGCTTTGCAGATTTTATAGATTTACAAAATGAAATTCTCCGGTTATACCGGTATATACAACTAGTTTAAAATAAAATATAAACCCGTTTATTGTTAAATAAAAAAGAAAGATTTAAAAAAGAATCTATACATGAAATGAAATAATTGTTTAAGAAGTAAGGTTGAATGTCATACAAAATTAAGTAGAATTCATTTCAATAAAAACTAAAGATATTTAAAGACTTTAATGAGAACAGGAAATCTTAACTGTGGCTAAATTATGTTTATAACAAAAGTGTAATATCATAGTTCTTGGTGGTTACTGAATAATAAAAATGATATTATGGAAATGTTTCCAGAGAATATTGTTCACAAGGCCCTGCAATGAACAAACAGGTTGGAATACTTATATGAAAGAATTATATGAGTTAGGTATACATAGAATTATATGTAAAATCAGGCTAAAGTTAACAGCAGTATAAATATATACAATACATAGGTTGTATGACTGTATATAATTCAAATGATGAAAGTTTATGAACATAATTACAATGATGCTGATGGAGAGGACATAGATGTGTGTATATAACCATATGTGGTTATATCTATGTGGTTTGCCTAGCAATATACATAAGCAACACTAGAATGATTATGAGAACAATATAGTCTCGCAACGTCGCCATAATATTGCCATTTATTATTCACTGAACCTCGAGAACACTATATTTTAACATTTAATATCAACAGTTAAGAAAAAATATCCGATATATATTTATTTAATTATTTAATACTTTCAATGATTCCTAATGAAATATCTGTCAACTCACTTGTTCTTCTGCGGCCTGGTAAAGTCTGCGACATTCCCGATGTTCTTGAAGGGTAAGGGACCCGCCTTTTCGGATAAGCTGTTCTGCCGAGGGAAGTGCCTCTCTGCTGGCCCGTTGTACCTGAGGACGGTCTGGGTGGACATTTCGAACAAGTTTAATTCCAGGAGTTCAGGATAGTTCTGCGGTCGAAGCTTGAGACCGGCCGGGTTCTTATAGCCTTACCCCCACCACGCCTACTCCTTGTTTCCTCATCTCCTTCATACGATATTTTTTTATATTATTATTTTTTGTTTTCTGTATTATTGTCCGGTGTCGTAAGGTCTGTTTGTCGGTTTTTTTTCGACGAAATGTCATGGGTCGAAGGATTATTTTTGAAAAAATAATACATTTCTCCTATATTATGTGGTTATTTACAGAGTTGCATCATTATACTTTTCAATCAGGAAAGAACTTTTTAGGGTCACATGTGGTGTAGTTGTTTAGCATAGAACCTAATATATTAAAGGTTCGCGTCCAGAGGTGGCCCTAAAATTTTTTAATAGGATGTAAAATGGAGGCCCAGAGCCTGTACGATGTCAGGTACTCGTTAAAGACCCCTAATTATTTATGGATAGGTAAAATTTGGGACTCCCACAGTAACATCGTCCGATTAGCCTTAAACTAACAAACGAACGGATTTTTAACTACTACTTTGTGTAAAGAATTTTTAAGCACAAATATTAGTACGAAGCTGCTATCCCCCCCCCTCCTTTCCAATATAGTAAATAAAAAATATATAACTTAGACATTATATTATCCCTTAGTATTTAATATTTTTTCTCAAGCCTTCCTTCTTTCTTGTCATTCTAATCTATTTCCTATAATCCCCTCTAGCGGGAAATCTATCTCCTAGCATCCTACTTTGTGAATTACAGTTTTATCATTACGATTCTTAATACGTTCACGCCGGCGTGTACCACCGGTGGTACACGCCGCCCGATGAGGCAGTCAAGTGCCTCCTCGGCCAAATAATTAAATGTTTGACACTTTGACTGCCGAAAAAGAATACCTGAGAAACCCGCTCTCATTTCTATATAATTTTAATATTTGATTCTCTGACAGGAGAACTGTTACTCGATTTCAGGTAACATGGCAGCCAAAATGTTAAGAAAGTAGAAATAATTTATTTTTAAAGAGAAATGATTTGGCTCCGCCGAGAATCGAACCCGGGTCTTATGCTAACCATTGCACCACGGAACTTGCTTCCAAATTTAAAACCAAATTGTTAGCCACAATAATGATTAAATTTATATAGAAATAATTTCTATATGGCTAAAAATTAAAATTATGAAAATTTAACGTGAATTCAATTATTTTTATATTTATTTGTGTATATTTATATTCATATACTTATAAACGTACACACATTTATTTGTTAACACAATATGAACGGCTAGCTCAGGATATAGGACAGTGCTGCGTAGCGGGCCAATTTGCAAGCCAAGCAAAATATATCCGTGTGAAAATAAACTTGATAGATGTAAAAGTAACGGTTAGATTTTTGTTAAATTTGGTACTGGGTCTTATCTGCAACTATATTATGATTTTAAACTAAACGAAAAGTCGAAAAGAAAATATCATAAGACCTGCGTAAATAAAAAATAAACGTTCTGACAAATATTTTTAAACGGGAAGAATTAATGAGACTCGAGGCAACAAATACTTCGTCAAAATCATAATAAACGAAGTTGGGAAATATAAACCTAGCATAAGTGATATTTGATAGAGAAGCAAACTAATTTTGTTATTTATGATGACTTTGGATAATTTATTTTTTGATGAAAAAAGATTTGGCTCCGCCGGGAATCGAACGGTCTTCCGCGTGACATGCGCGGTAGGCTAACCATTGCACCACGGAGCACGCTTCGAAACGGTGCCAAATCCTTCCTCGTCACTGACACCTCTCCTACAATCTCACAAGTTTTGCGAGTATTTACGGGAGGTGGACAATTTTTGTCCAATTTTGGGCATCTCTTGACGTTCGTCAATTTTTAAATTAATATAATGACTTTGTATGTTATGTGTAATGTGTACCTGGTAAAAATACACTGATCAATATATTAGGTAAAAAATTATTCTTCCCTTATGTCACTTAAAATTACTTATATTTAACGGGTACTAATACCTGTCCCGCTCATAATGTGTTAATAACAATTATAATTAATATCGTATTATAAACATGAGTAGTAAGATAGTATAAGTAGTATAGTATAAATAGTAGAAGTAAAGCCGTTCTAGTTGAAGTAATGTCAACTTTGAGTATGGAATGTAAGAAGGTTGGCCTGATAGTAAACGACACGAAGACCAAGTCCATGGTGGTATCGCCATCAGACTCCAGAAGAAAACCGGATAATTTTAACTTTGAGGAACATGTTTTTGAAGCGGTGGATAGTTTCACATATCTTGGTGTACAAATCAATAACGAAAACCTGATCAGACCAGAGATAAGAGGAAGAATAATGGCAGGCAATAGAGCGTACTTTGGCATGTTGTAACTTTTAAAAACGACGCTCCCGTCCAGGTAAACAAACCTAAAGCTGTACAAATCCTTGATCCGACTAATTGTGTGCTATGGAGCTGAAACATGGACCCTGAAAGTGGCTGACCAGCAGGCTCTGAGGATATTTGAAAGAAAAATGATTAGACGAATATTTGGTCCCCTGTGCGTTCAGGGATAATGGAGGATAAGGACGAATCGGAACTTGGATGAGCTACTAAAACAGGAAGATGTCGTGCGCTTTGTAAAGGCCAGAAGAATTAGCTGGATGGGACACGTAGAGAGATTGCCTGATGTCGCCAACACAAAGAGGGTACTGAGAGAGGAATTCCCTAGAAAAAGGAAAAGAGGAAGACCAAGAAAATCTTGGCGAAGTGACGTGGGGGAAGATCTGAAGAGAATGAGAGTAGAGAATTGGAGAGCGCAGGACAGAGAAGTCTGGCGAAAGATCGTGAAGGGGGCCAAGGTCCACCCCGGGCTGTAGAGCCAGTTAGTAAGTAGTATGTAGGGTAGTAGTGATTTGTACTTATTTTATTATTGTTGGATTGCCAATACTGCATGATGCCATGGAATAGCTCCCGTCCGATAGAGGGAAGGGCATTAAACTAAGCCACACATTGGCCAGGAGCGGGAATTACAGTCCCGGCGTCAACGTGTTAAGTACGGAATTTCACCGTCGAACAGCTTGCCCGAACACCGTTCAGCGAATCTAAATAGGACGTAGATGGAGGTCCCGAGCCTGTACGATGATAAAGATCCCTATCCTAATTACACCTGGATAGGCAAAATTTAGGATTCCCACGGTAGTATCGTCCGGTTAGTCTTAGTGACATAAAGTGAGGTTACACAAATAAATAAATAAAAAGTTTGTACATTATTGTTAAGGTGTCTTTACACTGTACGAACTTCACCCTCGAATCTAACCTCAAACCGACTGTGTGTTCGGGGATAGGACTAGTGCCGCTTTTGTGTGTTGGTTAAGATAAGCTTATAATATAAGATATAATAAGATAAAATCTGGTGCGTGCGCGCACCACACAACTTTCACTTACCAACTTACTTAGATTAGAAATTAATGCGTTTTGTTAATTGCCATTTCTCAAATGAACAGAACGGCTTTAATTATGAACAATGCTCTGTCATTAAAGGCGTACTCCGCATGCATGAGCTGAAGAGTATTATGATTTGACTGAATACCATATTTTTCTTTTTTTTCTCCTCTATATGTTTCCTTTATTTTTAGCATATCTCATATTTAGCCATTTCTTATTTTTAGGCGTAACGAGAGACAGTTAATTTATCCATATAAACAAAAACAAAGATACTTCATAGGAAACAAAAACAAACAAACAAAAAAGGCCCCTACCCCATTTAAGCCCCCTCAGAACATTTTAATAATGATAAAGCTTACCTGATATTAAAGAACACCTAATTTTCATTAAATATGACGAATTTGATGAAAATCGTTAAAGCCGTTTTTGAGATAATAAAAAAAAAACGGTAAAAATTGCAAAAAAAGTTATGAAATAAAGTGCCCCCTCCGTTTGACCAATTTTGATGAAATGCTGGTTATCACATCTTTGGCATGTACATACATCAAATACCCAGTTTGATCAAAATCGTTAAAGCCGTTTTTGAGTAAATAAAAATAAAACCCGAAAATGAGACAAAATTTATTAAGTAAAGTCCCCACTCCGGTTGATCAATTTTGATGCAATGTTGGCTATCACATCTTTGGCATATACATCCCAATTTGATCCAAATCGTTAATGCCGAATTTGAGTAAAACAAGAAAACACGTGAAAATGATTCACAATTTATTAAGTAAAGTCCCCCCTCCGGTTGTTCAATTTTGATGAAATTTTTACAGTCATATTTCGGGCATATAAATACATCAAATACTCAGTTTAATCAAAATCGTTAGGGCCGTTTTTGAGAAAATCGAAAAAAAACTTAAAAAGATATTAAATAAAGTACTCCCTCCCTTTGAGCAATTTTGATGAAATTTTTGTTGTCACATCGCGGGCATGTACATACAATAAATACCCAATTTCAGGTTCGCACGGTTTATAGTTTTTGAGCTAGTCTGTTCACACACACACACACAGACCATTTCGCGGGACTTGGTTAATTGGACTCAGGGGACCCCAAAACGTGTATTTCCGTTGAAAACCGGAAGTCAAAATTTTTCACGATCGCCATACTTCCACTTACTATATATTTCATATATAGGTAAGTGAAAGTAAAAAAAGTTTGTACATTATTGTTAAGATGTCTTTACACTGTACGAACTTCACCCTCGAATCTAACCTCAAACCGCCTGTGTGTTCGGGGATAGGGCTAGTGCCGCTTTTGTGTGTTGGTTAAGATAAGCTTCTAGACCTTTTTTTAGCCTTGTAGGCTATACGGGGTTTCCCGGGCCAGGGGAGAGGGTGGGGGATTGATGCCGAGATTAATTAAATTTTCCCCTGGCTCCGGGTTTTGAACTTGCTATCTTCACGTTTCCAAACAGACGTTGCCATGGGCAACGCGTATTTTCTAACGTGTTTGCCCACTCGGCCATCCCGCCACCCTGGTTCCTTATTATTCAATTTAATCATAGGGATTTAAATCTTGAAATCAATATATCACCGATCGATTGAATTCTATTATGGAATTTTTGCCTCTTTTACCCTCTACAACTGTGAAACAAATCAGAACCAACTATTGCCAATAAAATAATTTACGATATAGCATAAACATGGAAGAAATTAAAACGCATTTTTACCCAATAATTTACAGCCATTTTTCTTATCTCTAAGATGCTCATTAAAGAAAAAAGAATCATTCGTTTATCATAATTTGGTCAGGAGTTGTAGATTTTTGGCCGCTGAATCACATAATTTTGCAGTTTGTGTCGTTAGGAGGATAAAATAGATAGGGTGTACCTATATCACTCTATTTTATAAATTAGCTTCTAGTTGTGTTTTATAAGCGACCTGTTTAATGTTAGACAAGCACGTTACTAGCTGAGCTATAGTTTTATTTGAGTTAGGTGTGTTGGCCCGCCATCAGGCGTAAAAAATGATTTTATAATAATTTAGTCAACTCTAACGAAAATAATTATGTTTATTTTAATTAACCTAATCTTAATTTGTGGCTGACCACCATTTTTAATTATGTTTATATTATCTATAGTATACTAATCATGGGATGAAAATTGTAATCGACCATGCATACACTAATAAATCGAAGCTACATCTGGTTCCAGGCTTCGTTCCTTAAAGGTGCTGTTACACTGTGTCGAACCTCACCCTCGAACTGTTCCGAACCGTGTTCGGCTATTCTAAATAAGACATGAACTCTAACACGTACATTATCTGTTCGCCTTTATGTTCGGGGATAGCGCTAGTGTCGCTTTTGAAGTTAGTTAAGATAAGCTTCTAGATCTTCTTTTAGCATTTTTCTGAAATTGCTTTTATCCATAATAAGCTAGAACAAAAGCCAGTACAGCCGCTAGATCCAAGTCAGCCGTCTTTGTAATGAAAATAATTGTATTAAGGTGCATATGTGTGGTCAGATAACATTGTTCGCTCGACTCCACGTTTCAATGTAAAAATAGCGGTTCGTTGTACGCAGGTACGGCAAGGTTTGGAGGATTACCTGTTCTAGCCTAAGACACCCGACACCCAGCCCAAGAAAGCATTTATAATTTTTTTCAATCCACCCAGAGCCCAACTCAACACCACTCTTCCGTCTGATATCTTTTAAGTGTTATTTATTGTAAAACTTTAAATAAACATTTTTAAAAACACCATCTTTTATTCATTAAATATATCATCTTCTATTCTAGAAAATAATAATTAATCATTTTGTCATGTAATTATTAAATATAGATAGTAACAATAAAAAGTAACAGAATAATGGAAACCAAATCCAACTGATGGTAGGTTTACATGGCATGTATAATAGATAGTAAAATTGTATATGAATATTTAATTAAGTAACTGGTTAGCATGATAAAATAAAATCTGATATTTACCTTGTTGAGTCCAGAGTAATACAGAGACTGGGGGTAAAATAATGTGAGAGATGGTGGTATTGGGTTAGTTTGCCGACTTCAAAGGTTTATTACGGGAAACCCAAAGCTTTTGATGTGAAAGGCTACATAAAGAAAACCTATCATACAGAATAACAGTTGACTAATTCTCACCTCTAAACTTTTCTTTCAATTGAAAGAAAATATATTTAGAAAAGAATTTTGGAAAATTGGTATAATATTATAAAAACGATGTTTTTTTTTATTTTGTTTTTGTTTTTGGGGGACACCATATATCTCTTGATACTCGATGAAATGTGATGATCAAAGCAAAACTTTATTTACGCATAGATGAAAAACTATCTGATAAACTGAAGGTTTCGCTATTCCCTACGAAATGGATAAAAACATCGTTGGTCCACTATCTAGGAAGTGAGAGATTTTTAGAATTTTGTACACATTTTCGTTATACACACACACACATTATAAAATTAAAATCCTGAAAAAAATATAAGTTAATTAATTATTTTGTTGGGATGATTTATTTATTATTCAGTCAGGATTTTAAGTCTATTTTTATAATGTAACACTTATGTGGGTTAAACTATTTTTATTCAACAAACATAACAATTTTCAATGTCACACAAATTATGAAAACACAAATATTTGTATAGGTTAAAAAAATTATCAATTTGTAACAAAATCAATAACCATGTGACTTGAGATTCAGAAAAAGACTAAGGGCCGTATTTATGAACGTTCCTAAGGAAGCAGTTAAGTTAATCTTAACTGGTTCCTATGTCAAGCTAACCTTTAAGCTTAAGTATTCCTTTAGATAATTCTCATTTTATGAACCTTCCTTAACAATTCCTTTCCTTAACTAAGTATGCATTTATTAAGGTGCACATTTAAGGCCACCTTTACTAAACAACCAATCAGAGAAGATTGATAAGAGTACTCCGCCGCTAGGTGTAACCTCCCTTACCTTACGTATACAACGTTTCATCTAACCGATTTCAAAACAACTTAATGGATTCTTCAGGATAACAATAAAAAATATCTTTATTATAAGATGAAGATGCAAATGAGAGTGAAAAAGTGTGCTAAAACAGTGTTAGTCTCAAACTTTATTTCTCTTGAGGTTAGCTTAGGGAATGAGAGACTGCAATATTTTTCTAATTAAGATATTTGTGATATACTATTGTATATTTCTTAATATTCTTCAAAATAATCTTGGATGGTTTAGTTCCAGCCTTCTTCATGAGAAGGAGTTGTAAATGTTAGATATGTGTAAATTAGTAACCAACTTATTTTAAAAAGATGTGTGTTGGAAATGTGAAATATTAAAGCTTCAGTTTCCTTAATAAGTAAGGTGAAATTTATTTTTAACAACTTCATCTTATATGAATTATTAAAACTGATTGTTTACTTTAGAATGTTTTTACTATTGTATTAGCATATTAATTATTGAAAAATCTTAGTGGATGTAAATGTGTTGTGACATTTTATAAAGAATTGTTTTATTAGTGTGTATTATGATTCTGTTATTTATTTTTCATTTTTATATAATAATAAATAAAAGTTGTCCATCAATTTATTTCTTTTTTTTTTACTTTCACTTATCTATATATGAAATTTATAGTAAGTGGAAGTATTGCGATCGTGAAAAATTTCGACTTCCGGTTTTCAACGGAAATACACGTTTTGGGGCCCCCTGAGTCGAAATAACCAAGTCCCGCGAAATGGTCTCTGTGTGTGTGTGTGTGTGTGTGTGTGTGTGTGAACAGACTAGCTCAAAAACTATAAACCGTGCGAACCTGAAATTGGGTATTTAGTGTATGTATATGCCCGTAATGTGACAGCAAAAATTTCATCCAAATTGCTCAAAGGGAGGGGGTACTTTATTTAATAACTTTTTAAGTTTTTTTCGATTTTCTCAAAAACGGCTCTAACGATTTTGATTAAACTGAGTATTTGAACTATTTATATGCCCGAGATATGACTGTTAAAATTTCATCGAAATTGATCAACCGGAGGGGGGACTTTACTTAATAAATTTTATATCATTTTCGCGTGTTTTTTTTTATTTACTCAAAAACCGTTTTAACGATTTTGATCAAACTGGGTATTTAATGTATGTGTATGCCAAAGATGTGATAGCCAACATTTCATGAAAATTGATCAACCGGAGGGGGCACTTTATTTCATAACTTTTTTTCGAATTTATACCTTTCTTTCGACTATCTCAAAAACGGCTTTAATGATTTTGATCAAATTCGCCATGTTTAATGAAAATAAGGTGTTCTTTAATATCAGGTAAGCTTTATCGTTATTAAAATGTTCTGAGGGGGCTTAAATGGGGAAGGGGCCTTTTTTGTTTTCCTGTAAAGTACCCTTGTTTTTGTTTATATCGAAAAATTAACTGTCACTCATTACGCCTAAAAATAAGAAATGGCTAAATATGAAATGTGAAAAAAATCAAGTAAACTTATAGAGGAGAAAAAAAGAAAAATATTCCGTCAACTCATAAAATACGTTGAGCACACGCATGCGGTGGAGTACACCTTTAATGACAGACCATTGTTCACAATTAAAGCCGTTCTGTTAATTTAATGGAAATTATTTGTTTCATGGTAAATGAAGTTTTCAACAACTACGTAGTGAATTATAAAATCAGACGACTTGGAGTATTATGCTTGAATTGCCGAATTACCACAAGTAAAAACTTTTATTTAATAATAAAAAAAGTGGTGTTTTTTATAGAGCGATTAATAACAAAAAAAAGAAATAAATGTGGAAAAATGTGTCTTTGAGAAATGGCAATTAACAAAACATATCAATTTCTAATTTAAGTAAGTTGGTAAGTGAAAGTTGTGTGTTGCGCGCACGCACCAGATTTTTACATTTCTCTTACCATTCTTATAAAAACTTGTTATACCAAACTTATCTAATTTCAACAAATTCCATGAAAGCCTTTTATGTAAAATAGTCATAGATAAATAAATAAACTTTGAAAATGTTAAATTGGTGCTATTAAAATTACATATAATTTTCTCAAATTGGATTCAGTCTATATTTCATATCAAGATTTTGTTTTGTCAATGAGTAATTGAGTGAAACTATATTTACTATCAATAATTAAGATTATATTGCTCAATACAGTATTACTTGCAGAAGAAAAAAATGAATTCACTTAATATTCTGTTAGATGTTTATATCACTAACTAATCAAATATTTACAATTACAGCGCTAATACTGGCTACTGAAACATAATTAATGTCAAAAGTGTAGAAATGGAAAAGATTCAAAAGCATCTGCATCAAATGTTTGTGATTAAAGTTGTACACAAGTAATGCTATCAATATACTAAATAAGTATGCATTAATTGAAAATAATACATCTTTTGTTTTGATTTTGCTTATATGGTAAAATTATCTGTCTCTCATTGTGCCTAGTAATAAGAATGGCTACATATGAAAACATTTGATAAATATACTAAGGAGAAAAAAAGAAAAATATTTCAACAAGATTAAAAATTTTATTTCCCTTAAAAAGTGCAATAATATTTCACCGCCTTTGTTGTTTATACCTCATATAAATAAAGTAAAAATTCCAAAAAGTCGTTTTGTTCTTAATAAACCGTTCTTTTTAATAAGTATTTAAGTCCTGATATTTTTTTTCTGTTTTTATTTCTATTATTAAAAAGTTAAGGAGAAGCTAAAGGTAGCTAATCACCCACCTTAGCACTAAGGAAGGAAAACAGATTAAATTTATAGGAACACCTTAGGAGCTAAGGCGTCCTTAAGATAGGAAAGCGTAAAGGAACGTTTATAAATGTGCATTTTAAGGAAGCCTTTAGTAACGCGTTCCTTAGGATCGTTAATAAATACGGCCCTAACTCTCCACTCCATCCCTCCTTATATTTAGTGGTAAGAAGACCACCTCATCGAACCTCGAACCTTCTGGAGCAGCGTAGACGGTACTCGAACATCGAAGCCACAAACATGTACAATGACAGTTTTTTCTAACTTTTAGTTCGTTCCATCAAAGGTCTAGAACTATCCTAAGCCATATGTGCTTTTATATTGTTAGTTTTTACAATTCCTGCTTTTCTTCTTTTATTTTACACTTAGTCTTCACGTAGCCTTTCACTTTCAAATCTTTATAATTAAATATCAGATTTTATTTTATCTTGCAAAACAGTTGCTTATTCAAATATTCATTTATAGTTTTACTATCTATTATACATGCCATGTAAACCTACCATCAGTTGGATTTGGTTTCCATTATTCTGTTACTTTTTATTGTTACTACATACCTATATTTAGTAATTACATGATAAATAATTAATTATTATTTTCTAGAATAGAAGATGATATATTTAAATAATAAAAGATAGTATATTCAAAAAGGTTTATTTATTTTTTTACAATTAATAACACTTAAAAGGTATCAGACGGAAGAATGGTGTTGAGTTGGGCTCTGGGTGAATTGAACAAAATTATAAACGTTTTCTGGGGTTAAAGTAGCCACAGGGTAATTTTAATAAATAAAATGTTAGATATGTTTTCTGTTTCTTCTATTTTATCTTTTCTAATATGTAATAAAATTTTGCCTTAAACGTCATTGAGAAATCGTGGCCTGGTTATTCAACTTTTTTATTGACGAATCAACATCCTATGTACGTCATTAGATCTTGATATTTCGGATAATGATTTATAAAAAGTTGTTCCGCCTCATTTTTTGTAGTTTTTTTTTTTAATTTTTTGAAATTGAAATGAGATTTGTTGAAGGAAAACAAGATTTATTAGGACCACTTTCGTGATAATTTAAGTTGAAAAAACTGATGTGTGCTCAAACCCGTTCAAGTTTCATTTTGCAGGCTTCATACATTTGCGATAAGTCGGCAATGTGATGGAAATGGTTGGGGTTGCGATCCAATGAAACATTTTATGTGCAATACAGTACATTGTGCCGACGTTGCGACCCTAGATTCAGGTCATCATCAGGACTAAATGTGAAACAAAATAGCAACCGAAAAATTCTTGCAGAATTGCGTTTGGCAAGTAAAAAGGTTACACGCATTAACATTGATGGGAAAACAATAAGATTTGATTCACGACTACTATGCAAATATTGTAATTTAGATTTAAGCGATAATATCTATCATTATTTATTAGAATGTAAGGCATTTGAAGAACATAGACTGTCTATTTTAAACAATTATATACAAATAGAAGCATATGGAGATCCTATTAATTCATTATTAGATGGTAAAGACATTAAGCATTTAAACAGCATTTTTCTTTTCGTTCGTAATACTGTAGGTAAGGAGTTTAATACACTTTAAGTAAAATATTTGATATGTATATATTTTTTATTTAGTGTAAAAGGTAATTTCTTGTTTTACATTTAATCTTATGGTATTGTTTTTATTTTATTAAAGAACCTTATGATCTTTTGTTGTGTTGATGAAATAATTAGGTATTGTTTTGTATGTACTATATATAATATTATTTTTTGTATATTTAGAGCCAGGCCACCTGTAATTGTAAATTTACAGTATTTATCCATCCAAAATAGCAACCAATGAAATTCATATTTAGCCCTGATGATGACCTGAATCTCGGGTCGAAACGTCGGCACAATATATATTATTGCTCATACAGTGTTGTTTTGTTTCACGCCACTCCCAACCATTACCATCACATTAACTTATAAGGTCAACTACTTACCTTCGTTATATTTTGAACTATGATATATTTATATTTGTTTATTATACTGTTTCACTAATTTGCGTTTAAACAATTTTTATTAGAAGTAAATTATAGTTCACAAGGCCTAAGAAACAATAAAAGTTCAAATTAAGGACAACGTTACAAAAAGTAACTTGTAGTGACAATACAGTTACCCAAAAGTAATCATATGAGTCGATCTTCCTAGCAAGGCTAAAGGTATGGCCACACATGTCCGCACCGGATCCGCACCGCAGCAAAATATAGGTTACGTTCAGAATATTTTTAATTTAACTTACATATTACCTTTAGTTATGCCTAAAGTTCAGGCCACACATGTCAACACAGGCCACTTTAGGCATAAATAAAGGTAATATGTAAGTTAAATTAAAAATATTCTGAACATAACCTATATTATTGCTGCGGTGCAATAATGCAATCAGATTTTTTTTTTTTTTTTTTTTATCAGCTGTACATTTTTAGCTTCAGCATACCTTAACAGTAGTTTTATTAAAATTTAAATACCTATGATATTGATAAAACAATCCGAAATAGATGTGTAAAAGAATTATTTTAGCACGCTTTTCTCCTTATTTTAGAATGTTTAACTATTAGCTAGCTTTATATACATAATTGTTTGTAAGAATTAAAAAATAATAACATCTAGTAATAACTTGTAAAAACGCGTTTTAGTATGATTTTACCCACCGGCAAATCATTTTAATTACTTTTTGTTATGGTATACTTTTGAAATGCTCAACTAGATCATGGGATACCCCACGAGCGTCACCGCCGGGGGGGGGGGGGCAGGGGGGACGCGTCCTCCCCCCCCCAATATTTAGGCAGGAGAGGACCCAATGTAAAAATTAAATAAAAATGCGATTTTATGAATTTATCCGAGTTTAACCAATAAAAAATATTAGTTAATTTCAGCACACTCTATTGTTAAAAGCTAGTCAGGCGTACTGTATATTTGATGAATTATATATTATTTGTTCCAGCTCGAACTGTTTTGATTTACTGCTCTATATTTATTTTTTAAACCAAGCAGCTTGATCCTACTTTCCATCAACTTGATGAAGCTTATAGAAGTTAATGGAAAGCAATGAAATTAGTGGGATCAGAATCAGAAGGAAAACTTAGATAAAATTCAATCAAGAAATTTTGGCCCATATCCTTCAACATTAAACCTTAACAATTCCCTATTTCAATGTATAACTGAGGCATAAATTGACAAGTTTTAAGAGTCTATAAATACCTTTAAAATACAGGTTTGGAGGATGAATTTGAATGCCCCAACAGTTGTTTTTAGGGGTTATTATTTCAACTTTTAGCCCCCCGAATTTCTACCTACCCTATTAAGGGAAATATTAAGCCACCCCCCAATAATTTGGTGCTGATAACGCCCATAGGATACCCACATGATGGCAGATTACTGCAGGAACCTAAAACGAGACTGTTTGAAGAAACATTCAAGAAAGGCACGCAAAA
The DNA here is from genome assembly GCA_911387785.2 of Aelia acuminata. NCBI lineage: Eukaryota > Metazoa > Arthropoda > Insecta > Hemiptera > Pentatomidae > Aelia > Aelia acuminata. The sequence continues at coordinate 2,142,944 of OU426981.1, read as the reverse complement.
GAAGCTTCCGAAGTGTGAAATAGAGACTCTTTGACATGTAATTGGTTTAGTTACAAAGTGTGTGTATATAATAATGTGTGTGTTTATATTGTTTTAAAATGTTTTATGTAAAGAATTTTATTATCTTTGCTTTTTCCACCTGCTATTGCCAGCATAGGTATTCGAGTAATTATGTTTTAAGAGGTAAGTCACGCCATTTCCATATCTCAACAACTAAAGCTGATAGAGGAAATATAATGGCAAATTTGGATTCAACGCAGCATTTATACTCATAATCAGATATAAAACTCTCAGCACCAAGACCAGTGTAGGGCTGTATATTTACTCTGAACGTAAGAGGACTTATAACACTCTCGTAAATTCCAGAACATGTTCTAATACAGTTCTGTAACTGCTCCAACGAAAACGGGAACTTTTTTCTAAGAATTAGACAAAATCATATGATCTTGTTTTACGTTACAATTTTTTTTGGCACGCTAGGAGCCATAATAAATGAAAATAGAATTTCGGAAGTATTATATAACTCCTTTGGACATATTATGTAACGAGTGATTCAGAAATAAGTAGATATTTTATTTATTTATTTTCAATCATCACTTTTATTGTTTACTAGCACTTCAAGCGTTAATTTCGAACAATTCTTTACATTTCTAACAATTCTTTACCGTAACATGTAAAAATTAATAATTCACGCGTAAAAGCACATTTCATTCTGTCTGTTTCTTCATGTTTCCAATGGTTCAGTTATTTTTTGGTAATGAATGTTGGTAATAAGTTTCAACAAGGAGAATCCTACGAAAGAAAGCTAGTTTTCATGATTGTTACTTATCTCGTGATAATTATATTGGTTAAAAATCTAACTTGAAAATAATTTTATTAGAAAACATTTCAAAATCATTTTTTTCATAGTTTCTACATTTAAATTATAAGTTTCTACATTTAAGTTAAGTTAAAACCAATAAAAATTGATAATACATCGGTGCCATCTAAAAACTATGTACGATACCTAGGACTATACTTGGACAAAAGGCTCACTTGGAACATACATACAAAACTAAAAAGACAAGAACTGACCAGACGATATAAACAACTGTCACACCTCCTGGACAACAGATCAACACATAACTTACGAAACAAAAGATTAATATACAACACGATACTAAAACCCATTTGTACCTACGGAGCAGAACTTTAGGGTTCCGTTAACAGGTACACATAAACAAAATTCAAACAGCACAGTCAAAATTTCTTCGAAAAATTGTAAACGCTCCATGGTACATTGATACATGGAGGGGGGGGGGGCAGCTGCTCCCCCTGGAAGGCTGGGTGCAATAATTTTTTAAGCTTTTAAAGCGGGAAGAAGCAATAGAATATTTTTTCAAGCAAATAATTGTAATAACTTAGTTGATAAAGTACTGCTATAATTATAAATAATTTTGGTTTAATTTCACCTTTTCCGCGGTAAGATGTTACAACCTGAACGACCATAGCTTCCCCCCCCCCCCTAGTTTTTATCCTGGGTACGCCCTTGATAGAGTATTTTGCAGTTAGGCCATTTTGCCAAAAAATCTGAATATGCACAAATTGTTCGTTTAATGTCACTTAATGCTACTAAGACTAATTGGACGATACTACAGTGGGAGTCCTAAATTTTGCCTACCAGGTATAATTAGGATTAGGATATTTCAGGAGTAGCAGACAGCGTACAGGTTCGGGACCTTCATTTTACGTCCTATCCGAGGGACGACATAACCAAGGACTTTTTATTCCCTTTAAAAAATCCTATGGCCACCGCGGGACGTGAGCCCAACATATTAATTTTATTTAATCTGTTTTTTGATTTTTTTTTGTGGGGCTTGTATTTAATTTATGATGGATTTCTTGTCAGTAATTTTTTTTTTCATATAGAAATTTGGTAAATAAAAAATATTATTTTCAATGACTTCATCAGCTGATTTTCGTATAATCGTAATCAGTCGGCCATATTGTTTGTAATATTCTCTGTGAATTTTTCTGAATACTAGATCACTGTTTCGTATTAACATTTTTACTTTGAAAATGACTTTTCATAGACGATTTCTTTTAAGTGTAGCTGGTGTTCATTTGATTGAAACCCTATTAAACTACTCCAATCATGTGTTGAAGTATTTGTTTCTTTTTTCTTCACCGGATAATTCCGGTTTTGTGTTTGTTAAATGGTGTCGATCAAGTACAAATATTAGTTTAAAATAATATAAAAAACAAAAACACTGAAACTGAACACAGAAACACTTAATTTAAATAGCGCATTCTATTCCTTCCGAGAGTTTTTAGAAAATCCTTATCGAATAATTGACGAACTATCAGATGACGGTGCTATCTGACTTTTTTGACGTAGCCAAATGATTATTTCGAAATATTTTTAGTTTTAATTTGAGGAGAGTAATTGGTAAATTATATAAACTACAAGCTAAAACCAGTCACGGGGTCGCCTGTGGTGCAGTGGTTAGCATAGCAGCCTACAATACTAAAGGTCGCGGGTTCACTTCTCGCAGTGGCCCTGGGGTTTTTTAAAGGGATCGAAAAACCCTTCGTGGTTAAGACGTAAAATGGAGGTGCCGAGCCTGTACGATTTCAGGTACTCTTTAAGAAACCTATACTAATTATACTTGGATAAGCATAATTTAGGACTGCCTCTGTAGCATCGTCCGATTAGCCTTAGTAGCATAAAGGGACATTAAACAAAGAAATATTAGGGAAATAAATAACTGTACTCCGGAAAGGTTTACCGTAAAGACTTCATTACATATAATGGACGACATTAAAAAACTGTGCTTAAAAACTCGAAATGCTTGACTTCATGAGGGCTCTTAAGTCCTCTATTTAAAGACTCTGGTCCTCTTTCTAAATACGGACTCGACAGCCGTAATGAGGACCTGAATCCTAGCCCAAAACGTCGGAAACATAAGAGTTATTTTTTATTTTTTTATTTGTTAGTAAAACCATTTCCATATATATGTCCATAAGGCCAAACATCCATTTATATTTTATTAACAATCTAGCTAGCTTCACAAGCTAGCTTCACCATCTTAAATTTATGTCTTTGATTTCGCGATCCAAGATTTGTATAATGTCCATACGCTATAAGTGTCCTTCATGCCATTGAAATGATAAGGTGTCCTATAATAGTAATGGCATCTATGTCAGTTATATTAAAAGGTCACATATGTCATAATTATAACAAACCATACTTAGTTAAAAGAACAATAACAAAAAAAGTTTGATTACAAAGACTTAAAAATAATTGAGATAAACAAAATATTAAGTAACAATGAATGTTGGTAGGTTGTTTTAGTATGAGAGCGTAAAACCCCTTGGTCATAAACGCCCTTGTTTATAACTGTATTATTTTGTTTAAATTTATTGATTTTAAGTTTTTAGTGATATAGATTGGAAGCATGCTTTCAAAGAATAGAATTGGTAATAAATAAATAAGCATGAAAAATAAAGATTGTGAACAAGATTAATCAGAATAGGAGACGGAAAGAGAGATAAATTTGATTTAGAAAAATTTAAAGATAAATTAATTAAAAAAGAGGAAAAGGATAGATAATTTTAAACAGATAGAAGTAAGAAAAATGAATTAAAAAAAAAAAAAAAATTCAAATGCTTTTTAGAAATCCTTCCCTGGAGAGAAAAGAAATAAGAATGAATGTAACAGATATATATATGTATATATGCGTATGTATATATATATTAATTATCAAAAGTAAATAACTTTAAAAATAGACATATAATGATATGTATAACAGTAATTTTCACCCTGAAAACGGAAATTGAATCATTTGTCGGTAGAGATGAAATAAATATTTCTTAGTAATAAAAATGTCGCTTATCACCTAATCCATCTAGAAATATTCATTTAATCTCTACCGGCAAATGATTCAATTTCCGGTTTCAAGGTGAAAAATAGAATATTATTTCATTACGATGAAAATGGCTGTGGGTGAGATAAGAAAAATCAACAACCCTAAATAACATATTTTTGTATACACGTCAACATTCCGCTTATACAGTCATCATGAATTTATATATATATATATATATATATATATATATATATATATATATATATATATTGTGTTGGGGCAAAAGTAATTTCGGTATTTTTCATGTTTTTCAAAGCGAATTTTTTTATATAAATTTCAATTACTAACCAATGATATATGTGCCGTTTTGATCGATGGTCGTCACTATAGACGTCCTGTGCTTTCGGGGCGAAAAACTGAAATTTTTTGATTCCAGCTTTACACCATTAAGAGAGTTCTGAAGAGAACGAAAAAATTACAGTAAACCCTCGATATAGGGGGTTTGAAATTCATAGTTCGCTATGACGAGATTTGTTATACCCGATGGTTCTTTTTTTTTTTAGCCAATGCCCGCACGAATTTGATCATATTTAGAAGGAAATTCATTCCTTGGAACTAGTTAAATTAAAACGCATGTATGTAATTTATTTTGAGATAAACTACATATTGATTAAATAATGAGATTCATTAATTTACCTGCCAAGTTCACTTGTGAGTTCTTTAGCCTTAGCTTTAATAAGAGGGTCTGAGATTGGTATTTGAGATCTAAATCGTTTAAAGCAATTTATCAATTTTTTTCCAAATATTCATGAGCCGCAGAGAGCAGTTCGTTTATTTGATGATGGGCTGCAGTTGAATCTATTTTATATTTGTTTTTTTTAATGGTTGACAATGTTGATTTTGGAATTCCATATTTTTCTGCGATGGTTTTCTTACTTAGAATTCCCGATTCAATATCCTGGAGAATTTTCAATTTTTCCTCGATTGATAAGGATCTACGTTTGTGACACACGTATACCAACGAACTCATTGTGTATTAAAAAAAACAGTATAAACGACTACAGAACACTGATTCGAATAATACAGAGGCCGAAACAGAACTGAGCTAGTTTTGAGAAAAAAGTCAGTGGAATCAGAGAGAGAGCAAAAGGAAATCGGACTAGTTAGGATTAAAAAAAAACACCTCAATTTTAGAAACTGGGGCTACTTTGTCTTCCCGCGCTTATTCTGCGTAATGCAGTAAAAAAAAATATTAAAAATTCTAGCAGTTCGTTATAACAGAATATATTAATTCTCAGGCATCAAATTTAGTTCGTAGTTCGCACTAACTGAGGGATTTCGCTGAGGGGTTCAGCAGAAATATAAAGGTAATTTTGGGGGTATAGTATTTTGGTTCGCTATATCGAGGTGTTCGTTTTATCCGAGTTCGTAATAATGAGGGTTTACTGTAATAGTAAGAGGGTGCAAGGTCCGGGCTAGGTGGTGGATGCCTCAAAACTTTTCCCATTCGAACTCTCGTAATTTTGCTGAGTCACCAAAGATGTGTGTGATTGAAAAATGATAGAACATTGTAGTGATGGAATACAACACCTGTCCTATTGATCAATTTTGGCCGTTTTTCTTGAATCTTCTGCTTCAACCGCATCAGCTATTGACAGTAGAAAGTCGAAACAATGGTTTGACCAGGTTCGAGCAGCACGTGTACCAGCTTTTTGTAAATGATAAATTATTAAAAAATAAACCATGGGGTCACCTGTGGTGTTGTGGTTAGCATGGCAACCTACAATACTAAAGATCGCGGGTTCAATTCCAGCGGTGGCCCTAGGATTTTTTAATGGGAGTAAAAATCGTTAGCTATGCCGTCCCTCGGATAGGTAAAATGGAGGTCCCGTGCCTGTACGATGTCAGGTACTCGTTAAAGATCCCTATCCTAATTATACCTGGATAGGCAAAATTTAGGACTCCCACTGTAGCATCGTCCGATTAGCCTAAGCAGCATAAAAATGGACGTTAAACAAATAAAAATAAACCATTCATTCACCATAGAAGAATCCAAAAAAAAGTTAATTTGTTTAATGTCCTTAGCCTTTATGCTGCTAATGCTAATCGGACGATGATACTGTGGGAGACCTAAATTTTTCCTATCCAGGTATAATTAGGATAGGGATCTTCAACGACTACCTGACATCGTATAGGCTCTGGGGCTCCATATTAAGTCCTATCCGTCCAAGGATTTTTTACTATCTTTGAAACATTCTAGGGCCACCATGGGACGCGAACCTTTAGTATTGTAGGTTGCTATGCTAATCACTATACCACAGGTGACCCCTCACTAAAATGTAATGTGTAGAATAATCGTGACTGGGTTCAGCTTGTAGTTTATATAATTTAACGATTACTCTCCTCAAATTGAAACTAAAACTATCTCGAAATAATCATTTGGCTACGTCAAAAAAGTCAGATAGCACCGTCATCTGATAGTTAATTATTCGATGAATATTTTCTAAAAACTCTCGGAAGGAATAGAATGCGCTGTTTAAATTAAGAACCGTTTCAGTGTTGTTGTTTTTTTATATTATTTGAAACTAACATTAGTACTTGATCGACACCATTTAATAAACACAAAACCGGATTTATCAGGTGAAGAAAAAAGAAACTAACACTTCAACAGATGATTCGAAAAGTTTATTACGCTTTTCAATCGAATAAAGGCCATCTACACTTAATAGATATCGGCTATGGAAAGTCATTTTCAAAGTAAAAATGTTAATACGAAACAGTAATCTAGTAACTGAAAAATTCACAGAGAATATTACAAACAATATGGCCGACTGATTACGATTATACGAAAATCAGCTGATGAGGTCATTGAAAATAATATTTTTATATACCAAATTTCTACATGAAAAAAAAAATTACTGACAAGAAATCCTTCATAAATTAAATACAAGCCCCACAAAAAAAAACAAAAAAAAAACAGATTAAATAAAATTAATACGTCGGGGTAACGTCCTGCGGTGGGCCTAGGATTTTTTAAAGGAAGTAAAAAATTCCTTGGTTGTGCCGTGCCTCGGATAAGACGTAAAATGAAGGTCCCGAGCCTGTACGATGTCAGATACTCCTGAAATATCCTAAACCTAATTATACCTGGATAGGCAAAATTTAGGATTCCTACTGTGACATCGTCCAATTAGCCGTAGTAGCATAAAGTGACGTTAAACGAACAATACGTGCATACTCAGATGTTTTGACAAAATGGCCTAACAGCAAAATACTCTTATCATGTAGCCCTATTTCATGGCAATTTTCCATTGTTAAAGTTTCCATGAGGCAACTTCTAAACCAATGAAATCAAATAAATTTTATAAAAAAAAAAAAAAATGGGTTTCTGTTTTTTTTTTTTAATAACAGAAACCCAATTTTTAATCTATGACAAATTATCTATACAAATAAAGATGAAATTCTGTTTGTTTATTTGTTCTTTATAGAAATCCATACCGTTTGTCCTAAATTCTCCAAATTTCGCTCAGTGGTTCTTTGATACCAGGTGCTATCTGACCGTCATCTGATAGAAATTAAATTATTCGATAAGAGTTTTCTAAAAACTCTCGGAAGGAATAGAATATGCTATTTAAATTAAGAACCGTTTCAGTGTTGTTGTTTTTTTATATTATTTGAAACCAATATTAGTACTTGATCGACACCATTTAATTAACACAAAACCGGAATTATCCGGCGGAGAAAAAAGAAACAAACACTTTAACGCATGATTCGAGTAGTTTATTAGGGTTTTCCATCGAACAAACGCCAGTTATACTTAACAGAAATCGTTTATGATAAGTAAAATGCCACCTCAGGACGTGAACCCGTGACCTTTAGCATTGTAAGTTTCTATTCTAACCTCTAACCCACAGGGGACCCCTTTTTCTTCGATGATGTTATATATAGATGTAAACAATAATTAACAGAAATGTAAATAATGGAAGTGCACTATCTGGTTTTTCCTGTTCCTTTCTACTACACCTCTCTACATTCCTGCATAAATAATTGAGTAGTATTTGGAGTTGGTATAATTGAGGATAATTATACACAGACAGATAGTCATCAAGACGGTTTCCCAATAGTTCATAATTATAGAAAATGACACGGTAGGGAAGAGAAAAAAAAATCTTATTTCAAAAATAAAAATCGATACATTGAACTTAGTTATATAAAATTACAACAGAAACAAGGAAAACTCAAGAAGAAGCGAATTTAAAAGCCATAGTCCTTAAATGCACAATTATTATAGCATTACGTAAAAGGCAAACAATGTTATAATGTCAGGAGATAAGCCAATTTTTTTTTATATATGACATAATAACTTCTTAAATACTAAATTTAGTGTATTTAAACAGGTCGACCCTCGATACTGTAAGTTAATTTTCACCTGTTTTATGATTTCACCGGTACAAATACTTTGAAATGTAAGTATTCATCCTGATTTTACAACTATTGGAGGGTATTGACGCATTATACTAGTCATACAACTTTGTTGGAGGACATTATTAGGATTAAATTTACGAAGTCTGTAAACTATTTGTTGTAAAATTTACCAGTCGTTGCCCTTGTTTTCTTAAAATATGACGAACGTGGTAATTCGGCCACTCTTTTATGGTTACATCGGCATTACATGTTTATCAGATGCTAGGGTGTTTGCTGTAAAGGTGCCTTTATACTGTGCGAACCCCACCCTCGAAGAGCCTGTTCGGCTATTCAAAATAAGACACGAACTCGAAAAGGTACTTTATCTGTTCGCCTGTGTGTTCGGGGATAGCGCTAGTGTCGCTTTTGAGTTAGTTAAGATAAGCTAGACTTTCTTGTAGCATTTGTCTGACGTTGCTTTTATCAATAATAAGTTAGAGCAAAAGCCAGAACAGCTGCTAGTTGAAGTCAGCCGTCTTTGTAATGAATAATATTATATTAAGGTGCACAGGTGCGGACAGACAGCATTGTTCGCTCGACTTCGCGTTTCAGTGTAAATAATTGTTCGTGTTACTCCGGAACGGCACACAGTGGTTCAAGGGTGGAAAAAATAGCCATTTTAAAGTTTGAACATAGAAAATATTTCATGTGTAATTACTTATCCCTTGAGATATAGTAACGTGATCCATAAGAAATATTTAAAAAAAAAATCGCTTATGAACAAAAATAGGCCAAGAACGTTAATTCATACGTTCAATAATGGGAACTTAAATGTAATACAAGTAATATCCGATGGGTTTTTCACACCTCTAGCATACATATTTCATTGGAATTAAAAATCAAAAATCGATCAAAACTAAGAACTATCTGAAATGAAAAAAAAATTAATTACGAAAAAATATAATGGAAAATATTGGTGACTTTACTTTTATCGGCGGCTTCCGGTGGGCTGAAAATTGTGTAGATAAATATTTTAATCCTTCTTGTAAATAAACAAAAGCGTTTTAGCTGCGACCACCTGCGACTGCTGTGGTGGCAGATATTTTTATTTTATATTCGCTATTTACAAACACCAAGATTGTAAGCATTATTCATTCCAGTTATTATTTGGGAGAGGACAAGCTCAGTTTAGATTTCCGGCTAATCGTTATACTATCGTGTGTTTTAAAGATTGGGTAATAACATTAAATTAAAATGGAAAAATTTGTGATTTCATATATCAAATTAGTTGAATTACTAATTTGAAACAATCGGGAAACTTCAAAGTGTGTTGAAATTATTATTAACAAATATCCCTGGATGTCTGATGATTTGATAGAGCGAATTGAGCTTAAAATACGTCAAACGTTATTGCATAGTGTTACTAAAAAATGGCGATCGGCTTGCCGTAATAACGAAAGATTTTTTAAACAGAATGACATCTGGCTAAAAGGAACGTTTTCTGTCGAACTGGAGTCACGAGTAACGCCGATGGACATCGCACCAGGACCTTCATCCCATGCTGGGCGCAAAGAAAAACCTTTCTACCAGCGCTGTGATAGGACAAAACGTATGAAAATACAAAAAATGCGTGAAACTTTTTCAGAAGAGTTAATTTCTTCGGCGGCTAGAAAAAAATTGGAATTGTTTAAAACCTGAAAAATTTACACCAGACAAAGCTTTAAGTTTAATGTTAGATGCATCTTTATCTAAAAATCAGTACCAAATTATTGAGTTTGGGTATGACATTTTTCCATCGTACCGCAAAATAATAGATGCAAAGAAAGAATGCTATCCTTCGGATGTTGAAATTAATGAATGTGGGGCAAGTGTGAATCTACAGAAACTGTTAGATCACACCACTACGAGAATTTTTGAAACAAGAAGTGAAGAACAATTATCATCAATGTCTCCAGAATTAACGTTATGTTCTAAATGGAGATGTGACGAATCATCGGGGCATGGTGAATATAAGCAAACGTTTGAGGAAGATGATATTTCGGACGCGAATATATTTTTGACATCGTTAGTTCCTCTTCATTTACATGAAAAAGGAAACATGTCACAAGTGCATTGAAAGAACACCAGAACATCTTCAACCAGATACTTCGAAACCGTCCGAGATGAACAACTCAGACACTATTAGATCTAAACCTGAAAATGTCCATCTTCTTAATCTGGGAATGTCACCTTTGCATACTCGAATTAAATTTATGGAGTGCATTCTCCATATTGCGTACAACAGTTCATTTCAACAATGGAGAACAAATTCTGACACGAAAAAACAAAAAGAAGAAACAAAAAAGAAGATTCAAGATGAATTTTTTCGAACAATTGGTTTAAAATTGGATGTAATTAAACAGGGAATGGGTACAACTAATGACGGAAATAACTCACGAAGATTTTTTGCTAACCCAAAACTAACTTCTGATATTACTGGGGTAAACGAAGAGCTGATAAATCGGTTTTCAGTCATTCTGCAAGCACTAAATTCTGGTGTTCATATCGATCCTGAGAAGTTTGGAAGGTATTGTTGGAGGACTGCAGAGCTTTACATATTGTGGCTTTTGAACCACTGTGCGCCGGTTAATCCGAATAGCCGGTTAAGCGGGGCTCTGACCTGTACATTTTGTAGGAAATTTAATCGTGGTTATGATAATATCAACTTTATTATTTTGCGGCTTACAGATCAGGATTTTTTTTCCGAAAATAGTCGATTTTGAACCACTGTGCGGCATGATTCGTGGTTTACCTGTTCGAGAGTGTAAAGGCACATTAAGGGTTTGATAAACAACCAAAATACGATAGTACTTATATTATTTAAGCCTAACAAATATACTTTCTTCTTAAGGTCATTTAGAGGAATCATTACAGCTTAAATATAATATGTTAAGTATATAAAAATCTGGTGCGATGCGCGCAACATACAACTTTCACTTACGAACTTACTTAAATTAGAAATCGACGTGTTTCGATAATATGTAAACGCCATTCCTCAGCTTCACACATTTTTCCATATTTAGGTATATGGTTTTCTCATATTTGTATATCTCCATAAATTATAGAGTATCTGTATAGCAAAATTTGGTAGTTCTCAGCACTTTTCGATTCATTATTGCTAATTTATTCATATATTGTTTTTAAAAATTTATCATGGAACTAAAGTTTCATAGTTACACCCGTTTTTGAGTAAATAAAAAGAAAAAACTCGTGGAAATAGGACAAAATTTACTAAGTAAAGTGCCCTCCAATTGATCAATTTTGATGAAACTTTGACTGTCGCATAGCGGTCATATACATACACCAAATACCGAGTTTAATCAAAATCGTTAGAGCCGTTTTTGAGAAAATCGAAAAAAACCTAAAACTTAGACAAAATTCTTTAAATAAAGTACCCCCTCCGTTGGACCAATTTCGATGAAATTTTCGCTTTCAAATCGCGGGTATATGCATACACCTATTATATATGCACAATACACAAGGGTATATGCACAATTTCAGGTCTATGCGGTTTATTGTTTTTGAGCTAGTCTGTTCACACACACACACGACCATTTCGCGGGACTTGGTTAATTGAACTTAGGGGACCCCAAAACGTGTATTTCCGTTGAAAACCGGAAAAATAAGTTTTTCACTTGTCGAAAGTCGAAATTTTTCACGATCGCAATACGTTGCTTACTATATATTTCATATAAAGGTAAGTGAAAGTAAAGAATATATTAGTTAGGGTAAACTTCTAGACCTGCCTTTAGCATTTTACTGAGTTGCTTTTATCAATAAAAGGTTAGAGCAAAAGCCAGAACAGCTGCTGGTTCCAAGTCAGCTGTATTTGTAATGAAAAGTATTAAGATGCATAGGTGCGGTCAGTCATCATTGTTCGCTCAACTTCACGTTGCAGTGTAAACAGCTGTTCGTGGTATGCCAGTACAGCAAGGTTCGGGGGATTACCAGTTCCAAGGTAAGGATCGCACAATGTAAAGGCAACTTTTGACGACGACCTTACTGACGTAATATCGTACCCTGAGGTAACTAGATGTTTATTTCATAAAAGAATTTCAATTGTCATTAAATTTTAATTAGTGATAATTTCAAGTGCCTCTCGATTTCGGAGTGTTCATATCTCCTTATTTTTTAACCTAATTAAATATTTGCTCTGGTGATTATAATTGCATTTTACTGATAATTATCGGTTAAATAATTGAATACCCTAAAAAAAAAAAAAAAAAAAAAACCTTTTAAAAATAACCTACTATACTAAAGGTCGCGGGTTCGCGCCCCGCTGTGGCCCTTGGATTTTTTAATGGGAGTATTAAGGAAGTTATGGCGTACCGGCAAAAAAAATGCCTTGAGAAATACTAGCTGACCCGTACGAAGCATTCGCTTTCAAACCTAATAAAATCTCACTTACTTAGAGTACACAACGTATACTTAGTATCGTATAGTGCGTATTTAGTGCGTCATGGGCCTAGGTGAGGGTTGAAGTAAAGAATAGATTTGTTTAAATTGTAGGTTAATAATTTTTTTAAGCTCAAATATTCCTTTCCTCTGTTATCAGGTCAGATAACGGAATACTTAAAAGCATATATCGGTTTCGCGGAAAGCAAGTGCGCTGATTCTATTTTCTGAAATCGCATGATTTTCCTTGTAACTCACAAACGACGGCGGCAATCGAAAAAGTTTATTTAAACAAAAATGTTCTTCTCGACAAACTGAAAAAAAAAAAACGACACCTTCGAAAAAGCCCTGAGACCATTTTAGCTGAGATTGCAATTTTTCGCTAACAACTCGAAAAAATGTATATTACCGAAAATGTTCTCCTTGAAAACCTGAAAAGATTGACACCATTTGGAAACCTCTATGACCATTCTCTAGCAAAAGCCGCGGTTTTGTGCTTATGACTCGCAATCGAAGGCGAAATGAGTAATCTGTATATTTTTCCGGTGTAGCGGTTAAGAAAAGCTCATTCAGGAATTTCGATGAAGTATTAAGCAAGTTATGACGTACCGAGAAAAAAAAAAGGCCTTGAGAAATAATATATATATTGTATATTAGCTGCATTAGATAATTTCATTATAGAATTTGTAGCCCTGAAGATGGCTCGCTGAAACAAACTAACAATGCTGATATGCATAGTTAAAGAAACTATTGGGGACTTGTTAATCTGACTTAATTAAATAATTAATTAAGAATTCCAAAAAACAATTAACTTTGGTACTATTTATATTATTGTGAATATATATTGGCATTGGTCCGGGATAGCCGAGCGTGTAGGAGCGCGACCCGCTGTTGCACGCTCGAGCCGAACGGCGGCGGTTCGAATCCGCCCTGGGAGGGTTGACTTTAATTTCGTGGAGGCCCCACGGAATAAATCTCGACCCTCCCACCATGGTTAGAATAGGTTGGTTACACCTCTAGAGTAACCCCCCGTATGCCACACATGGCCAGGTAGGGGTACCGAACAAAACAAAACAAAAAAAATCTGGTGCGTGCGCGCAACACACAACTTTCACTTACCAACTTACTTAGATTAGAAATTGACGTGTTTTGCTAAATATCATTTCCCAAAGTCACACATTTTTCTACATTCCTATCTTATTTTTGTTAATCGTTAAAGCCGTTTTTGAGTAAATAAAAAAACCCGTGAAAATGATACAAAATTTATTAAGTAAAGTCCCCCCTCCCGTAGATCAATTTTGATGAAATTTTTACAGTCATATCTCGGGCATATAAATCAAATACCAAGTTTGATCAAAATCGTTAAAACCGTTTTTGAGTAAATAAAAAAAACACGTGAAAATGATAAAAAATTTATTAAGTAAAGGCCTCCTGTTAATCAATTGTGATGAAATGTTGGTTATCACATCTTTGGCATAAAATACATCAAATACCAAGTTTGATCAAAATCGTTAAAACCGTTTTTGAGTAAATAAAAAAACATGTGAAAATGATACAAAATTTACTAAGTAAAGTCCCCCCTCCGGATGATCAATTTTGATGAAATTTTTACAGTCATATTTCAGGCATATAAATAGATCAAATACTCAGTTTAATCAAAATCGTTAGAGCCGTTTTTGATAAATCGAAAAAAACTTAAAAAGTTATTAAATAAAGTACCCCCTCGCTTTGAGCAAATTTGATGAAATTTTTGCTGTCACATCGCGGGCTTATATATACTCTAAATACCCAATTTCAGGTTCGCACGGTTTATAGTTTTTGAGCTAGTCTGTTCACACAGACACACAGACACACAGACACACACACACACACACAGACCATTTCGCGGGACTTGGTCATTTGGACTCAGGGGACCCCAAAACGTGTATTTCCGTTGAAAACCGGAAGTCGAAAATTTTCACGATCGCAATACTTCCAATTACTATATATTTCATATATAGGTAAGTGAAAGTAAAAATAGGAGACGAATTACAACGTATCACAAATTACTCTAGTATCACAAACAACTCCTGTCACTTAGAAAAACCCAAATCAAAAGTGACACTAGCGCTACCCCCGAACCCAGGCGAACAGGTGAAGTACCTAGAACAGCCGAACAGTCAACGTGAAGGCTTCACGAAGGTTGTTCGAGGGTGGTGTTCGAAGGTAAAGTTCGTAAGGTGTAAAGGCACCTTAAGAAGACCACACTGCGCGGCCAAAGGTCTCTTATACCTAATGCGCCAACCGAAAAAAAACAACTATTTATTGACAACGTACTAGTTACGCATAAAGTTCCTTGCCTCGCTGTTTTCAACAATTTATATTATGAAAATTAGCCCCTTTTTGTAATAATGTTTTAATAACTTTTCACAGTCTTTTAATGATTTTATGTTTGTTGTTAAAGAATCGTTAATTTTAGGTAAGTTGATTGTAATTTATTGTGTTTTATTATTATTTAGGCTGATTTTATTTTAATATGAATCTGCATATATGACAAAACTGTGATTTTTTCTCTCGTTTCTATTTTTTATAATTTTGATAATGCTTTTATAAGCGAAACGTCAATCTCAATAATATTAATGACTTTGAGTGTATAAAAGTCAATAAATATTGAGACTACCTATCAGCTTTTTCAACCTTATACATCATGGGTTTTTTTGAAAAACCAGGATTCTGGTTTATTCATTTAAATTAAAAATAAATAAATTATTTTAAATTGAGTATTAGGGCGACCATTAAGTCTCAACACTTTTTCTTTCTTAAAACTTTATTCCAGCGTACGTTTCGGCCGTTCGGCCATCATCAGTGCTGAAATGTGATTGATAGTCAAAACATTTTTTTTCTAAAAATCCACATTATGTGGTTTGTTCTAAAATAGTTAAAAAAAATATAGGTATGTACTATCCTATCTGCCATTCATAAATTTATGAATTGCAGATAGGGTAGTAGGGCTAGGGTAGTAGATATCTATATTTTTTTAACTATTTTAGGACAAACCACAGAATTTGGATTTTTAGAGAAAAAATTGTATGACTATCATTCACATTTCAGTACTGATGATGGCCGAACGGTCGAAACGTATGCTAGAATAAAGTTTTAAGAAAGAAAAAGTGTTGAGACTTAATGGTCCTCCTAATACTCAATTTAAATCAATTGGAGAGTCTAAAGAAGAGGAGAGTAAAATTAATAACTGATAAATAAATTATGTAATAAGCCTTTCTTTTATTAAAGTAGCTTTAACAATTTTCACTGATCCCTGTTTGACAGATTCGCTATATACAACACAAACGTCAAACTAGCAATCCCCATAACTAACTAATAAACTAACTAGTAAAAGATATATTTGATTTCATGAATAAAATTTCCCAATGGACGATGGAGTAAAAATAAAAATTCAAAACCACTTTTTCAGTCAACTGTATCTTCTTTTTTTTTATGAACTATAAATAATTATATGTTTTTTGCCATAATAAATTACAGCTGCTGATTTTTTATTTATTTATAATTGCCACCGGCCAACCTCGATCTCATATCGCAATGGAAACATACTTCTTACTATTTATATCATGTAAGCGTTTATAGAAATGAATCGGTTAACGGATAAATCGTTATTTATAGGCCATTCCACGCAAAATCAACACAAATATATGTACATATATCACTTTGAACCTCACCATTTCAGATTTTCTTAAAGTTTGGTATATGTGTAATACTTGTATCTACTGGAACAATTGTGAAATATTACTGAGATATGTCTAATCGTTTTTTAATTATTGGTTACTAAAGCCATCAAACATAGGTCCAGAAACAGAAAAAATCATGATTAAAAATAGCTGTACATATTTTCCGAATTTGACTAGGACTATGAGATTGGTGTCGTTTAACAGCGCATTCCATGCCGTTTCTATGATATACAGCAATGTGTGTCCTCTTTGCAACAAGAATGAACCAGACAAATTTCAACACTTTTTCACGTCATGCCCCATCTTAAATCCGTTCAGAAACCAATCTTCTTATAAATAAAGTTGAAATTCTGTTTGTTTGTTCTTTATAGAAATCCATACCGTTTGTCCTAAATTCTCCAAATTTCGCTTAGTGGTTCTTTGTTACCAGGTGCGAACACCCGTCCATATTAAAATTGCATAACTTCAGCCAATCTTATGGTATATTCTTTATTGTTAAAAAAATCGTCATGATCTCGCTTTACAATGGGTTTTTTTTTACGAAATCGACCGTTTGAGTCGAAAAACAGCCTAAAATATCATTTTATACATTTTGAAGAGGCCAACAAGGCCCGGTAAGACCGTCCCTTGGTAGGCGTCGAGTTCTGGGATTTTTAAACCATATGTTTTTTTTTAAATTACAATACGTTTATTTACATGTATGGTGAATTTATTTTTTATAAATGCCTCCTAAGAAGCGAGCTTCAATAGGAGTAGTGAGCTCAAAAGCTAAAAACAACGTCAAATACGAGCAGCTGAAACTCTCGACGAACATCAAATTAGGATTGAACAACAGAGGCTTAGACAGGCAGAATCGCGGGAAACTGAGTCTGCCCAGGAATACGAGGCCCGCTTTGCGTCTCAAAGGCTTAGGCAAGCCGATTTGCGAGAAGCTGAAACTGCAGTCCAATATTTCTGTTTGTTTGTTTGTTTTTTATAGAAATCCATACCGTTTATCCTAAATTCTCCAAATTTCGCCAGTAGTTCTTTCATACCAGGTGCGTCCATATTAAAATTGCATAACTTCAGCCGATCTTCAGCTGATAGTCTTTATTGTTATAGAAATCGTAATGAACTCACTTTACAATGGTTTTTTACGAAATCAACCGTTTCATTAGAAAAATGAAATTTCCCGATCAAACCGGGTTATACAGCTCAAAGATGAATTTCTGTTAGTTTGTTTTTTCTTAATAAAACTCCATACCGTTTGTCCTAAATTCCCCAAATTTCGCTCAGTGGATCTTTCTTACTAGGTGCGAACACCTGTCCATATTAAAATTTCATAACTTCAGCCAGTCTCTGGGTATATTCTTTATTGTTATAAAAATCGTTATGATATAACTTTAAATTTGTTCACGTTTATTAGAAAAATGAAATTCCCCGGGTGAAACCGGGATATACAGCTAGTTTCTTATAAAGTACAGCAACATTAAGAAAACAAATAAAGAAATGTTCCAGGACATCCTAACAATCACGGACTTTAATAAACTTAAAGATATTTTTATTTTCATTGTAAAAAGTTTAAAAATAAGAAGTTTTTTAATGTTTGGTTAAAGGAGATAGTTATGTAACATGTCATAAAATTTTTATTTTATTTTTTTTCAAATTGTCTATTTTTACCGTCATTTTAATAGGTTTCATTTTTGTTTTGGTGAAAGTCAGATAAATTATCATAAGGAAATCGTAGATTATTGATAATATAATTAAGATATAATTTTGTATCTATGTATAATATTGTATGTATGGATTTTATTATGCATAAAAAAAAAAAATGTTTTTGTATATTTGTTTGAAAAGCAAACTCCTTGCTACAAGGTGCTGTAAAACCTTTGAAGCAATAAAGATTACTATTATTATTATTATATATACAACAATGTATAAGTTGGTACTAAAGAAATTTTCTTAAAACGATGTTTAAAATTTTAATTTCATTTTCCTGAAAAAGGGCATTTTTTAATTTATATATATATATATATATATATATATATATATATATATATATATATATATATATATATATATATATGTGTGTGTATATTTTTAAATAGGTCATAGTGCCTATACCTATTTTTGAATATCATCTGAAGTGGCATGGAATCCGCTGTTAAGCGACACCAATCTCATAGCCCTAGTAAAATTTGGAAAACATGTACAGCTTTTTTTAATCATAAAATGCTAGGTTAATGGGATTTTATTACTAGTTTTCAATTTTTTTAGTAATGAAGAAATTTTCATCCCACTTTTATGTTTTGTTTTATGAACAGGTATAATACTACTTATTTAAAATATATATATATAAATATTTTAAAAAATTCCCTTTTTGAGAAAATTGAAAGAAAAATTTTACATTTAGTTTTTAAAAAAAAATCTGGTGCGTGCGCGCAACACACAACTTTCACTTACCAACTTACTTGGATTAGAAATTAATTCGTTTTGTTAATTTCCACTTCTCAAATGAACAGAACGGTTATAATTATGAACAATGGTCTGTCATTAAAGGCGTACTCCGCATTCGTGGGCTCAACGAGTTTTATGAGCTGACTGAATATTTTTCTTTTTTTCTCCTCTTAATGTTTTCTTTATTTTTATCATATATCACATTTAGCCATTTCTTATTTTTAGGCGTAAAGAGACAGTTAATTTCTCCATGTAAACAAAAACAAAGCTACTTTATAAGAAAGAAACAAACAAACAAAAAAGGCCCCCCCCCAAAATAAAAGCCCCCTCAGAACATTTTAATAATGATAAAGCTTACCTGATATTAAAGAAAACCTAATTTTCATTAAACATGACGAATTTGATAAAAATCGTTAAACCCGTTTTTGTGATAATCGAAAAAAAGGTAAAAATTGGAAAAAAAGTCAAGAAATGAAGTCCCCCCCTCAATTGGACCAATTGTGATGAAATGTTGGCTTTTACATATTTGGTATATACATACATCAAATACCCAGTTTCTTCAAAATCGTTAAAGCCGTTTTTGAGTAAATAAAAAATATGTACACGTGAAATTGGTACAAAATTTATTAAGTAAAGTCCCCCCTCCGGTTGATCAATTTTGATGAAATTTTTACAGTCGTATCTCGGGCATATAAATAGATCAAATACTCAGTTTAATCAAAATCGTTAGAGCCCTTTTTGA
Source organism: Aelia acuminata (assembly GCA_911387785.2). Lineage (NCBI taxonomy): Eukaryota > Metazoa > Arthropoda > Insecta > Hemiptera > Pentatomidae > Aelia > Aelia acuminata. The sequence continues at coordinate 2,123,358 of OU426981.1, read as the reverse complement.
GAAAATCGAAAAAAAACGTAAAAAGTTATTAAATAAAGTAAAAAATATGTACACGTGAAATTGGTACAAAATTTATTAAGTAAAGTCCCCCCTCCGGTTGATCAATTTTGATGAAATTTTTACAGTCGTATCTCGGGCATATACATACATCATATACCCAGTTTGATCAAAATCGTTAAAGCCGTTTTTTAGTAAATAAAACAAACACGTGAAAATGATACAAAATTTATTAAGTAAAGTCCCCCCTCCGGTTAACAATTTTGATGAAATTTTTACAGTCGTATCTCGGGCATATAAATAGATCAAATACTCAGTTTAATCAAAATCGTTAGAGCCCTTTTTGAGAAAATCGAAAAAAAACGTAAAAAGTTATTAAATAAAGTACCCCCTCCCTTTGAGCAATTTTGATGAAATTTTTGCTGTCACATCGCGGGCATATACCTACACTAAATACCCAATTTCAGGTTCCCACGGTTTATAGTTTTTGAGCTAGTCTGTTCACACACACACACACACACACACACACACAGACCATTTCGCGGGACTTGGTTAATTGGACTCAGGGGACCCTAAAAGGTGTATTTCCGTTGAAAACCGGAAGTCGATATTTTTTAAGATCGCAATACTTCCACTTACTATATATTTCATATATAGGTAAGTGAAAGTAAAAAATCTTTAGTACCAACCTATTGTTTATATCAGTACCTACATTTGTTTATATCATATGAAATGGCATGGAATGCGCTGTTAAACCACACCAATCTCATAGTCCTAGTCAAATTTTGAAAACATCTACAGCTATTTTTAATCATGATTTTTTCTGTTTCTGGGCCTATTTTTGAGGGCTTTAGGTACTAATAATTCAAAAACGGGTTGACATATCTCATTAATATTTAACAATTGTTCTAGTAGATACACGTAATAGAAATATACCAAATTTCAAGAAAATCTGAGATCGTTTGGCTCAAGCCTGTTGTTAAGGCCTTGCCTATTCAACATATTAAATTCCTACACTCACCAATCCTATTATTTTTCCTTCTTCCCAAATTTAGAATTGTATATTGTATTTTTATGAATTATCAACTTAAACCAACTTCATGAAGAACAAAGATAACTTCACTGGACCTCCTTTGAGTGATAAGGGAGAGGTTACTGCACTGTCTCCAGCTGGATAGTTATCACCTCATGTTCACCATATATTTCACCAATTTTCACCGCTTACTTATCATCATTTTCTCACCATTTATCATCAGTTCTTCATTAATATTTTGTACTCTGTTATTTTTTATTCTAGACACTACCAATTCCGCTAGTTATTTTCTGTATTTAACCTCCAGTAGTTAGTTATTTTATAACCACCTTATCTCTGTGTAAAGTATAATTTCTTTTCTCTTTATTTGGTTGTATTGCTAGAAGTTTATATTTTCTTTTCTTTACTATTTATTTAATTGTATATAGCTTTAGTTTATTTCCAATGCATGACCAGCTTTTATTTTATATTATTCACCTTATTTTCTTTTCTTTCTCTATTAATTAACATGTTTATATTTATTTTCGAGTCACCAATTATATTTATATTTACCTTAGAAGCTTTTAGTATTTTTGCATGTATATTCCTTTAATCCTCCTTTTCACCCATTTATTTTACCTTCCAGACTTCATCTATCTATCATCATCTATCAGGCACAATAAACACCCCCCTCAGAAGGTGGTAATTAGAATCAGTTATTATCCTGGCATTGTGTAAGGGCGTCCCTTGGACAACCACGCAGTGGCCCCAACACCTGTGTTGAATTGACGTGGAATGACCCAACAGTGTAACAATATTATGTTATCAAGAATAATATTCAAGTAATATGGGATCAACAAACTTATGATAAGTTAACAATGATCCAAAGCAATCGTTATGTAAGAATGCAGTCATGACATCAATCGCTGCCTCCTACGGCACAGCGGCTTACCACAAACAGTTTAACTGCGATGTACATAATTTATGGAAGGTTATCTACTAACAGAAAATTATAGAAATTCCTCGGTCTACTACAGAAACTCATGGCGAAGATTAGATCGGCATCTGAAAAATTATTAAGTTTGCAAAAGAACGGAGATTCTTATATAATTGAATCAGTCCCTGGAGAAACCCGGACATCTAAAAAAAAAATCGATTTCGTTTTATTTTATTTTTGAACTCCTTGTATGCCGAGACATCAAATTCAAGAGATATCCCACAAGCTCAGCTCATCTATCGCATTCTATAGAACATTCAAATAATCGTTGTTAGGAGAAACTCGACAAATCCAGGAGATTGAAAAATATGTTCCTGTAACCGAAGCAGTACATGTATTATCCGTGTCCCAAAAATCCGTGTTTTTCCCATGGGCAATTATATGTCGCCTTTTCACGTGTGGGGAAAGCATTCAGCAATCTATTTGTTTAAGTAAAAGACATTTTGATAACCTTTTTCAGGTAGAACCTACCTATATGATATCTAATCTCATATCATCATGTGTTATATTCTGAATTTAATTAATTTGTATAATGGCAAAATAATAATTTGGTACATTTTTTACTATTTTGAATGTACTAAACCCTATTGAATTATATTCTTTATTAGTTCATATTACATGTGTGTTATTTATATTTAATCTCGCCTCTGCTGAAGTAATCCATTAAGTGCTAAATGAATGGATCATTAATACTTACTATAGTCAAATATGAGATATAAAAAATAAAAAAACTTTAACCTTGTTAATCCTTTACCAAACAATTTTAAATTTGGCGTAAAAGTTCTATTTTATATCCCGTTGGTTTTTAGATTATCTGAAACTTTTTTTTTTTTATCAGTGAATTTTGATTTGACTGTATCAAAAAGTATAGGATATATGTAATTAGTTCAAAGTAATATATCTACTGAGCCATATATCATTTATAATATAAATACTAAAGGTCTGGCCACACATGTCCGCACCGGATCCGCACCGCAGCAATAATATAGGTTATAATCAGAATATTTTTAATTTAACTTACATATTACCTTTAGTTATGCCTAAAGTGGCCTATGTCTGAATGTATGTCCTGAACTTTAGGCATAACTAACTAAAGGTAATATGTAAGTTAAATTAAAAATATTCTGAACATAACCTATATTAGTGCTGCGGTGCGGATCCGGTGCGGACAAGTGTGGCCAGACCCTGAATCGTTCATATTGAAAATGGATTCCTTTCCAAACTCAAAATTTCACTTCCTCCCACCTTCTTTTTTATAATACTTTCATACTCAACTGACAGACATTTTGCTGTAAACGTAGAAATTGAGCTTATAATTTAGCTCTTATAATAATATTATGATTAAAATTATTTCTGACAAAATTTTATCATTTATGTATATATATATACGAATGTTTTGTAAATCGCTTTTGACGATCTGAATTCTGATACTAAAAGATATTCTTAGTCAATGCTGAATATTTGATCAAGAGTTCATACGCTGTTAAAAAACATGGCCAATCAAGAATATTATTATGTCGTCAATATTTTTGCTTTACGAAACTATCTCTTGAGATAAGGGATTTAACGAAAACAAGCGTTTGAATGACCCAGAATAACACTTAAGAGAAATTTATTACCATATTTATTAAGGATTAATTTGAAATTTTCATTTTAGTGAATTTGCCAAAGTTAAACTATTACGAACAGGTCTCCGAACTGCTCGACGTAAACGTTTTATAATAAAATAAAATAAACTGGGGTCACCTGTGGTGTAGTAGTAGCATAGCAACCTACCATACTTAATGTTCGCGTCCAACGGTGGCCCTAGGATTTTTTAAAGGGAGTAAAAATCCTTGGCTAAGCCGTCGCTAGGATAGGAGATAATATGGATAGATATTCTTATAATATTATAATCTGAACCGAAAAAAAAATCAATGCCTGAAAAGAGCTGTAGTCTTGTTGTTGGAACAAACTGTTCGAATACATGTTCGAGACTGTTCTCGGAAAGAGTCTCGAGACTCTCTGTTCGAGACAAAATATAAGGAGCGGCGGGCTGGAGAGTTAGTCTTGCTCTGAAGCTCAAATCACATCGTACTTATGTGTTACTGTTGTGTACTGGATTGTCAGAAACTCGACAAATCCAGGGCATTGAAAAATATCTTCCTGTAACCAGAGCAGTAAGTACGTTTTGGAGTAAAATTTTGCTTGCCATATCGCTGTATAATAAACTATACAAGATTTGAATGAAGAACTATAAATTTGAATCTTGCCTATTTTATCCTCATATATTTATACTTCCAGTTATGTTTCATTTATTAGACAATTTATGTAAACTTGCAAGTTTTTTTAACACTATTTTCCAAACTATATGATTTGTAACAATAGTTTGTCTTCCATTATCAGGAGAATCCCTGCGTGCCCAAAAAATATATTTACTCGTATTTCTCAGATCTATCGAATGATGATAGTGTTATGTGAAACAAAACATATGATTCAAAACATTTGTAGACTACAGTAGGAACAGACTGTTCTAGAACATTTTTGTGACTGTTCTGGTACATGTTCGTGACTGTTACTTCTAAGCTTGCCTAGAACCTTCCCTACAGTTCTATTTCAGACTAAATATAAGGAGCGTTGGAATGAAGAGCTAGTCTTGTTCTAAAGATCGATCATACGTTAGTATTAAAAGTGTCTTTCCAATCTGATACATTTTGTAACCTTTTTATTAATTGAGTTTATATTGTTTGTGTGGCATTTTAAATTGTTAAATTCGTTTAATAAAAAAGCATTAAACCCATATAGGCGGGCGCAAGCGACGGTGCTGCTTCTGCGACGGCGCTGCAGGAACTAGAGAAACTGGGATAAAAGCAGGGCCATTACCTGGGATTCATAGGGTTTTTTGGCGTTTTTAATTTATTTTTCCATAATTAAAACCCGATTGAGCTAAAAATCATTTGAAAAATATCTAATAGGTATTGCTCGGTCCCTCAGTGTTCAATTAGAAAATCAAAAGACGTGTCATTCCCTTTCATTTCCAAAAAATAAAAAGCTTCTTAAAGAGTGGATTGTAAAATTAAGAATAGATAAGCCTGTTTCGAAACATATGACGATATGTAGTCTTTATTTTAAAGAAAGAGACTATATTTATCCAGGTAAATATTAGTATTTGACATTTTATTATTCCAAAATGCTAGTTTTATGCAAATAACATTGAGACCTTAGTGTCATAGATTTGTTTTTCTCTTTTAATTTTCCCCATTTTTCTATTACATCCGTTGTGCTTAATTGTTCCACGTTTTCAATGCGAAGCCTGAAAGTTTTGAGAAATAAATAAATAATATGACAAAGAATCTAAGCTGTCATAACAATGATTGTGTGAATAGGTAATTAATGTTATTACTAACCGACAAACATCGAGTAAAGTTACAATGATGTGTTTGTATTTACCAGAACTACCAGCTTTACACGTACAATGAAAAGAAAATTGCTTATTATTATTAATAAATTTGATTTCCACTTTTATTTGATGGGGCAGTCCTTTAAGATTGCTAGTTTAAAGGCACGAGGCTTGTAAAATAACTGTTAGATATTATTCCACATGTAAATATGTGGTTAGCATCAAGAATAGCCTGCCCTTCAATTAATGGTCTTTTAAAATTACTAATTATCTCTATCACATCAACTAGGTCTAACACCGTTCTTTCCAACATTTTGCAAAACTACTAGCGCACCCTATATTCGATTGCGCCCGCCTATAACGTGAACTGAAAAGACAAGAATAAAATCATATGATTGAAAAGAGCTCTAGTATTTTTGTTGGAACAAAGTGTTCTTTCACAAGATTGTTAAAGAAAGATTCACGCTTGTCTGAAATCTCTGTGACTGTTCTTATTCAGACAAAATACAAGGAGCGATGAACTGGAGAGTCTTGTCTCTGAAGCTAAAATCATATCGTACTTTTGTGTTGGTGTTCCGTTTAGGTTGTTAACTTTTTAATTATTTCAGTTTTCATTGTTTGGGTGGCATTCTTAATCATTCTTTTCTTCGAATAAAATTATTTAAAGCCTCATAAGTGTTACAATGTGCTGAAATTGGGACTTAAAATAACCTACTTCATTGATTTCTTTGCTACTAAACATTATAACAATTAATATATGAGTATTATATTAAATAACCTTTCAGATGGATGGATCGCAGGCAGTGGTAGAAAGAAAAAGAAATTCGGGGGGGGGGGGATCTGATTTATCATTCCTAATCAAAACTTAGGAGATATTTTTGGAGTTCTGTTATTGCTTCAAAGATAACTGAAAAACATTATTAGTCATTTTATTACATGTTCAATTTTGTTATTTCCTGGTAAGAGAGTGGGATAAACAGAGATAATTGTCAATATGAACTGTTGACGCATTCTCAATCAGAATCGCCAATATACATCAATTGGAAGGCAATTCGTTTCTAAAATTGACGAGAATGAACTTAGATCCCGTCCTTGGAAAGATTAAGACTAGATCTAAAGACATACTATGTACACTGATATCTGATCCTAAGATTTAGATTTTAAGTACGGATTTTTTATGTATATAATAAAAAGAGGAGTGTAATAGTCAACTGTTTTTTTTTTTTTACGATAGGATGATTAATAGTCAGGATTTTCAGTAAAAGATTTTTTATTTTGAAAAGTCAACGTTTCGATCCACATGTAGGGACTGAAACAACTTTGGGAAGGATATCATAAGTTATCTATGATTATGATACTTAAACAGAGGCGTTACGAGGTGGGTGAAACGGTCTATGGTTCCGGTCACCAAGCTGATCCCTTATTGAAAATATTGTAACGTTAAATCGTTAGATAATAAAAAAAAAAAATCTGTTGCGTGCGCGCAACACACAACTTTCACTTACCAACTTACTTAAATTAGAAATTGGTGTGTTTTGTTAATTGCCACTTCTCAAAGACTCATTTTTCCAGATTCATTTCTTATTTTTGTTTTTATTTGCTCTATAAAAAACACTAATTTTTTATTATTAAATAAAAGTTTTTACTTGTGGTAATTTGGCAATGCAAGCATAATACTCCAAGTTGTCTGATTTTATAATTCTCTGTGTAGTTCATTTACCATGAAACAAATAATTTCCATTAAATAAACAGAACGGCTTTAATTATGAACAATGGTCTGACATTAAAGGTGTACTCCGCCGCATGCGTGTGCTCAACGTACTTTATGAGTTGACGGAATATTTTTCTTTTTTTTTCCTCTATATGTTTACTTGATTTTTTTCATATTTCATATTTAGCCATTTCTTATTTTTTAGCGTAATGTGAGACAGTTAATTTTTCCATATAAACAAAAACAAGGGTACTTTACAGGAAAACAAAAAATGACCCTTCCCCATTTAAGCCCACTCAGAACATTTTAATTTCGATAAAGCTTAACTGATATTAAATAACATCATATTTTCATTAAACATGGCGAATTTGATCCGAATCATTAGAGCCGTTTTTGAGATAATCGGAAGAAAGATATAAATTGGAAAAAAGTTATGAAATAAGGTCCCCCCTCCGGTTGATCAATTTTGATGAAATGTTGGCTATCACATCTTTGACATATACATACATCAAATACCCAGTTTAATTAAAATCGTGAAAGCCGTTGTTGAGTAAATAAAAAAAAAAACAGGTGAAAATGATACAAAATTTATTAAGTAAAGTCCCCCCTCCGGTTGATCAATTTTGATGAAATGTTGGCTATCACATCTTTGGTATACACATACATCAAATACCCAGTTTGATCAAAATCGTGAAAGCCGTTTTTGAGTAAATAAAAAAAAACAGGTGAAAATGAAACAACATTTATTAAGTAAAGTCCCCCCTCCGGTTGATCAATTTTGATGAAATTGTTACGGTCATATCTCAGGCATATTAATACATTAAATACTCAGTTTGATCAAATTCGTTAGAGCCGTTTTTGAGAAAATCGAAAAAAAACGTAAAAAGTTATTTAATAAAGTACCCCCTCCCTTTGACCAATTTTGATGAAATTTTTGCTGTCACATCGCGGGCATATACATACACCGAATACCCAATTTCAGTATTGTACGACCTATAGTTTTTGAGGTAGTCTGTTCACACACACACACACACACAAACACACAGACCATTTCGCGGGACTTGGTTATTTCGACTCACGGGACCCCAAAACGTGTATTTCCGTTGAAAACCGGAAGTCAAAATTTTTCACGGTCGCAATACTTCCACTTACTATATATTTTATATATAGGTAAGTGAAAGTAAAAATATATGGTTTAAAATCCCTGACCTTTTGTTGGAACGAACTAGCGGTTGGAGCGAATCGTCAGAGCACGTGTTTGGGACTAGATCGTTCGAGCTCTGTCAACGGAGGCATGGAAGGTTCCATAAGGTTCCTTTTACAACTATATATAAGGAGCGAGTGACTGGACCAGTTAGTCTTAGTCTTTGTCTTGACTGTGAAGCTCAAGCCATACGATTATTTGTGTTACAAAGTGGTAATTTTTGTAAACTGCTTTAATTTTTGTGTTTTTATAATTCGTGTGGCATTGACTATTGTTATAATTTCGTCGAATAAATATTGTTAACCCACAGAAGTTGGTTAACAATATAATAAAAATATGTTCTAACGTGAAACAAAAACTAAACAAAGAAAAACATGTGGTTAAAAAGAGTTCTGGATTTGTTGTTGGAACAAACTGTTCTAGTACCTTCTACGCATGTATGGAACGTTCTAGACTCTTCTGATTCAGACTAAAAATAATGACCGACGGACTGGAGAGTTAGTCTTGCTGTGAAGATCAAATCATATGGTTTCGATACTTTTTGTAATCTTGTTAGTATTTTTTTTTTTTTTTTTTTTTATTTGTTTACGCCCCTTTATGCTACTAAGGCTAATCGGACGATGCTGCAGTGGGAGTCCTAAATTTTACCTATCCAGGTATAATTAGGATAGGGATTTTAACCAGTACCTGACATCGCACAGGCTCAGGACCTCCATATTACGTCCTATCCTAGCGACGGCTTAGCGAAGGATTTTTTACTCCCTTTAAAAAATCCTAGGGCCACCGTTGGACGCGAACATTAAGTATGGTAGGTTGCTATGCTACCACTACACCACAGGTGACCTCAGTTTATTTTATTTTATTATAAAACGTTTACGTCGAGCAGTTCGGGGACCTGTTCGTAATAGTTTAACTTTTGCAAATTCACTTAGATGAAAATTTCAAATTAATCCTTTATAAATATGGTAATAAATTTCTCTTAAGTGTTATTCTGGGTCATTCAAACGCTTGTTTTCGTTAAATCCCTTATCTCAAGAGATAGTTTCGTAAAGCAAAAATATTGACGACAATAATATTCTTGATTGGCCATGTTTTTTAACAGCGTATGAACTCTTGATCAAATATTCAGCATTGACTAAGAATATCATTTAGTATCAGAATTCAGATCGTCAAAAGCGATTTACAAAACATTCGTATATATATATATATATACATAAATGATAAAATTTTGTCAGAAATAATTTTAATCATAATATTATTATAAGAGCTAAATTATAAGCTCAATTTCTACGTTTACAGCAAAATGTCTGTCAGTTGAGTATGAAAGTATTATAAAAAAGAGGGTAGGAGGAAGTGAAATTTTGAGTTTGGAAAGGAATCCATTTTCAATATGAACGATTCAGGGTCTGGCCACACTTGTCCGCACCGGATCCGCACCGCAGCACTAATATAGGTTATGTTCAGAATATTTTTAATTTAACTTACATATTACCTTTAGTTATGCCTAAAGTGGCCTGTGTCTGACATGTGTGGCCTGACCTTTAAGGCATAACTAAAGATGATATGTAAATTAAATTAAAAATATTCTGAACATAACCTATTTTAGTGCTGCGGTGCGGACATGTGTGGCCAGACTCTCAAAGTGTACGATTGTATCGTGAAACAAAACAAAAAAAAGGAAACATATGATTGAAAAGAGTGCTGGGCTTGTTGTTGGAACAGACTGGTCTAGTACATGTTCGTGACTCTTGGAGGACCTTTTACGCTCTTCTGGAACCTTCTGGACTGTTCTAATTCAGGCTAAATATAAGGACTGATGGACTGGAGAGTTAGTCTTGTTCTGAAGCTCGAATCCTTGTGTTATTTTTGTTCACTGTGTCGTTACTAGTTGATCCTGTAACGTTAAACAAAGTATATGGTATTATACCTTTTTTTTGGACGAACTCACAGTTGGAGCAAACTTTCATAGCACGTGTTTGTGACTACGATGTTCGAGTACCATCCACGCCGTTCCACGAGGTTCTAGAACATTCTCCTTACGACTATGTATAAGGAGCGATGAACTGGACAGTTCGTCTTTGTTTAAGAGAAGTTTAAGTCATGTGGTTATCTGCGTGTTGCAAAGTGATAACACACCTCTACAGTGGTCTTGGTGACGAGAGTTTTATAGCTGATTCTGAGTATAATTGCTGCGCTGAACCCAAATTTGCCATTAGTTTTCCTCTATCAGCTCTAGTTGTGAGATATATAAATGGCATGACTTACCTCTTTAAACATAATTATTCGAATACATATGCAGGTTAATAGCAGGTGGGAAAAAACAAAATTCTTTACATAAAACATTGTAAATCAATTAATACCATTATTTACTAAACCACTTTCTAGCTAAACCAATTGCATTCCAAAGAGACTCTATTTCACAATTAAGAAGCTTCTTTTGCGTGACTTACTTGCATGTTTCTTCAAACAGTCTCGTTTTAGGTTCCAGCAGTAATCTGCCATCATGTGGGTATCCCATGATCCAGTTGAGCATTTCAAAAGTATACCATAGGAAAAAGTAATTTAAATGATTTGTCGGTTGATTAAATCATATTAAAACGCGTTGTTACAAGTTATTTTAATTCTTAAGAACAATTATATAGAACAAGCTATAGTTTAATATTCTAAAATAAGGAGAAAAGCGTGCTAAAATAATTCATTCACACATCTATTTCAGAGTGTGTTATCTGTATCATAGGTATTTAAATTTAAATAAAACTGCTCTTCAGGTACGCTGAAGTTAAAGAAAAAATCTGATTGCATTATTGGAATCACCGCCCCAAACATACCTAGTTAAAATCAGCTATAAGATTCTTGGGCACAAAAAAAATTCTGTAGAGCTGTATAATTTTTGTAACCTGTTTAAATATTTGTGTTGTTATAATTCGTGTTGCATTAAACAATTTTTATTTCTCTTTCCAAAAAAAAAAACTTTACTCACATAAGTTGAAGTTACATATTTTCTTCTAATAAAAATTATTTAAACCCGCAAAAGTGTTACATTATTTTAAATGGAATAATTCAATGTTACATCACTTATTTTATTCTATTAATATATTTTATGACTCTAAGAATGAGTGAGTAATAGATTAAAGAAAATCTTTACTCCGGTATGTAAAGCCACAGGTCACGTATTTATCTTGTACATTAGTAACAAAATTCATAGAGGACATTGTACAAATTAAAAACTCCACATTTTCGTATCTAATAACTGTCATTTTTATTTATCGTTTATAATTAATTATATTACTGTGAATAAATGATAAGAGGAAAAAAAAAGTAATTTGTCAGAATATTGCATCATTGATAAAACCCTGGGGGGGCAACCCATTTTTTGAATATCCTAATCGCTAATTGTTAAATTATATAAGAATTTTATCGCATGATTTCCTTACGTCAAATGACCCCCAGTGTCCGCTAAAAATTATCGGGATATTAAGATTAAATGTGCTGTTCAATCTGGATATTAATATATTGTGTGATTTAACTTTTTAATCTCTTGAGTACCAGGTGTGTAAATATGAAACCGGAATTTTTCAAATAGCAAATGAGAGTTGATTGTGTAAAAATGATACATACTTTTTTATTCGAAGTACTGTCCTTCGCTATCTATGCATTTTTCCCATCATTCAGGCAATTTTTGGATTCCCCGCCAAAATAATGCTTTCTCTTCTGAGTCAAACCAATCACTTAACCAATTTCGTACATTTTCATAAGAAGTGAAGCGCTGCTCAGCTAGTGCGTGTCCCATCGATGCAAATAGATGGTAATCGGATGGGGCCAAATCAAATGGTGAATAAGCCGCATGCGGAAGAATTTACCAACCAAACACTTGGATCGTTTAGCCGAATGTGATGGGGAATTGTCATGGAGCAAGATCACTTTGTGTGTCCTTTCTTGATATTTGGGACTTTTTGGCGCAAATCTTTATTCAAATTTATCATCTGTTGTAGGTAGCGTTCCGTATTAACAGTTTCCCCAGGTTTCAGCAGCTCATCAGACACAGATCATCACCAGACACAGAGCATTTTCTTCCTCCCCAAGCGATGCCGATGGTTCACCAGGAGTTACCCAGGTTTTTTTATGCTTAGGATTCTCGAAGTAAATTCACTTTTCATCACCAGTCACAATTTGATGAAGAAATGTCTTTTTTTCTGTACCTGGCGAGCAGTATTAGCCATGAGGTTTTTCGAGCTTCCTGCTGCCTGTCATTCAGTTGGTGAGGTACCCATTTTCCGACCTTCTGGATCTTTTCCATGCCTTTCAAACAAATGGAGACGGTGTCACATGTAATAATTGTCCAACAAACGCTTCCGAATCAGCGTTTTCAAAGTTTTTTTTTTGTGGTTTTCCACGGTCTTTGTTTCTTTTATCGAAATCCATCTTTAAATTTTTTGAACCAATCGAAACATTGAGATTTGCCTAGGGCATGCTCCCCGTAAGCTTCAACAAGCATCCTATGTGATAATGCTCCAATTTTTTTCAGAAGGAAACGGAAAATAAATGCTGTCCGCAAATCTTGATTTGTTGGCACAAAAGTCGACATGTTCAACGCTTGTTCTCTTTATTACATGTAGGCAAAAGCAGATAACACCACTGACGGATTAGTTAGAAGATTATATTGACTGCTAACTCCTATCATTGCCGAATTCCGGTTTCATATTTACACACCTGGTATAGGTTAGAAATCATGAAAAAATTGACAAGAAAATAACCCCCGTGAAACTTCGGTTTTAACCATACAATATTTGTTCCTGTTTAACGTTCTTTTATGCTACTAAGACCGATCGGACGATGCTACAGTGGAAGTCCGAAACTTTGTCTATCCAGGTGTAATGAGGTAGGGATCTTTAAAGGGTACCTGACATCGTGCAGGCTCAGAACTTCCATTTAATGTCCTATCCTATTCAAGGATTTTTTGCTCCCTTTAAAACATCCTAGGGCCACCGCGGGACGCGAACCCGAGACCTTTAGTATTGTAGGTTGCTGTGCTAACAAAACTACACAGCAGGTGACCACAACTATTTAATAGTATTTAGATTCTTAGATTCTTCATAGTCCTCCAAAAGCCGGATGTCTGGTCACCCGGTAACTGACAAATTACAAGTAGTGCCATTTTAAATTACTTGCCAGGGGTCGCCTGTGGTTTAGTGGTTAGCATAGCAACCTACAATACTAAAGGTCGTGGATGCACGTCCCACGGTTGCCCAAATGTTTTTTAAAGGAAGTAAAAAATCCACGGCTATGCCCTATCTCGATAGGACGTAAACTTGAGGTCCCAAGCCTGTACGATATCAGGTACTCGTTAAAGGTACCTATCATAATTATTCCTGGGTTTGCAAAATTTAGGACTCCCACTGTAGTCCTCATCCGTTAGGCTTAGTAGCAAAAAGGGACGTTAGACGAAAAACAACAACAATAATACTCAGCATTATTCTGCCACCCTCTCCCTTGGTCTGAGAAACCCCTTATAGCCTAAAAGGGGAGGAACAAAAAAAAACATTGATATTTAACACGTTCATGGCTGTGTGTACCTCCGGTGGCTCACACTAGAATGCCTCCTTGGCCAAATAATTAAATCTTTGACACTTTGACTGTCGAAAATGAAAACCTGAGAGGCATACTCTCTTTTCGACACAATTTTAATATTTAATTCTCTGACAAGAGAACAGTTACTCGATTTCAGGAGACATGGCAGCCAAAGTGTTAAGAAAGTAAAAATAATTTCTATTTAGCTGAAAATTAAAATAATGAAAATTTAACTTAATTCCATTTATTGGTATTTATTTATATTTATATTCATATACTTATAAACATATAAACATTTATTTATTAATAACAATCATAATTAATATCGTATTATAACATAACTAGTAGGATAGTATTTTATATTGTTTATTTTATTATTTTTGGATTGCTAATACTGCATAATGCACTAGAATAGCTCCCGTCCAATAGAGCAAAAAGCATTACCTTCAGCCGCCAATGGGCGAGGACATAAGGTGAATTAGACCGAGCACACATTGAGACACTCGCGACGCAGAGCAGTTTTTGTGAAACGTGAATTAGATAGGAACCGCACAAATTGGGACGCAGTTTCCTACCTACCACAAATATTACAAAAACTGCCTGCGTCTTAATGTGCGCCTAGCCTTACAGTCCCGGCGTCAACGTGTCAAAAGTCAGAATCCATGTTTCTATAATGCTTAATAAGTGTAGTAAATCAATACGAATTTATTTAATTTGTAGTTCTTGTTTCTCAAGGTAGGTAGTAGAGTGAGCTTTCTTTGTGATGGCATTATGGGCCCTCTATTCATCGACGGATCCAGCTGGTTGGGAATGAGGAGCTACAGCCCCCCCCCCCTCTTTACAACCCCCAGTTTAAATATCCATTAAATACATTTAAAATAAATAATATTTAATTATACGAATAACTAGTTTAACGAAGGACACTTTGACAATAGCATATTTCACTAATCATGCTATCCTTGGCAACGATTCGCGAGTTCCCTGTTGCTAGCTGGTGTTAGACGTTATCGAAATAATTTTCTAGAACAATAGATCGATAGTGTGTCTTTGCGCAACAGCTTCGAAAGGTCATCGCAATTTATTTCGGGTCAAAAGAAGGTAATTATAGAATTGTTGCCTTCCAATCAGATTTTTTTTATTTTATTTTCAATTTAATAGTTGCGCTAAATGGAGTATTATGGGAACTCATTTCATTCTTTGACCAAAAAAGGATTATTAACTCTTCTATAAAACTAAAGATTTACAAAGAACATAACCTAGCATCTGGTAAATATATATGATGTATAATTCTAATGTGCGTATTTAGTGCATCATGGGCATAGGTTACGGTTGAAGTAAAGAATAGATGTGTTTAAATTATAGATTATTTATTTTTGAAACATAAGTTTAAAGTATTTACATATTTAAATAGTATTTAGGTGTTTACAGGACCTCTTTGAACACTATGTTTGAAGTTATGATTTGTCATCTGTGATTGTTTGTTGGTGGGTTTGTTTTACGCAGACATAGATGCCACTGATTCTATTGACTGAAATCGCATGTTTTTGAATGTAACTCGAAAATGACAGCTACCATCGGAAAAATGTATATAACCAAAAATGTTCGTCGCGAAGACCTTAATTGCAGTTTTGCAGTTTTTCACTTACAACTCGCAAACGAAGGGGTTAATAGAAAAAATGTATATGACCGAAAATGTTCCCCTTCAAAACCGGAAAAGATTGACACCATTTAGAAACTTCTGCGACTATTTTTCTCGTAGACTTCGGTTTTTGAAGTATCAGGGGATTTGATAAAATATTCATAAAAATAAGTACTTAGACTGGTAGGCACTTGGCAAAATTTAATTAGTTCAAAATGGTTAATACTTCAAAAACCGAAGTCTTAGCAGGAAGTAACTACTCCGAATTCTTCCACGCTTTCATTTGTATATCCACGCAGGGTTTAGCTAATGTTTTGTGTAAGGAGCTTGTTTCATGCTAAATTTGATGCTCTGCAACTTTTAACTAAAACATTTTTCATTTAAACTAGATTTTTTTGTGTTAGAGGTGTTTGAATACAGTTTTCACCAAAATCGCAAAAATTACACCTTTTTGATGTACCGAACCCGGCTAAACCACTAAACCGATTTAAACTTCAAATGTATCATTCTATCTGCAATAGTTTAGCCTCTTAAAGTAAGAAGAAAGCAATACTTTGTGATTTGTATTTGCCGAATTAAATGCGAAACACTGGAAAAAAAACAAAACACGGATTTTAGACCACAAGGCGCTAAATACCTTCACGTTTTAATTACTTTGTCTCCACAGGAGTGGGCTAATTTTAAAATTAATAAGATCGTTTTACACAGAATTCCATTTTCTACAACTATTATATGTTACATTTTTTATATGGAGTGACCCTATTTAAATAGCAGGCTTAAGAGTAATTAATTTTTCCGCTAAAGTGGCTAAATTGATACCGGAAAATGGGGTGACTTTGTGACAAGCCTATTTTTTCTATAGTTCCCTCCTTAAAAAGAATCAGGTTAGGCAATTCAGAGTACTTGTCAGTTAGTCAGTAATGTGCTGCAACCTACTGGCCACATATGGACCTCTATGACTTCTTTCATTCCATTTACCATGGTGCTTTATTTCATATATGTTTGATTGTTTTCATTTAGTTGAAACTTTGAAATAAAGCACCATGGTAAATGGAATGAAAGAAGTTATATAGGTCCATATGTGGCCAGTGGGTTGCAGCACATTACTGACTAACTGACAAGTACACTGAATTGCCTAACCTGATTCTTTTTAAGGAGGCACTTCAAAAACTATAGAAAAATAGGTTGGTCACAAAGTCACCCCATTAGTCACAAAGCTCAGTCGACGCGAAATTTAATGCCCTTTATGTTAGAAAGAACAAAATTTCTTCTTTGATAAATCGTTTTCGAGTTTTTTGCGAAAAATTGAAAAAAAAGTTCGAAAATGTCGATTTTGTTCGCCTATAAAATTTGATGGCTAACGATCTGAGGTGGCAGACGTTCACATTAGTTGTCTTTGAAATGAGAACTTCCAGGCTATATGATCAAAAATTTTCTTCAAATCAGTCACCTTTTTGGCCCTCAGCTCCCGGACTATCACGAGTATATTCCCTCCCAAATTCAGTTTATTCTAGAGCTAAATTAAATAAACTGGTGATAGAGATTCACCTAGTTTCAAACCAGAGTTAATCTCAAACTTCTCAGAAAAATAACTGCCGATTTTTACTTTATTGAACGTTTCGGTTTCAAGTTTACTAAGTTTACGACCATTTTTGGTATTCCTAATACTATACAACCTCTGGCAATCAATTGAACATATATCCTTGTGAAATCGATGAAAAGCTATAATCTAATTTTTCTATAATATTTGAAAGAGGGAGAATATTTGGTCGACGATTGAAACCATGTTGATAGTGTCCGACGTATTCAGTCATTCGACTAGTCAGGATATAAGTAAATATTTTATAATAAACCGGAAGCAGTAAGATTCCGCAATAGTTATTTCGATATATTACATAAAATGAATTTATTTCATGAACATAAAATGGCAAAATGAATCCTGCAAACGGAAGCCCATAATAATCTTATCGGGGATATTTTACATTTTTTATGTATTTGTTTGTCACAAGAGTGTCAAACCGTCATAGGTTACGTAAAGGAGGAGAGTTGAGATAAATCTATTCTGAATTGACATAGATTGACCCGGGTCGGATCATGGATTATTTTTTTTTTTTTCTAAAATAAAAAAAAATAATAATTTTTACATTTCTTGCTTTGGAAAAATAACTTATCTAGAGTCTCTAATCATTACAGTTTGTTTAATGCTCAATATTCATGTTTATCGGTTCAAATTGTATTAAACATTTCGATTTAGGCATGTTTGTTAACACTGCTAAAAGTCTGTTATGAACAATGATGTCTGACAGCGCCTACGCATCTTAATACAACAATGTTCATTACAAAGACGGCTGACTCGGAACTAGCGGCTGTTCTGACTTTTGCTCTAACTTATTATGGATAAAAGCAACTTCAGTAAAATGCTAAAAGAAGATCTAGAAGCTTATCTTAACTAACTCAAAAGCGACACTAGCGCTATCCCCGAACACACAGGCGAACAGATAAAGTACCTTTTCGAGTTCGTGTCTTATTTTGAATAGCCGAACAGGCTCTTCGAGGGTGAGGTTCGCACAGTATAAAGGCACCTTTACAGCAAACACCCTAGCTTCTGATAAACATGTAATGCCAATGTAACCATAAAAGAGTGGCCAAATTACCACGTTCGTCATATTTTAAGAAAACTAGGGCAACGACTGGTAAATTTTTTAACAAATAGTTTACAGATTACGTAAATTTAATCCTAATAATGTCCCTAGCATAGCTGTATGACTAGTATCATGCGTTAATACCCTCCAATGGTTGTAAAATCAGGATAAATCGTTACATTTCAAAGTATTTGAACCGGCGAAAACATGCAACCCGTGAAAACTAACAAATAGTATCGAGGGTAGGCATGTTTAAATACACTAAATTTAGTCTTATTTAGAATAGCCGAACACTGTTCCGAACAACTGTTTCGAGTATCGTAAATTTCAATCACATTAATTCGCCAAGTTCCAAGGATTATTGGAGGTAAGGGGAGTATAATGGGGACCTGTCTCATTTCTTTTCCTAAAAAAATCTATTAAAGTATTAAATATTTTGATTTAGGTCAATTTGTTAACGCTGTTAAAAAGTCTGGAACCAAACGTTACTTCGATTTTTGGCCGCTAGATGGAAGATTGCAAAGGACCAAATAGTTCACTATATAATCTTGGGATGATTACTAACCGGTGGCAAACGCGTTAAATAACGTGCCTTTACACTGTGCGAACCTCACAATCGAACAGGTGATCCTTCGAAGCTTGTCGTGCAGGCGAACCACGAACAGCAATTTACACTGAAACGTGAAGTCGAGCGAACAATGATGACTGTCCGCACCTAAGCACATTAATATAACAATTTTTATTACTAAGACGGCTCTAGGTAATACTTCTGAAGAGCTCCTCAGGGGCGAGGCATATTTTCACATTGATATTATCCAGCTCCCATTGCGTATTTTTCAGTAAATAAAGGGCCTTTATCGACTGTACTACCTAGTGTGCCCGGCTTCGCTCCGGTAGTTGTAGGGCAGTTTCAATTACAGAAAAACTTTAAAATTAAAGGAAATATAGAACAAAATTAGCACTTTCTTGAAAATTTTAACATTGTATCAATATTAAGATTCGAGATCTGCAGTGTCTGCCCAAATAAGGAACCCTATATACTTTATAGGGTGTTGAATGAACAATTAATTTTGCTGCAACTTTGTCGAGTCATGCATCGTTTTTGATGGTTTCTGTGATTACGAATCCTACAAGCCCATTCCGAGCAGTCAGCAGATATAAATTATTATAACTTAAGCGCCGACTACTGTGATGGTCCCATTAGATCCAGAAGTTTAGAAAATACAGAAGATTCATAGAAACATTTTTGTAAGATTTTTCTTCCAGTTCAACCTCCCTTAATATATCCCCTCCCACCCTAATTTGGCCGAACTCTACACTTCTCCAATCTTACTACTGTTACTAAGCGAAAACCAAAATATTATGAAGGCACAATTTTTTTATCATATTTCTTTTTATCCTGAACTATGAGCGGTGATAAAATCTTATTGAAAAAATTGTATTATTGGAGTCAATTCATCATTTTGTCAACTGGAATGCTCATCATACATAGTAATAAAACCATTTTTCATAACTACATACAATAAGAACACTTCAAACTTGTTATTTTCGGTTTATAATCAGTCTATTCAGCTCTTCTTTTTTGTTTTATGTCTGTTTTTATTCGCTCACTCATATTGCATTAAATTTACTTAAGTATATGTTAGATATTGATTAAATGTAAAGTGTTAATCAATCAACCATCTTATGAGAAAATTAATTTTGTAAAGTATCCAGTCGGTTTTCTAATTGATTGCAGATATGTAAAATCATTAATTTATTCTAAAAGAACTAATTAATTTCGCTTGATTATTTAGTAATTTAAAAAGAACAGCTGACAAAATATATAACCTATACAAATATAACGGAATGAATGAACAATAAACATTGAGTGAAACACACCCTAGCGCTTCCTGGTGGTCTGCAGCTCGAACTAAATTTTTCATTCGTAAACTCATATGTCATTCTTAGCTAGGCTAATTACATGTTGCGAGAGGCTTGAAATTCCAGTCCTTTTCTCTTCAATTTCACACCCTTAAGAGAAAAACGAAAACCTTCTCCGTTAGGGGACATTAGTTACACGCTGACATAAATCTCTTAGTCGTATGTGTAGTCGTTTCTGAGCCTTTTCGGCACGCACATTGTACACTTTGCTTTAAAATATATATTGATTAGGACAGAGGTTCCGAATCCCGCTCGCTCTTTTGGGTTAATTAAAATTAAATAGTTAAGGTTGAACTCTCAAAACAGTAATTTTCAGTTAAGATCGGCAGTTATGTTGGCTTTACACTGCGTCAAACCAAGTGACGAACTGATACTCCCCCGAACCATTCCGTAATAAAAATTAACTCTAGAAATGAACATTGGATTTTGCATTTTTTTCCCTCGCATGCCCCACTTGCGGCGTACCTGCTATTTATACTGAAACGTAAAGTCGGGCGAACAATACTGTCTGACCGCACCTATGCACCTTAATATTATAATTTTCATTAAAAAGACAGCCGACTTTGAACTAGCGGCTGTTCTGACTTTTGCTCTAACTTATTGTGGATAAAGGCAACTTCAGTAAAATGCTAAAAGAAAGTCTGGCTTATCTTAACTAACTCAAAAGCGAAACTAGCGCTATCCCCGAACACATGCGAACATATAAAGTACCTTTTCGAGTTTATGTCTTATTTTGAGTCGAACACTGTTCCGAACAGGCTCTTCGAGGGTGAGGTTCGCACAGTGTAAAGGCACCATTACAGCCTAGCTTCTGATAAACATGTAATGACGATGTAACCATAAAAGAGTGGCCGAATTACCAAGTTCGTCATTTTTACTTTCACTTACCTATATATGAAATATATAGTAAGTGGAAGTATTGCGATCGTGAAAAATTTCGACTTCCGGTTTTCAACGGAAATACACGTTTTGGGGCCCCCTGAATCCAAATAACCAAGTCCCGCGCAACGGTCTGTGTGTTTGTGAACAGACTAGCTCAAAAACTATAAACCGTGCGAACCTGAAACTGGGTATTTAATGTAGCTATATGCCCGCGATGTGACAGCGAAAATTTCACCAAACTTGCTCAAAGGGAGGGGTTACTTTATTTAATAGCTTTTTACGTTTTTTTTGGTTTTCTCAAAAACGGCTCTAACCATTTTGATCAAACTGAGTATTTGATGTACTAATATGCCCGAGATATGACTGTAAAAATTTCATCAAAATTGATCAACCGGAGGGGGGCCTTTACTTGATAAATTTTGTATCATTTTCATGTATTTCTTTCATTTACTCAAAAACGGTTTTAACGATTTTGATCAAACTGGGTATTTGATGTATGTATATGCCAAAGATGTGATAGCCAACATTTCATTAAAATTGATCAACCGGAGGGGGGACTTTAATTCGTAACTTGTTTTCCAATTTTTCGATTATCTCAAAAACGCTTTTAACGCCCGAACAGCTATTTATACTGAAACGTACAGTCGAGCGAACACCTATGCTCCTCAATACAACAATTTTCATTGCAAAGACAGCTGACTTGTACCTAGCGGCTGTTCTGACTTTTGCTCTAACTTATTATGGATATAAGCAACGTCAGTAAAATGCTAAAAGAAGGTCTAGAACCTTATCTTAACTAACTCAAAACCGACACTAGCGCTATCCCCGAACAAATAAAGTACCTGTTCGTGTTCATGTCTTGTTTAGATTTGCCGAACACTATTCCGAACGAGGGTGGAGTTCGTACAGTGTAAAGACACAATTTAGGAAGAGTGCTTGCCATGGGCAACGTATGTTTAGAAACCCTAAGATAGCCAGTTCAAAACCCGGAGCCCGGTGATATTAATAATAATCAACATCAATCCCTGTCCCCTGGCCCGGTAAACCCCGTATAGCCTAAAAGGCGAGGAAGAGGAGGAACAAAAACAAAATCCTCAACTTTTACATCTCAAGATTGTTTAAAAAAATTTAAACTCGTCTATTTCCTCCATTGGTTTAGCTCCTGACGGTAAAAAAGCGAAGCAACATTCGGTTCCAAAAATTGTAGCATTCTTTAATAAAAGCGTGTTGCCACTCCTTGGTTTGGTATAAGGTTCTGAAATAATGATTGTCAAGTATTTAAGAATATCAAAGGTTTTAAGAGAACTCACTGCAATGAAGCCATTAACATAAGACATATTTCTAACAGAAATTTGTGTTTCAAGAGCGCTTGATTTTTATTTACTTTTACCTTCACTTACCTATATATGAAATATATAGTAAGGGAAAGTATTGCGATCGTGAAAAATTCCGGTTTTCAACGGTAATACACGTTTTGGGGCCCCCTGAGTCGAAATGAGTGTGAGTGTGTGAAACTGAAATTAGGTATTTGGTGTATCTATATGCCAACCATTTGACAGCGAAAATTTCATCAAAATTGGTCAATTCTAGGGGGCACTTTACTAAACGAATTTTGTCCCATTTTCACGTGTTTTTTTTTATTTACTCAAAAAGGCTTTCACGATTTTGATGAAACTTATATTTTATGTATGTACATGCCCGCGATGCGACAGCCGAAATTTCATCAAAAGTGGTCAAACGGAGGGGCAATAAGTAATAAGCAATAATGAATCGAAAAGTGCTGAGAACTACCCAATTTTACAGATACACTATAACTTATGGAGATATACAAATATAAGCATATAAATGTGGAAAAATGAGCAATACTTATCGAAACACATCGATTTCTAATCTAAGTAAGTTCGTAAGTGAAAGTTGTGTTTTGCGCGCATCGCACCAGATTTATTTCCTGATGATTGATTATCTTTGAAAAGTTTTACTGTATGTAAAATATTTTTTACTTTCACTTACCTATATATGAAATATATAGTAAGTGGAAGTATTGCGATCGTGAAAAAAATCGACTTCCGGTTTTCAACGGAAATACACGTTTTGGGGTCCCCTGAGTCGAAATGACCAAGTCCCGCGAAATGGTCTGTGTGTGTGTGTGTGTGTGTGTGTGTGTGTGTGTGTGTGTCTGTGTGTGTGTGTGTGTGTGTGTGTGTGAACAGACTAGCTCAAAAACTATAAACCGTGCGATCCTGAAATTAGGTATTTAGTGTAGGTATATGCCCGCGATGTGACAGCATAAATTTCATCAAAAATACTTAAAGGGAGGGGGTACTTTACTTAATAACTTTTTAGGTTTTTTTCGATTTTCTCAAAAACGGCTCTAACGATTTTGATTAAACTGAGTATTTCATCTATTTATATGCCCGAGATATGACTGTAAAAATTTCATCAAAATTGATCAACCGGAGGGGGGACTTTACTTAATAAATTTTGTATCATTTTCACATGTTTTTTTTTATTTACTCAAAAACGGTTATAACGATTTTGATCAAACTTGGTATTTGATGTATTTATATGCCAAAGATGTGATTACCAACATTTCATCACAATTGATTAACCGGAGGGGGGACTATACTTAATAAATTTTGTATCATTTTCACGTGTTTTTTTTATTTACTCAAAAACGGTTTTAACGATTTTGATCAAACTTGGTATTTGATGTATTTATATGCCAAAGATGTGATTACCAACATTTCATCACAATTGATCAACCGGAGGCGGGACTTTACTTAATAAATTTTGTATAATTTTCACGTGTTTTTATTTATTTACTCAAAAACGGCTTTAAAGATTTTGATCAAACTGGGTATTTGATGTATGTATATGCCAAATATGTGATAGCCAACATTTCATCAAAATTGATCAACCGAAGGGGGGAATTTACTTAATAAATTTTGTATCATTTTTACGGGTTTTTTTATTTACTCAAAAACGGCTTTAACGATTAACAAAAATAAGATATGGATGTAGAAAAATGTGTGACTTTGGGAAATGATATTTAGCAAAATACTCCAATTTCTAATCTAAGTAAGTTGGTAAGTGAAAGTTGTGTGTTGCGCGCACGCACCAGATTTTTCATAAATAAAGCCGTTCGGTTCATTTGAGAAGTGGCAATCGACAAAACGATATTAATTTCTAATCTAAGTACGTTGGTAAGTGAAAGTTGTGTGTTGCGAGCACGCACCAGATTTTTACTTTCACTTACCTATATATGAAATATATAGTAAGTGGAAGTATTGCGATCGTGAAAATTTTCGACTTCCGGTTTTCAACGGAAATACAGGTTTTGGGGTCCCCTGAGTCCAAATGACCAAGTCCCGCGAAATGGTCTGTGTGTGTGTGTCTGTGAGTGTGTGTGTGTGTGTGTGTGTGTGAACAGACTAGCTCAAAAAATATAAACCGTGCGAACCTGAAATTGGGTATTTAGAGTATGTATATGCCCGCGATGTGACAGCAAAAATTTCATCAAATTTGCTCAAAGGGCGGAGGTACTTTATTTAATAACTTTTTAAGTTTCTTTCGATTTCCTCAAAAACGGCTCTAACGATTTTGATTAAACTTAGTATTTGATCTATTTATATGCCCCAGATATGACTGTAAAAATTTCATCAAAATTGATCAACCGGAGGGGGGACTTTACTTAATAAATTTTGTACCATTTTCACGTGTTTTTTTATTTACTCAAAAACGGTTTTAACGATTTTGATCAAACTTAGTATTTGATGTATTTATATGCCAGAGATATGACTGTAAACATTTCATCAAAATTGATCAACCGGAGGGGGGACTTTATTTAATAAATGTTGTATCATTTTTTCGTGTTTTTTTTATTTACTCAAAAACGGTTTTAACGATTTTGATCAAACTTGGTATTTGATGTACTTATATGCTCGAGATACGACTGTAAAAATTTCATCAAAATTGATCTACAGGAGGGGGGACTTTACTTATTAAATGTTGTATCATTTTTTCGTGTTTTTGTTATTTACTCAAAAACGGTTTTAACGATTTTGATCAAACTTGGTATTTGATGTATTTATATGCCAAAGATGTGATAACCAACATTTCATCACAATTGATCAACCGGAGGCGGGACTTTACTTAATAAATTTTGTATCATTTTCACGTGTTTTTATTTATTTACTCAAAAACGGCTTTAAAGATTTTGATCAAACTGGGTATTTGATGTATGTATATGCCAAATATGTGATAGCCAACATTTCATCAAAATTGATCAACCGAAGGGGGGACTTTACTTAATAAATTTTGTATCATTTTTACGGGTTTTTTTATTTACTCAAAAACGGCTTTAACGATTAACAAAAATAAGATATGGATGTAGAAAAATGTGTGACTTTGGGAAATGATATTTAGCAAAATACTCCAATTTCTAATCTAAGTAAGTTGGTAAGTGAAAGTTGTGTGTTGCGCGCACGCACCAGATTTTTCATAAATAAAGCCGTTCGGTTCATTTGAGAAGTGGCAATCGACAAAACGATATTAATTTCTAATCTAAGTACGTTGGTAAGTGAAAGGTGTGTGTTGCGAGCACGCACCAGATTTTTACTTTCACTTACCTATATATGAAATATATAGTAAGTGGAAGTATTGCGATCGTGAAAATTTTCGACTTCCGGTTTTCAACGGAAATACAGGTTTTGGGGTCCCCTGAGTCCAAATGACCAAGTCCCGCGAAATGGTCTGTGTGTGTGTGTCTGTCTGTGAGTGTGTGTGTGTGTGTGTGTGTGAACAGACTAGCTCAAAAAATATAAACCGTGCGAACCTGAAATTGGGTATTTAGAGTATGTATATGCCCGCGATGTGACAGCAAAAATTTCATCAAATTTGCTCAAAGGGCGGAGGTACTTTATTTAATAACTTTTTAAGTTTCTTTCGATTTCCTCAAAAACGGCTCTAACGATTTTGATTAAACTTAGTATTTGATCTATTTATATGCCCCAGATATGACTGTAAAAATTTCATCAAAATTGATCAACCGGAGGGGGGACTTTACTTAATAAATTTTGTACCATTTTCACGTGTTTTTTTATTTACTCAAAAACGGTTTTAACGATTTTGATCAAACTTAGTATTTGATGTATTTATATGCCAGAGATATGACTGTAAACATTTCATCAAAATTGATCAACCGGAGGGGGGACTTTATTTAATAAATGTTGTATCATTTTTTCGTGTTTTTTTTATTTACTCAAAAACGGTTTTAACGATTTTGATCAAACTTGGTATTTGATGTACTTATATGCTCGAGATACGACTGTAAAAATTTCATCAAAATTGATCTACAGGAGGGGGGACTTTACTTAATAAATGTTGTATCATTTTTTCGTGTTTTTGTTATTTACTCAAAAACGGTTTTAACGATTTTGATCAAACTTGGTATTTGATGTATTTATATGCCAAAGATGTGATAACCAACATTTCATCACAATTGATCAACCGGAGGGGGGAATTTACTTAATAAATTTTGTATCCTTTTCACGTGTTTTTTTTATTTACTCAAAAACGGTTTTAACGATTTTGATCAAACTTGGTATTTGATGTATTTATATGCCCGAGATATGACTGTAAAAATTTCATCAAAATTGATCTACGGTAGGGGGGACTTTACTTAATAAATTTTGTATCATTTTCACGGGTTTTTTTTATTTACTCAAAAACGGCTTTAACGATTAACAAAAATAAGATATGAATGTAGAAAAATGTGTGACTTTGGGAAATGATATTTAGCAAAACACGTCAATTACTAATCTAAGTAAGTTGGTAAGTGAAAGTTGTGTGTTGCGCGCACGCACCAGATTTTTTTTATTACGTATCACAAAATTAACACGAAAAAACAACATTTTTTTTATATTCCTTTCGTCATAGCGGTTATCTCTATTTTTTTTTAATTCTATTTTCTGCAATGATTTTTCTTTCGTGGCCTGATAAGGATTGGATTTGTGAAGATGATAAATTATGAGCAACGCCCTCAGCGCATCACACAGGTCGAGGTCACTTCCCTTCAAGAAATCTGAAGCGGTCTTCATCTTCTTCAAAAAGCTAAGGAAATATTTGGGGTATTAATGCATGAGAAATCTCTGCTTACTTGCCGGTGGATGGAATCCTTCTGCATGCCATCGTCGGCATGTGGTCAGAAATAATTTATGAAATTGAGGACATTTCTTTTGGCAAAGGAGTACATTGCTGAAAAAAAAGGAAGACAGCCATAAGATTTAATTGATATATATACAGGGTGTCCAAAAAGAGTATCCGGGGTTTGAAATTTGAATAAAATCTCAAATATAAAATATCAAGTAGGATGTTTACGGTTTATTTAAACACAAAGAACTGGAAATTTATTTAGAAAAAACAATATTGTCTAGGTGTCCACCATAACTCTGCTGGCACTCCTCGAATATCAAACGCAGATTTCTAAAAACGCGTTGACACATTGTTCCTGAGATTGCCGTCATTTCTGTTCTTATATTTTGCTTAAATTGCGTTAGATTCGTCGGTTTCTTTTCGTATACCCTAATTTTCAGGTACCCCACAGAAAGGAGTCAAGAGGACTGAAATCAGGACTCCTGGGAGGCCAGCTAATGTTGCCTCTACGAGAAATCAATTTGTTTTGGAATAATCGTTTACCGTAGCAATTGATAAGTCTGAAGTATGCAAGTAAGCAAGTGCTAAAACCATGTTCTAGAGTTATATCCTTTAAACTCATGAAGTTCTTGGGCCAAAAAACCTCTTATCATTTCACAGTAACTATTTACAGTACTATTTACTGCGTTTGAGATTCGAGTAGTGCCAGCAGCGTTATGGTGGACTCCTAGACAATATTGTTTATCCTAAATAAATTTCCAGTTCATTTTTTTTAAATAAAACGTAAACATCCTACTTGATATTCTATATTTGAGATTTTATTCAACTTTCAAACCCCGAATACTCTTTTTGGACACCCTGTATATAACTGACGAACCCTGAAACCTGCAACTGTGACGACTAACATAAAAAATCGTGCTTATTAACCTATAATAACCTCATCGCCTTCATATCATCAGATAAGGAGTGAAAAGTTTCTGCCAGCAGTTCTTTCTTGGTCCTTCTGAAGATAAAAGCCCATATGTCGCGGTATATATCACCCATTCTTTATTACGTTGATAAAAAATAAAATACATGACTTTAAATTAAAATTATTTTGAATACATATGTATTATAACTTGAATCGGACAACTTATAATTATTTGTTTGTTTGTTTAACATCCCTTTAAGCTACTAAGGCTAATCGGAGGGTGCTACAGTGGAGTCCTAAATTTTTCCTATCCAGGTATAATTAGGATAGGGGTCTTTAACGAGTACCTGACATCGTACAGGCTCGGGACCTCCATTTTACGCCCTATCCGAGGGACGGCATAGACATGGATTTTTTACTCCCTTTAAAAAATCCTTGTCGCGAACCCTAATACCTTTAGTATTGTAGGTTTCCACGCAAGCCACTACACTACAGGTGACTTAAATGATCACGCGCTCAAGTTGGCTCTCGCACACGTAAATTTTCATTAACTAATTACTATGGTTTTTTTTCCTAGCTAATTACCTCTCGCAAAGGTAAATATTCAAAAAGTCCTTATTATGTGGTGTATCGGTGAGGGTGGCTGGGTGGGGATTTACCCCCCATCCCCCTGACTACTGCGACTATCTTTGTCAATGCGATCTCTTGTTAGTTCACTTACCTATATATGAAATATATATTAAGGGAAAGTATTGCGATCGTGAAAAATTTCGACTTCCGGTTTTCAACGGAAATACACGTTGATATAATATGAATAACTATTTAACAATTTCAAACAATGTGATAGTTGACGATGTTTATGTGTTGCTTTTTCAGTAATATTACATTTTTGGATATTGGTACTAGTGAGATAATAGTTCTTTGTCACCTTTAAATACTTCCATCATAACTTACCGGTAATTATGTAATTTTAAATCATGCCACTGACAACCGTGACAAATGATTTGAGAACCAGAAGATAGCAAGTTCAAAACCCGGAGCCAGGGGAAATTTAATAATTCTCGGCATTAATCCCCCACCCTCTCCCCTGGCCCGGGAAACCCCGTATAGCCTAAAAGGCGAGAAAGGGGTGGACCCAAAAAAAAAAAAAAAATCTGGTGCGTGCGCGCAACACACAACTTTCACTTACCAACTTACTTAGATTAGAAATTGACGTGTTTTGCTAAATATCATTTCCCAAAGTCACACATTTTTCTACATTCATATCTTATTATTGTTAATCGTTAAAAACGTTTTTGAGTAAATAAAAAAAACCCGTGAAAATTATACAAAATTTATTAAGTAAAGTCCCCCTCCCGTAGATCAATTTTGATGAAATTTTTACAGTCATATCTCGGGCATATAAATGCATCAAATACCAAGTTTGATCAAAATCGTTAAAACCGTTTTTGAGCAAATAAAAAAAACATGTGAAAATAATACAAAATTTATTAAGTAAAATCCCCCCTCCGGTTGATCAATTTAGATGAAATTTCTACAGTCATATTTCAGGCATATCAATAGATCAAATACTCAGTTTAATCAAAATCGTTAGAGCCGTTTTTGAGAAAATCGAAAAAAAATTAAAAAGTTATTAAATAAAGTACCCCCTCCCTTTGAGCAAATTTGATGAAATTTTTGCTGTCACATCGCGGGCTTATACATACTCTAAATACCCAATTTCAGGTTCGCACGGTTTATAGTTTTTGAGCTAGTCTGTTCACACACACACACACACACACACACACACACACACACACACACACACACACATTCAGACTAAATATAAGGAGCGATTGGCTGGAGGGTTAGTCTTGTTCAGAAGCTCGAACCATAGATTTATTTTTACTTTCACTTACCTATATATGAAATATATAGTAAGTGGAAGTATTGCGATCGTGAAAAATTTCGACTTCCGGTTTTCAACGGAAATACACGTTTCGGGGTCACCTGAGTCGAAATAACCAAGTCCCGCGAAATGGTCTGTGTGTGTGTGTGTTTGAACAGACTAGCTCAAAAACTATTAACCGTGCGAACCTGAAATTGGGTATTTAGTGTATGTATATGCCCGCGATGTGACAGCAAAAATTTCATCGAAATTGGTCAAAGGATGGGGGTACTTTATTTAATAAATTTTTCGTTTTTTTTCCATTTTCTCAAAAACGGCTCCAACGATTTTGATTAAACTAAGTATTTGATGTATTAATATGCCCAAGATATGACTGTAAAAATTTCATCAAAATTGATCAACCGGAGGGGGGACTTTACTTAATAAATTCTGTATCATTTTCATGTGTTTTTTTTATTTACTCAAAAACGGCTTTAAAGATTTTGATCAAACTGGGTATTTGAAATATGTATATGACAAAGATGTGACAGCCAACATTTCATAAATATTGGTCAAACGGAGGGGGCACTTTATTTCCTAACTTTTTTTCCAATTTTTACCCTTTTTTTCGATTATCTCAAAAACGGCTATAATGATTTTCATCAAATTTGTCATGTTTAATGAAAATTAGGTGTTCAATAATATCAGGTAAGTTTTATCAGTATTCAAATTTTCGGAGGGGGCTAAAATGGGGAAGGGGCCTTTTTTTTTTTCCTATAAAGTACCTTTGTTTTAGTTTATATTGAGAAATTAACTGTCTCTCATCACGCCTAAAAATAGGAAATGGCTAAAAATGATATATGAAAAAAATCAAGTAAACAAATGCAGCAGAAAAAAAGAAAAATATTCCGTCAACTCGTTAAGCACTTTGAGCTCACGCATGCACCATACGCCTTTAATGACAAACCAATGCGTTATAATTAAGATGTTCTGTTCATTTACTGAGAATTATTTGTTTCATGGGAACTAAATGAAATATTCAACAACTACATAGAGAATTATAAAATCAGACGACTTGGAGTATTATTCTTGCATTGCCGAATTATCACAAGTAAAAACTTTTATTTAATAATAAAGTAAATTAGTGTTTGTTTTTTTTTGAGCAAATGAAAACAAAAATAAGAAATGAATGTGGAAAAATGTATAACTTTGGGAAGTAGCAATTAACAAAGCACATTAATTTCTAATCTAAGTTGATAAGTGAAAGTTGTGTGTTGCGCGCACGCACCAGATTTTTTTGTAACTGTATTGTTACTTGTTAATTATTGGAGTTTTAATTGTTTGCCCGGCATTTTGAATTATCAATTTCGTTTTATAAAAATTATTTGAACTCATACAAGTGTTAGAATATTAAGCTATATTTTGCATCTCGGTTAATACAAATAATGCATGAATTCAATACCTGTTCATTGTAATTATGGAATTAATAGAAGGAATTACGTAAATCAATGGGTTACGTATTCGTCATTTCATAATCTATAAACCATAAGAAAACTGTTATTTCGAGGTGTAATATCCTTTTGTTACATATGTACTACCATTAATATCATTACAGAGAACTCGAAGAACACATAATCAAGACTCGTCGTTTTTTTATTACTCCGTGACATCTTTTTTTTTATACCTGAATATTTTGTAAGAAACTGATACTGCCATGCGACAAATTTCAAGGAGAATATACCATCTTTGTGCCAATGCAATTGTGGATTTATTACAAATTTTTGAAGGGGGGAGGGTCCCGACCCCCCCGGTCTGCCATGTTGCCTGTCTCCTGACAACACATGTTTTCATGGATTATTTTCTTGCAGGAGGAAGGACTAGAATCTAAAGTGATAACTTTACAGTTTACTAGTTATGTAATCGCATTATTCCTTTAAAAATACAAATATATATAAATATACGAAAGAAAACAAAAGAATTATCACAAGCGAGGAACATTTTGATTCAATATAAAGTCAATAATATTAACATTGAGGAAAACAACTTTTTATTAACAAAATCAAACCTTCGAAGGCGGTTTAATTTTTGTTTTACTTTAAACACTATATTTCATAACTTTTCCAATTTATACCTTTCTTTCGATTATTTCAAAAACGGCTACAATGATATTGATCAAATCCTCCATGTTTAATGAAAGTAAGGTGTTCTTTAATATCAGGTAAGCTTTATCGTTATTAAAATGTTCTGAGGGGGCTTAAATGGGGAAGGGGCCTTTTTTGTTTTCCTGTAAAGTACCCTTGTTTTTGTTTATATGGAAAAATTAACTGTCTCTCATTATGCCTAAAAATACGAAATGGCTAAATATAAAATATAAAGAAATCAAGTAAACATATAGAGGAGAAAAACAGAAAAATATTCCGTCAACTAATAAAATACGTTGAGCACACACATGCGGCGGAGTACGCCTTTAATGACAGACCATTGTTCATAATTAAAGCCATTATGTTCATTTAATGGACATTATTTGTTTCATGGTACATGAAGTTTTCAACAACTACATAGAGAATTATAAAATCAGACAACTTGGAGTATTATGCTTGCATTGCCGAATTACCACAAGTAAAAACTTTTATTTAATAATAAAAAAATTAGTGTTTTTTATAGAGCAAATAAAAACAAAAATAAGAAATGAATGTGGAAAAATGTGTCTTTGAGAAGTGGCAATTAACAAAGCACATCAATGTCTAATTTAAGTAAGTTGGTAAGTGAAAGTTGTGTGTTGCGCGCACGCACCAGATTTGTTTCCTTAATTTTCGAAAAACATTTAAGCTTAGTTAATAGTTTTTTGTTTTCGCCTTTTTCATTTATACGCTTCATTAATTTCAGAAACGAAATTAAAAACCGATCACAATAAGGGTCTGATCACACATGTCCGCACCGGATCCGCACTGCAGCACTAATATAGGTTATGTTAAGAATATTTTTAATTTAACTTACATATTACCTTTAGTTATGCCTAAAGTGTCTGACATCTGTTAGGCATAACTAAAGGTAATATGTAAGTTAAATTAAAAATATTCTGAACATAACCTATATTAGTGCTGCGGTGCGGATCCGGTGCGGACATGTGTGGCCAGACCCTGATCCGGATAAAATTACAAAAGTGTCACTCCAGACTGAAGAATCCGCACAGGATTTTATGATTACGTTGTATATTAATATCCGACAGTAACCGAGTGTATCCCGAATAAGATATAGGTGCCTGGATCCTTTGTTAAGGCATGCAAATCATCTAAAAATAAGCTTTTCAGGAAGAATTGAATTCCTTTTTAATGGGCATAGCAATTGGAAGTTGGAAATCAAAATCTAATTTGAATCAATAATGGCCACCATTTTAAATTTAAACGACCTTCCGGAACTTAAAACTCAACTTAAAAATCTGCTTTCTAAAGGGTTATCAATGTTCGGCCTTTCTTGGAATTCCATGAATTTTGTGGTCTCATGATTATTATGGTGTACATCCTTCGTTTGGACCTACATTTAGGATTTTTTACTATTTACGGGTTTTAATAGTAGCTTTAATCTCCTTAAACCCTGAAAAATGTTGTCTCAAGTTTCGATATTCGCATTATTATATTATCCTTAGCATAGACTTACTTGCTAGCATTTGGTGCATTCAGCCTTTTTTCCTTTGCGGTCGCCATTTTTCCTCAGGACTACCTCAACGATGACTGTCTATTCCTGATTCCCACCTCCTGGTGAAGTTTAAGGAGATTTTTTATAGCATTATTTACACCTAATATCTTCCTCAAATTCAAAGTAGTGAATTTTCGCATAATAGCTACTTTACATGTTTCTCAATATCTATTTTACATGTTTTACAATGTCTATTTTACATGTTTTCTCAGGCTATTTCATTTCCAGTTTTTACACTGAAAATTATTCCTGGATTGCGATTTGGAATTTTCACATTCTTGACATTAACCCAACTTGGGTTGTTGTTAATATTTACAGTTGGACAGGTAGATTTCTGTAGATAAAAACTAATGTGACTCGATTTGGTGGCATTGGTTTTGATTCTCTATTTTGCGAACCACTTTCCGAGATCAGAAAAACGGTTTGGAAGGGCGAAGAATGCGATAGGAGGATTTTGATGTGATGAAAGGATAGCCGTGTCATCAGCGAAGCTATAGATGGTGGTGTTGGGGTGCTCAGGAATATTTAATGTATACATGGAATAGAGAAGAGGGCTTAAAATACAATCTTGTGATACACCCTCAAGATGAGAAAAGGAACGGATCAACAAATAAATCTGGTGCGTGCTCGCAACACACAACTTTCACTTACCAACTTACTTAGATTAGTAATTAGTGCGTTTTGTTGATTGCCACTTCTGAATTGAAAAGAACGGCTTAAATTATGAACAATGGTCTGTCATTAAAGGCGTCCTCCGCATGAGTGGGCTCAACGAGTTTTATAAGTTGACTGAATATTTTTGTTTTTTTCTCCTCTATATGTTTTCTTTATTTTTATCATATCTCATATTTAGCCATTTCTTATTTTTAGGCGGAACGAGAGATAGTTAATTTCTCAATATAAACTAATACAAAGGTACTTTATAGGAAAACAAAATATGCCCCTTCCCCATTTAAGCCCCCTCAGAACATTTTAATAATGATAAAACTTACCTAATATTAGAGAACAACTAATTTTCATTAAACATGACGAATTTGATAAAAATCGTTAAAGCCGTTTTTGAGATAA
Source organism: Aelia acuminata (assembly GCA_911387785.2). NCBI lineage: Eukaryota > Metazoa > Arthropoda > Insecta > Hemiptera > Pentatomidae > Aelia > Aelia acuminata. Next base: position 2,088,710 of record OU426981.1, on the reverse strand, counting down.
TCGATAAAAAAGGTAAAAATAGAAAAAAAAATATGAAGTATAGTGCCACATCCGTTTGACCAATTTCGATGAAATATTGGCTATCACATCTTTGACATATACATACATCAAATACCCAGTTTGATCAAAATCGTTAAAACCATTTTAGAGTAAATAAAAAAACAAGTAAAAATGCTACAAAATTTATTAAGTAAAGTCCCCCCCTCCGGTGGATCAATTTTGATGAAATTTATACAATCATATCTCGGGCATATAAATAGATCAAATACTCAGTTTAATCAAAATCGTTAGAGCCGTTTTTGAGAAAATCGAAAAAAAAACATGTGAAAATGATACAAAATTTATTAAGTAAAGGCACCCATCCGGTTGATCAATTTTGATGAAATTTTTACAGTCATATTTCGGGCATATAAATAGATCAAATACTCAGTTTAATCAAAATCGTTAGAGCCGTTTTTGAGAAAATCGAAAAAAACTTAAAAAATTATTAAATAAAGTACCCCCTCCCTTTGAGCAAATTTGATGAAATTTTTGCTGTCACATCGCGGGCATATACATACTCTTAATACCCAATTTCAGGTTCGCACGGTTTATAGTTTTTGAGCTAGTCTGTTCACACACACATACACACACACACACACACACACACACACACACACACACACACACACACACACACACACACACACCATTTCGCGGGACTTGGTTATTTTGACTCAGGGGACCCTAAAACGTGTATTTCCGTTGAAAACCGGAAGTCGAAAATTTTCACGATCGCAATACTTCCACTTACTATATATTTCATATATAGGTAAGTGAAAGTAAAAGTGAAAGTAAAAACAGAAAAATCTGTTCAGAAAGAAAGATTGAAGGATCAGGAAGTAAGTGAAAGGGATGTGCGGTTTTATTTTTTGCCGGAATCCAAGAGCCAATATGTCTCAACCAAACTTAAACATAACTCTTGCCCTCAAGTATTTTTAACAATAATCCGATACCCAAATCTGATCTAGCTATTTGGGCCATGGACAAACGGCCGACTTGGAAAGAGGCAACAGAAAAGAACTGAACCAGCGGTATGGACTTCTGTCAATACTACTTGACAGAAGTTCAAAATTATCTCCGTCGAGAAAATTAACCGTTTACAATCTACTAATTAAACCTAAATTTTGCCTATCCAGGTATAATTATGATAAGTATCTTTAACGAGTACCTGACTTCGTACAGGCTCGGGAACTCCATTCTACGTCCTATCCGAGGTACGGCACAGCCAAGGATTTTTTACTCCCTTTAAAAACTACTTGGGCAACCGTGAGACACGAACCCACAGCCTTTAGTATTGTAGGTGCTATGTTAATCACACTACACCACAGGTGAGCCCAGGTAATACGTTACGTTGAAGGAAAAAATAGCTGAGGTGAGTTTTTTATTTTAAAATTTTATGCATGTATGAATGCATGTGGCCTGCACAATATTATAAATTAAAATCATATATAATCAATTATGGATGGGATTTTAATATATGGGAAAACCGCAAGAAAATCTTTCAAGAAATAGTAGTCAGAGTGATAATGGTTACGTAAATCATTGGAATTGTTATGCTATCTCATGAATTATGTTTTCTTTCTTTGGCATGGAAATTGTACATTTTATTATTAATAAACATATTACATATGGGATAAAAAATTAAAAAATAAAACCTATTTTTCCTCTCTATTTAATCCGACTTCTTTCCGTTCCGACTCATTCACCCACTGGTCCCATCAAATTCGGATTGTATTAACGAGCACTTCAAGACCATTTGCCATGACCACACTCCTTTGATATTAAGGTTGGTTGGTTCATGGATGTCACCAGCACCAAATTATTGGGGGCAGGGGGGCTCAATATTTTCCTAGATAGGGTAGGTAGAAATTCGAGGTGCTCAAAGTTGAAAAGATATGTCCTAAAAACAACTGTTGGGACATTTAATTCATCCTCAAAAGATATATAAAGGATCGAATTTTTGATATTCTGAATAAAAACCTGTATCCTAAGAAATTAGTTTCGTGCACATGGTACAAAATCATGAATGAAATAAATAAACCAAAGATGCCTTCTAACAATAAAAATGATGGTCCCCTCCTGGCTCGGTACAGAACGCTAACCTATATAAAGCATTTATCTGAATCCCTTAAACAAAGCTTCAAAGAATATGACATCAATGAAATAAAAATCACTTACAAACCATGCAATAAACTTGATCAAATACTTACCCCGCTCAAAGATAAAATTGCAACTGGTCTTAATTCTAACCTAATTTACAAAATTAATTGCCTGGATTGCCAAAATACATATATTGGCATGACTACTCAAAATCTCTGCAATAGAATCTATCAGCATAAAAATTCATGCACAGAATACAAAAATAAAAATAAAGGAATAAAAGAACCTAAAACTGCACTAGCTAAACACACATCCGAGCATAAGCATAGCTTCGATTATGACAAAACTATAATTTTGCATAAAGAAAATTCTGAGCAAAAATTAAAATATCTTGAAGCACTATATATAGCTGCAAACATTAATAAGGTTGTCAATTTTAAAACTGATGCAAGAAATCTTAACAACTTTTTTGCCGAAACTATTTACATTTTAAACCAACAGTGAATTATTTATTCTAGATTTGCCTTTGCTTTTCATATGTTTTTTATATATATTTATAATTCTAGTGCATGATGTTATGTGTGTAATGGGTGTGAGTGTATATATATATATATGAATAGATGTAAATTTAAATTACTTTATTTGAACCTTTTCAACTTTAATATTGTGTTTAATTTTCTATAGACCTTATGGAGTTATTATTTCTGTTGTATAAATTTGTTTGAATGTTGGCAACACTGTATATTTCCCTGTTAGCCCTCCTTCCATATGGGAAGGTTTCAGTCTGTTTCTAGCTTGCATGTGAAACTGTTGTAGCCCTGAAGATGCCTGAATAGGCGAAAATTTGGCATGTAACCTGCATGATTAAGTGAATTAGTGAAATTATACGAGACTTTGAGGCCTTGCATTCTATAAAAGATATATTTTAAAGTTATATATAGTCTCTTAAAACTTTTCAATTTATGCCTTAGTAATAAAATAGGGAGTTGTTAAGGCTTAATGTTGAAGGATGTGGCCCACAATTTCTTAATTGAATTTTATCCAAGCTCTCCTTCCGATCCTGATCCCACTAATTTCATTGCTTCCCGTCAACCTCTATAAGCTTCATCGAGTAGATGGAAAGTAAGATCAAGCTGCTTGATTTAAAAAAGATATGGAGACCAATTCCGGGGATACAACTTTGTTACAGAATCCATGACACAAAACAGTTCAAGCTTAAATAAAAAATATATAATTCATCAAATATAAATATATTATAAAAAGTTACACACCGCCGATTTGTGAAAATAAATTATGAGATGCAGAAATTGGGTATATTAAATGAACAGAGTGTGCAGTAATTAACTAATAATTTATATTTATATTGTATTAAATTTGATTGGTTGAAATCGGATAAATTCGTAAAATCGAAAAATTATTTAATTTTTTACTTTGGGTCTCTCCTGGCAAAATATGGGGTTACGCGTCCCCCCTAACCCCCTCCCCCCGGTGGTGACGCCCGTGGAAATCTGGCGAACAATGGAACAGAACTCAATAAGGTGAGTGCACCTGCTGTTGTGCACAAAGTGATTCATTTTCTAAAGTCATTTCCTTGTTTACCGAGTCAGGTGCTGTAACCAAATATGGTGTAATGCCTTTCAACAAGAAAAAAGATATTGTATGTATGTCATGTGTTTTGTTTGTTTTAAGTCTATTTATGCTACTTGGGCTAATCGAAGGGTGCTACAATGGGAGTCCTAATATTTGACTATCCAGGTATGATTAGGATAGGAATTTTAAAGGTGCCTTTACACTCTACGAACTTTACCTTCGAGCACCACCCTCGAATAACCTTCGTGAAGCCTTCACGTCGACTGTTCGGGTGTCCTAGGTACTTCATCTGTTCGCCTGGGTTCAGGGGTAGCGCTAGTATCACTTTTGATTTTTGATTTTCCGGACAGTGACAGGAGTTGTTTGTGATACTAGTGTAATTTGTGAAACGTTGTAAATCGTCTCCTATTTTTACTTTCACTTACCTATATATGAAATATATAGTAAGTGGAAGTATTGCTATCGTGAAAAATTTCGACTTCCGGCTTTCAACGGAAATACACGTTTTGGGGTCCCCTGAGTCCAATTAACCAAGTCCCGCGAAATGGTCTGTGTGTGTGTGAACAGACTAGCTCATAAACTATAAACCGTGCGAACCTGAAATTGGGTATTTAGTGTATGTATATGCCCGCGATGTGACAGCAAAAATTTCATCAAAATTGCTCAAAGGAAGGGGGTACTTTATTTAATAACTTTTATGGTTTTTTTCAATTTTCTCCAAAACGGCTCTAACGATTTTTATTAAACTGAGTATTTGATCTATTTATATGCCCGAGATATGACTGTAAAAATTTCATCAAAATTGATCAACCGGAGGGGTGACTTTACTTAATAAATTTTGTATCATTTTCACGTGTTTTTTTTATTTACTCAAAAAAGGCTTTAACGATTTTGATCAAACTGGGTATTTGATGTATGTATATGCCAAAGATGTGATAGCCAACATTTCATCAAAATTGGTCAAACGGAGGGGGCACTTTATTTCATAACTTTTTTTCCAAGTTTTACCTTTTTTTCGATTATCTCAAAAACGGCGTTAATGATTTTGGTGAAATTCGTCATGTTCAATGAAAATTAGGTGTTATTTAATATCAGGTAAGCTTTATTATTATTAAAATGTTCTGAGGGAACTTAAATGGGGAAGGGGCCTTTCTTGTTTTCCTATAAAGTCGTTACGCCTAAAAATAAGAAATGGCTAAATATGAAATATGATAAAAATAAAGAAAACATAAAGAGGAAAAAAAAATGAAAATATTCAGTCAACTCATAAAACTCGTTGAGCCCAGGCATGCGGAGTACGCCTTTAATGACAGACCATTGTTCATAATTGAAGCCGTTCTGTTCATTTGAGAAGTGGCAATTAACAAACGCATTAATTTCTAATCTAAGTAAGCTGGTAAGTGAAAGTTGTGTGTTGCGCGCACGCACCAGATTTTTTATTTTTCAGATAATATAAAATAATTTGATAATGGAGATTTCTTCTTTATCATAAGCTAGCTTTGGGTGCGTCAGCCATATTGGTTCGCTTAACGTCACGTAAAGTATAAATGGCTGTTCGCTTCACGTCGGTACGGTTAATAATAAGGTTCGAAGGAGAACTTCTTCGAAGGTGAGGTTCGTAAGGTGTAAAGGCACCATAACGAGTACCTATCATCATACACAATCTTGCGCTTTCATGACAATGCTCTTGTGTGGTCAAATGTGATGTGGCTAGCAAAGTAACCGACGAGGCCAAACGTCACGGGTTACTCTGGATTTTGATTTGATCAAACATCCTTCCAACATCCTTGATCTGGCTGACCTAGTCGTTACTTTCTGTTCCCAAGCCTCAAAAACGATCTCAGGGGAAGGCAACTTGAAGACGAATACCAACTCAGAGAGGATATAAATGCACGTTTAACGTCCCTTAACGTTACCAAGTCCCTTAATCGGACTACGTTGGGACTCCTAAATTATCCAGGTATAATTAGGGTAGGGATCTTGAACGATTACCTGTCATTGTACAGGCTCGGGACCTCCATTATCCGAGAGACGGCATTGCCAACGATATTTTTACTCCCCTAAAAACGCGTGAGGCGAACCCGCGACCTTTAGTATTGTAGGTTGCTATGCAAACCGCTATGAACCAACCTTCTTCTTTCCTGTTTGTTATTGATCAATCACTGCAAAGAAAACAAGAACAAGTGGTTTTCCCAATTGGTTCAAGTGCTGGATTTCAAAATGATATTATTTTAAAATAAAGTTTATCTTTTTAATAAAACTCTGCTGCGCAGAGCCGCGTAATTTCTCTTATCAAGTTTATTATTATTTTTATTTTTATTTTATTTTTTGAATTGTAAGAAAATGATAATTCGGAGAGCTCCGAAGTTTATCGAATATTTTACATTATGTTTCTGCTTTCTGAAATCAAGAATTTTACCGAGTACTTCAGCACTAATAGACAATATAATTGTATAATGAATGTATAAACAATTATCTATATAAATAAAGATGAAATTCCGTTTGTTTATTTGTTGGTTTGTTTTTCATAGAAATCCATACAGTTTATCTTAAATTCTCCAAATTTCGCTCACTGGTTCATTCATACCAGGTGCGAACACCTGTCCACATAAAAGTTGCTTAACTTAAGCCGATCTTCAGCTGATATTCTTTATTGTTTTAAAAATCGTATGATCTCGCTTTACAATGTTTTTTTACGAAATCGACTTTTACATTAGAAAAATGAAATTACACAGGTGAAACCCGATATACAGGATATAATCTATATAAACAAATATGAAATTTTGTTTGTTCTTTATAGAAATCCATACCGTTTGTCCTAAATTCTCCAAATTTCGCTCAGTGGTTCTTTCATACCAGGTGCGAACACATGTCCATATTAAAATTGCATTACTTCAGCCGATCTTCAGCTGATATTCTTTATTGTTATAAAAGTTGAAATGATCTCGCTTTAAATGTTTTTTTTTACGAAATCGACCGTTTGAGTCGAAAAAAGTGTCATTTTATAAATTTTGAAGAGGCCCACAAGGCCCGGTAAGGCCGCTCCTTCGGAATGGACCGGGCTCCACGTTATTGGCCATCGAGTGCGCGTCTCCCCGCTACTCGTTTCTCGCTCCTGGCTCTCTCTTCTGTCCTAACGAACTTTTCTTGAATCAAGCTTTGATTGATTTTTGCGACTGGATTTCTTCTTTGCTCATTGATATTTCACCTGATTGATTTATGGAAACTACCCAGACTGTTTTATGGTTAATTGAAATCTATCACCTCCTTGCTCATCCCTTTCTGCCCTTACGGTTTTCCATGCCTTGGACGAATGGATTCCCCATCGTCCTTAGTGATATGTCCTATGTTTTCTAAGGAGTATCATTACCAGCCAAGTTCGGGTCGCATTTGTGATGACTATAAATAAAGCTCAAGGGCAATCACTGAGGGTAGCTGGTATCACTTTGAAATCCCCATGTTTTTCTCATGGTCAGGTTTAGGTTGCATGCTCTAGAGTAGGTTCACCAAAAGACCTACCGTAAAACGAGGTGACTTTGTGACTAATGGGGTGACTTTGTGACAAGCCTATTTTTCTACAGTTTTTGAATTTCCCTCCTTAAAAAGAATCAGGTTAGGCGATTCAGTGTACCTTTCAGGTAGTCAGTAATGTGCTGCAACCTACTGGCCACATATAACCAGCTTTCATTCCATTTATCATGGTGCTTTATTTCAAATTTTCAAGTAAATGAAAACAATCAAGCATATATAAAATAAAGCATCATGGTAAATGAAATGAAAGAAGTTATATAGGTCCAAATGTGGCCAGTAGGTTGCCGCACATTACTGACCAACGGACAAGTACAATTCAGTGCCTAACCTGATTTTTTTTAGGAGAGAAATTCAAAAACTGTAGAAAAATAGGCTTGTCACTAAGTCACCCCATTAGTCACAAAGCCACCTCGTTTTACGGTAATTGTATATGCCCCAGAGTATATCCTAAAGCTTTGGAATAATAATCTATTAGTGCTATTTGTGTTGTATTTTTTGTTAAAAATGAGATTCACTGGGTGAAACCGGGATAAACAGCTAGTACCTTATAAGGTTAAAAAGAGATGAGAATTAAAAATGATACCATAGAACAATGGAAATATAGAAAAGAAAAAAACAACTGAAAAATATGTGATAAGGAGAACAAACAGAAAGTTAAAAACAAACGCATTACGTAAAGGACAATGATGTAACAAACTGAGGTCAAACAAGGGGTAAAATTTTTCCAGTTCACTATCGTATCGATTTATCGAATCGATATATTTGATGCAAACGTTAGTGAGTGAAGGTACTTTCCCGATCGACTAATTTTTACCTTAATATAAAAAATAATGCACGCTTTAATGAAACATTGCAATGATAATGTAATGTGAAACGAAACACAAAACATATGGTGTAGAATAGTTCTTATCTATAGTTCCGTCTGTATTTTAAAAATGAATCTGTTAGAATTAATTCAGTTTTGAAGTCAAATAAAATAGCTATAAAATTTTTACAAAGATTCGGTGTTCTACATGGAAAAATTAAATGCAGAGAAAGATACTACATGAAAATAATTTACCGTAAGAAACGCGTTCCGATTTGGAGATGCCGAAGACAACAGGGATGTAACCAATCCATAAGTGTATATAAAGGTATATGGCAATGGTGGATCCAGAAATTTTCTGAGGGGGGCGCACTTTTTACTTTCACTTACCTATATATGAAATATATAGTAAGTGGAAGTATTGCGATCGTGAAAAATTTCGACTTCCGGTTTTCAACGGAAATACACGTTTTGGGGTCCCCTGAGTCTAAATAACCAAGTCCCGCGAAATGGTCTGTGTGTGTGTCTGTGAACAGACTAACTCAAAAACTATTGGCCGTACAAAAATGAAATTAGGTATTTAGTGTATGTATATACCCGCGATGTGACAGCAAAAATTTCGTCAAAATTGCTCAAAGGGAAGGGGTACTTCATTTATTAACTTTTTAAGTTCTTTTCGATTTTCTCAAAAACCGCTCTAACTATGTTGATTAAACTGAGTATTTGATCTATTTATATGCCCGAGGTATGACTGTAAAAATTTCATCAAAATTGGTTAAACGGAGGGGGCACTTTACTCAATAAATGTCTCATTATCACGCGTTTTTGTTTTGTTTACTCAAAAACGGCTATAACGATTTTGACCAAACTCGGTATTTGGCGTATGTATATGACCACTATGTGACAGTCAAAATTTATCAATTGGAGGGGGCACTTTACTTAATAAATGTTGTCCCATTTTTACGTTTTTTTTTTTTTTTTGTTTTTTTTTGCTCAAAAACGGCTTAACGATTTTGTCCCATTTTCACTCGTTTTATTTATTCAAAAAGGTCTTTAACGATTTCGATCAAACTTGGTATTTGATGTATGTATATGTGACAGCCAAAATTTTATTAACCGTAGTACGAAAATAAAAACTTTTATTTATTAATAAAAAGATTAATTTTACTTAAGAGAGTAAATAAGTGATGCTCAAATTTTTGAAGCATCGCAGATGTGTAAAAATATGGTGTAAGATAATACTTAGTATATAATTAATATAGGTATATTTTAGTCTAGAAACTTTTGTTCTTCAAAAATAATAAATTTTAGTAAACAGTTAAAGCGATTTTAGAGGAACAGTAATCGTTCTTGATTTCCAGAAAGGCATAAGAGACGTAAATACTCCTATCGATTCACCTTCACGATATATTTACAAAAAGCAACTCGCAATATAAAACAAGGAACCAGTAAAAAAAAAAACTCAACTATTGATGAAATTAGGTCCCTCAAAAAAAGAAATAAGCAATAATAAATCGAAAAGTACTGAGAACTTTCAAGTTTTGCAATACAAATCCTCTATAACTTATGGAGATATACAAATATTAGTATATACTTAAATGTGGAAAAATGTGTGAAGTTGAGGAATGGCGTTTAAATATTATCGAAACACGTCGATTTCTAATCTAAGTAAGTTTGTAAGTGAAAATTGTGTGTTGCGCGCATCGCACCAGATTATTTTTTTTACATTTCATGAGCAATAAAGGCCCTAATTTAAAATACATACTTAATACATAATGAAGTTTTAAATTGTTGTAAATGTTTAAATATAATTCATTTTCAATTAGTGGACTTAAAAAACGACTAAATATAGCCAATTTTATATAGAAATAGTAATACTTTATGAGAGTCCTCCCCTGGATCCGCTACCGGTACATGGTTCGAACTCGAAGAAGCATGCTTGTATGAATATGTATGTATGTATTTATGACTGTGACTCCTACTTGTATGAGTATGTATGGAGGCGTCGTAACGAAGGCAAGGATTTATTCATAGAAATGTTCGAGGCAATGAAAGCCTATTGGCCTCCGGAACAATAACCTTTTTTTTTGCAATATTTCTTGTTATTACGTTAGATAGTAAATAAATCATGTGCTTTTCAATAATGATGTAACACCTTTGTTATTATTTAAATGACCGTTATCATAACTTAGTAACAGCTTGCCTAAAATGAAAAAGACCCTAAAATTTTAAAATATTTAATGCATTGTGCGTTCCGTAGAAACTTCTTGATTGAAATTTGAATGTTTTCTGCGAACAAATTTAAAGCACGTATTGGATCTCCCTTCATTTTTAATGAGAACTAAAATCGATAAACAGAGATGCACACACGCATATAACATTCCTTTTACGTCTTTCTGGGCAGGTCTGGTACGCAGGAGGTTACTATAAGTTTGTTTCAACGATTAGTCCTAGACTCGAAACATCATTGATAAAAATCGGTTTTCTTGAAATTTGATTAATGTGTACTACACTACTTGTATCTACTAGAAATGTCTACCCGTTTTTGAATTATTGGTCTCTAAAGCCCTCAAAAATAGGTCCAGAAACATAAAAAATCATGATTAACAGTAGCTGTAGATGTTTTCCAAATTTGACTAGGACTGTGAAATTGGTGTCGTTTAACAGCGCATTCCATGCCGTTTCATATGATATAGAACATTGTATAGGTATAGACAGTATGACCTATTTTTTAAAAAAAATTAATGTAAATTTAAAAAAATCCCCTTTTACTGAAAATTGACATCAAATTTTTAAACTTGGTTTTAAGAAAATTTCTTTAGTACCAACCTATACATTTTTGTATATATATATTATGGAATGCGCTGTTAAACGACACCAATCTCATAGTCCTAGTCAAATTTGGAAAAGCTATTGTTAATAATGGTTTTTTATGTTTCTGGGCCTATTTTTGAGGGCTTTAGAGACCAATAATTCAAAAACGGGTAGACATGTATCAGTAATATTTCTCAATTGTTCTAGTAGGAACAAGTAGTACACAAATACCAAATTTCAAGAAAATCTGAAAAGGCGAGGTTAAAATTGATATATTTTTGTGTTGATTTCACGTGGAATTGCCTATGTTTATTAATATATATATTAGTAGCAGGTAAGGTTAGCGCACCAAAAAGATTTTTCAGCGCTAGACCCGAAAAGTATACTTGACGGACACAAAGCATTTATTGAAAAGACATATTTTTGATGTAGTATGATAAAAAAGATAATAAATTATACTGTGGTGATGACGATCCCTCCACTCAAGCAAGAATATTTTTTATTGATATGACTTGCCATCAGCTGATTAGCAATGGAAACCTTTCAAGTTCGGAACCTCGTTACTGCTACTTTGTTATTTTTTTTTTTTAAATAATCCTGTTTTTCCAGTTCTCGATCCAAGTCCCACCCCTTGGCAAGCAATGTTAAAAAAAAAATAGTCTTTTTTTCTGCAAAATATGCTGAGATTGTGACCTTTCAGATTTGGAAGTCTTTTTACTGCCATTAAATGTGAATTTCTTAAGGCATCATAAGAACTAAACATGATGTAACACGAAAAAAAAAAACAAACAAACAATTCTGTTTAAAAGAGTTTTGGACTTTTCGGAACATTTGGAACAAACTATTCTAGTACATTTTCGTGACTGTTCGACTATCTTCTACGCTTGCCTAGAATCTTCCAGACGGTTCTATTTCTAAATAAATAAAAGGAGCGATGGGGTCTGTTTCGGATTAGGTAAGCCTGTGGTTTTTTTAAGTGACCGCAATTATTTCATCAAAATTACTGTGACTTAATAACATAAGTAAAAGTATGACGCGCTAATTTTATTGCCTAACCTTTCCCTTTGTACCTACCATTTGTTAATTGTTCTAATTCAGTTCAGTTATGAACATCTTTGATTTAAGTGAACACGTGAAGAATAAGCAAGCTACTGTTTAGTTTTTACAGAGCAAGGAAGGAGGAGAAGTAGCAGAAGGAATGCTATTTTGTGTTCTTCTATTTTGTGTTCCCTAACCATCCCTAACCATCCCTGATTTTCGCCTCTGAAAGTAATTTATATTTATCTGATGTTAGGATATTTCTGCTAGGTTCTTTTTCCTCACTTAGAGGGTAAGAGTGCTATAAATTGTAGGATTTTCTTTAATGAAGGAGCTCTTCCGTGTTTAATGTTTTTTATTATTTTTTTCCCGACGCTTCGAGCTTGTGGCTCATCGTCTGGGGTTATTTTATCTTTAGTTGCTACATTTCCATACAAGCCATTTGTCAACTTCTTTTTTTTTTTTTTTTTTTTTTTTTAACAGTATAAAAATACTTTAGTCTAATGCATTTTATGGCCTATTACATTGTCTTTGATTTCATTGTCACATTATGACAAGCTCGAAACGTCGGGAAAAAAATAATAAAAAACATTAAACATGGAAGAGCTCCTTCATTAAAGAAAATCCTAGGATATTTCTGTTTTGAAGTTATATGTACAAAGACATATGTTTCTGAGGTGTATTTTCTTCTTTATGTAATAGTTATTTATAAAAAAATCTGGTGCGTGCGCGCAACACACAACTTTCACTTACCAACTTACTTAGATTAGAAATTGACGTGTTTTGCTAATAATCATTTCCCAAAGTCACACATTTTTCTACATTCATATCTTATTTTTGTTAATCGTAAAAGCCGTTTTTGAGTAAATAAAAAACCTGTGAAAATGATACAAAATTTATTAAGTAAAGTCCCCCCTCCCGTAGATCAATTTTGATGAAATTTTTACAGTCATATCTCGGGCATATAAATACATCAAATACTAAGTTTAATCAAAATCGTTAGAGCCGTTTTTGAGAAAATCAAAAAAACACGTGAAAATGTTACAAAATTTATTAAGTAAAGTCCCCCCTCCGGTTAATCAATTTTGATGAAATTTTTACAGCCATATCTCGGGCATATAAATACATCAAATACCCAGTTTGATCAAAATCGTTATAGCTGATTTAGTTGCCCTTAACGGATTGAGTCGCATTGGTGGCGCGTTTTGGGGCCTTAGATATCCAGCTACCATAGCCATTTATAATGCTGTGGTTGTTGGTATACTCCGATATGCGGCCCCTGCCTGGATTGGAGATCTCTCGCACCGACAGAGGAGCAGGTTGGCTACAATCCAACGGATGGCCCTGCTTCGAGTGACCAGGTCATACAGAACTGTGTCTCACGAGGCGGTGCAGATCTTAGGAGGAGCTATTCCTCTCGACCTCCTCCTAAAAGAAGACCTACTTCGGCATAAAATTAAACGAGACGGCTTGGCGGATATCCCAGCAAACTTACGGGGAAGAATCTGCGCAGACCCCACCAAATGGAAGAAGATCCTCCGGGAGAACACTTTGGCAGAATGGAATCGGCGGTGGGTGACGACCCCGAACGGGGCTACGCTAAGGAAATACTTCCCCACCGTCGAATCGCGGCTAGAGAAGACGTGGGTCCTCCCGGACTACTGGACTTCTCAGATTCTAACTGGGCATGGAGGTTTTCGAGCGAAACTTCACAAGCATGGAATAAACATTGATCCTCTATGTCCCAGTTGCGGGATCCCAGAAACCGCTGAGCACATCGTTATTGCCTGCACTGCCTATGAGCCACTAAGGGCCAAGCTGCTGAGGGAAACTGGGCTCTACACACTGTCGGAGAGCGACTTTCCTCAGCTGGTGTCTAAAGACAACTACCAGCACTTCATAAATTTCGTCTCCGGGTGGAAGGAAGCTGTGGGCCCAACCCACTTCACCTTGGGTAGAAGATCTCCATTGAGGCCGCAGAACAGAGCAGGCGAAGAAGGAGGCAGTGGCTGAAGCTTAGACACTGAGCACCGGCTGTGAAGTAATGTGATCTACTTGCAGCAGTGGTATGTTATGCAGTCATGCTTATCATACCACTGTTGCTAACACTCGTATTACCTTCAAGGTACGGTAGAGTGAGAAATAAAATAAAATAAAAAATAAATAGCTGATTTAGAGTAAATAAAAAAAACACGTGAAAATGTTACAAAATTTATTAAGTAAAGTCCCCCCTCCGGTTAATCAATTTTGATGAAATTTTTACAGTCATATCTCGGGCATATAAATAGATGAAATACTCAGTTTAATCAAAATCGTTAAAGCCGTTTTTGAGAAAATCGAAAAAAAACCTAAAAAGTTATTAAGTAAAGTACCCCCTCCCTTTAAGTAATTTTGATGAAATTTATGCTGTCACATCGCGGGCATATACCTACACTAAATACCCAATTTCAGGATCGCACGGTTTATAGTTTTTGAGCTAGTCTGTTCACATACATACACACACACACACAGACACACACACACAGACCATTTCGCGGGACTTGGTCATTTCGACTCAGGGGACCCCAAAACGTGTATTTCCGTTGAAAACCGGAAGTCGAATTTTTTCACGATCGCAATACTTCCACTTACTATACATTTCATATATAGGTAAGTGAAAGTAAAAATCACTGGCGATGGACTGCAAGTATTGAAGTTTAGTACGATATAGTTTCTTTTGTGAATTGTTCATAAACCCCGATTTCGAATTGAGTATTAGATTTTTGATCGCGAATGCGTAATTCGATTTACTGTTAATTTTGAATTTTTCTTTGTAAATAGGGTTGTTCATAAGGTATTTGGTGACAAAAATGAAATTCTGATTTTCGATTGCACATGCACAATTCAATTTACTGTTAATTTCTCTTTATTTTATGAACCATTGATACGGTTTCCAAGAATGCTGGATTTGGATTGCTTTTTAGATTTTAGTATGAGCATTTGGAATTCGTTTTACCCTTAATTTTGAAGTTATTGATAACTAGCTGTATATCCTGGTTTCATCCGCGGGAAATTTCGAGTCGTCTCCAATGTAAAGCGAGGTAATAATGATTTTTATAACAATAAAGAATATACTCAGAGACTGGCTGAAGTTACGCAATTTTAATATGGACAGGTGTTCGCACCTGGTATGAAAGAACCGCTGAGCGAAATTTAGGACAAACGGTATGGATTTCTATTAAGAACAAACAAACAGAATTTCATCTTTATTTATATAGATAGTAAATTATGATAAATCATTATTATTACTTTTATGACATTTACTTTTATGTTAAAGAAGCAATAAGATACAGAAGATTATTGTTATCTGAATATTCTTAAGATTGTAAATATTTTCTTTATTCTCTATGAATGTATTATTATTTTCAGGACTCCTCGCAGACGGTGCTTCGTAAATACATTTTTGTTTTTTAAATAAAGGACTTATTCTATTCTATTAAAACTCGTACTTAGAAAGAATTTTAATAAAAAAAAAGGGGTCACCTGTGGTGTAGTGGTTAGCATAGCAATATACAATACCAAAGGTCATGGGTTCGCGTCCCGAAGTGGCCCTAGGAGTTTTCAAAAAGAAGTAAAATGATTTTTTAAAAATCCATGGCTGTGTGGTCCCTCGGATAGGACCTAAAATGGAGGTCCCGAGCCTGCACGATGTCAGGTACTCGTTAAAGATCCCTATCCTAATTATACCTGGAAGAGCCAAATTTAGGACTCCCACTGTAGCATATTCCGAATAGCCTTACTAGCATAGAGGGACGTTAAACAAAGAAACAATAAACATTCATTAAAAAACATCATTCAAAATACAAGTTCATGCGCTTAACAGTTAAAATAAACTTCATAACTGGTTAAAAATGCAAGTAACACGAAATAAGCTCTAAACCTTTCAGGATCTTGATGAAGATAATTCCCTCGAGTCTTTTCAAAGTATTAAAATATTATTTAAATTTTGCAATTTTGAAGGACTAAGAATTGGGATGATTACATAACATATAAAAGCAATGTTACATAACTTCTGCCCTGGAGAAGAAGGAGCTTGAAGCCTAGTCTTTCAGCTCAGGTAACTTTCCAGGTTTTTTTCTCTCTTAAGCCAGGTAAGCCAAAGGTTATGCACTCCTGCAGACATCTCCGAATCCCATCATTGTAATATAGTGAAGCATTTTCAACTGAAGCTCACTAGTATTTTGGTTCCGTTTCAGGTGGAAAAAATAGTCTGATCTGTGGACTATAAGAAACCAGTGGATGATATGGTTTTTTGTTGGGAAAGAAAGATGAAACATTTTATGCAATGGTAATTTAGAAATTTTAAGGTGCAAGATGACGTACAGAGTAGGGGATGCGACATCGATGTCGATGTTTTGACCAATACATCAATGTTTTTAACATCGATTTATTATGCAGCCGATGTTTTGTCAACATCGGTGGTTGTGTGTCGATGTTAACATCGATGTTTAAAGAAAAAGGCAGATGTTCTTCGACATCGATATTTTGACTACATGTTAATACATTTTTTTTTAAAAAACATACTTAGACGTTTTGACAAAAATAAAAATGTTTTTTAAGATCGATGTTTTAACAAAAAAAAATATATATGAAGGGTCAGGTGGAAAAACCACGGTAGTCCACTTTTTTTTTTAATTTGAAACAAGTTGTGCCATCTGATAGTATAGGAAGTGTACTTTCTTTTCTTCTCTTCTTACAGTCGAGAAAAAACGATAGTCCGTATAAAATCGATAGTTTAAAATCGGTACAAGGTGGGAAAACAGCTGAAGTCCTGAGTGTCGGGGAAATATTAACGGTAGTCCATTTCTGTCGTGTTCGTTTGTGGATGAATGTTATCAATAATGGTTTTGGTTCTTCAGTTTACATTCTATTCTAATCTGTTACGGATTTTTACATTATAAATGTGATTTTTTTATTATTATTGCGTTTAAAAATGAACAGTGAGTTTAGTTCAAGTGAAGATGAATAAAAGTGTACAAAATTAACAACAACAAAAACTCGGACGAATGTCTGATGTCATGAAAAAACTCAGACTTTCAACTCACGAGTCAGGTGAAAACTGTTTTTGTAAACGATTCAAGTGTTTTTAAAACGTTCCTTTATCTGCAAGAAACAAAATATTATCTAATTTTAATAATATTTCAAGAGATGAGCAAAACGCCTTCCTTAGTGGTCTCATAACTGTTATCCTAATCCGAAGTTGGTTGCCGCCAAAAGATCAACGCGGGAAACATAACAATCGACCTCGTAAAGAAAAATCTGGTGCGTGCGCGCAACACACAACTTTCACTTACCAACTTACTTAGATTAGAAAACTAGTTAAAAACATAATATAGAATTAAGTAATAATAAGTAGCATCCAACTGGTGCTAAAACCCGTTTTGCCAATCAGGCAAGGTAGGACTGCAAAATAAATAAATACTTAGATTAGAAATTAATGCGTTTTGTTAATTGCCACTTCTCAAATGTACAAAACGGCTTTAATTATGAACAATGGTCTGTCATTAAAGGCATACTCCGCATGCGTGGGCTCAACGCATTTTATGAGTTGACGGAATATGTTTCTTTTTTTCTCCTCTATATGTTTACTTCATTTTTTACATATTTCGCAATTTCTTATTTTAATGGCGTAACGAGAATTTTGTTAATTTTTCCATATAAACAAAAACAAAGGTACTTTATAGGAAACAAACAAAAATGGCCCTAACCCCCCCCCCCCAAAAAAAAAAATCCCCCTCAGAACATTTTAATAATGACAAAGCTTACCTGATATTAAAGAACACCTAATTTTCATTAAACATGACGAATTTGATAAAAATCGTTAAAGCCGTTTTTGAGATCATCGAAAAAAAGTTAAAAATTGGAAACAAATTATGAAATAAAGTGGCCGCTCCGTTTGACCAATTTTGATGTAATTTTGGCTATCGCATCTTTGGCATATACATACATCAAATACCCAGTTTGATCAAAATCGTTAAAACCTTTTTTGAGTAAATAAAAAAACACGTGAAAATGATACAAAATTTATAAAGTAAAGCCCCCCTCCGGTTAATCAATTTTGATGAAATTTTTACAGTCATATCTCGGGCTTATGAATAGATAAAATACTCAGTTTAATCAAAATCGTTAAAGCCGTTTTTGAGAAAATCGAAAAAAACGTAAAAAGTTATTAAATAAAGTACCCCCTCCCTTTGAGCAATTTTGATGAAATTTTTGTTGTCACATCGCGGGCATATACATACTCTAAATACCCAATTTCAGGTTCGCACGGTTTATAGTTTTAGAGCTAGTCTGTTCACACACACACACACACACACACACACACACACACACACACACACACACACACACACACACACACACACACACACACACACACACACACACACACACACACACACACACACACACACACGCACACACTCACACACACACAGACACACACACTCACACACACACACACACACACACACACACACACACACACACACACACACACCATTTCGCGGGACTTGGTCATTTGGACTCAGGGGGCCCCAAAACGTGTATTTCCGTTGAAAACCGGAAGTCGAAATTTTTCACGATCGCAATACTTCCACTTACTATATATTTCAGATATAGGTAAGTGAAAGTAAAAACTGACGTGATTTGACTTGGTTGAATTAATTTTGATTCTCCATTTTTCGCACCACTTTTCTAGTCCAAATAGATGGTTTTGTAGGGCGAAGGATGCTATAACAGGATTTTGATGTGAATAAAGGATAGCTGTGTCATCGGCGAAGCTAAAGATAGTGCGAGAGTGTTAAGGGATATACCCATGATGTGTAGAAATTCAAAATTATCTCTTTTAAGTAATAGAAATAAATTCATTATTAAGAGTATTATTGTTCCGTTTGTTTACCCAAAAAAGTAATAATAATTTACATGTCACAAAGAACTAAACAATGGACAACCATGGTTTTTCCCCCCAACAATGAGCAGTTTGGTGGTTTTGTTATTTCAAGGGCATTAATAACTACTATTTGTTTTGGAAATTTTATGCAGTGATAAACAATTATCTGGGTTAGAGCAATATGTTTTGTGAAACTAATTTTAACTTTTGAAAAATGGATCAAGGGTACCTTAAACTTTAAATTTCATTTTTTAGAATAGATTAGATTGGACTACCGTGGTTTTTCCCCATGGCCCTTCATAAGTTTTAATATCGACGTTTTGACGAAAAACAAAGATATTTTTAAAATCGATATTTGACAATATATTACCCTGTTTTACCTACCCTTTCTAGTTTCTATAAAATGTTCAACTTCAGATAAGTTTTTTAAATATGAAAACGCACAACCATGGTATCATTTCTATTATTTATTTAATGCAGCTGCTAGCAAAATCTTTTGAAATATTCACCAGAAATATGATTCTCTGTACATACTAGGGAACCGACATCGATATATGAATATGTTTGGGTCTTAACAGGTTAATCTTTAACAAATGAAGATGAAAAACCATCAAATTCGAAAACATCGGGGCCATTCCATGTTAAATCATCCAGCCGAAGTTCAAAATTTTACCTCCCCCCCCTCAGATTTTGATAAAAATTTATAGGTATTAAGTACATACAGAAATAAGAGAAAATGCAAAATTTTAACCAATTCCAAAAAGTAGTTTCAGAATTATGGCCATTTGAACTTTTGAGATATTTGAAGTTCCTATGACGACTTGAGCTCAAAACCAACTTGTAGGTGTTACGACTTTCCTCTGTAGAATGGGCATTAATTGAACTGGAGCTTTCAAAATGTATTCATTAATTCTGCATTTCATACAGAATTGGATGATACTATAAATATTATCATTTCCCATCATGGAAAAAAAAAATTCTTAAACATAAAAGTTTAGATTTTTTCCAAGTTGTAAAACCGTCATCGAAAAATGCCATGGGTAAAAATCTCTCTCCAAACAGCCTAACAAACTGTATATCAATAGAAAGAGGATGAAATTCTCTATCTAATGATGAAATAATATGAGTGGCTTATTGACTTATAAGGATTTTATGTCGATTTGAATCAAATATAGTAAAATTTAATTTAACAGTGGCGGATACAAATTAATATAGCTGAATCATCTCTAAAATAACATCATGCAAAGATATGTTATTGAAAAGGGCGTCTAATTTACTTTTAAATGATATAATGATATAGGTGGGATTTTGAGTTGGAAGTTTTTTATTACAATTTAAAGGTCAAGTCGTCATCGGAGCTTCAAATATCTTAAAAGTTCAAATGACCATAATTCTCTTACTACTTATTGGAATTGGGTAAATTTTGGCATTTTCTCTTATTTCTGTATGTACTTAATACCTATAAATTTTAAGCAAAATCTAAGGGGGAGGTAAAATTTTGAACTTTGGCTGGATGATTTGACGTGGAATGGCCCATCGATGTTTTTATACAGTACTCATGAAAAACAACATGTTTTACACTTAAACATCGATTTAAATGTAAAATGGGTCCTAATATATTAATGTTTAAAGAATAAAAAACATCGATGTCTAAAAACATATAGAGGGCCCGAAACCTCGAACATAAGATAATAAAAATATTGTAGTAGAAATATTGTTGGATTTCTTTCTTCCTTTCTTTCTTCTTTAGCTAGGCTAAAGGTGGGAAATTCTTGTTATTAACAAAATTACTTAGCTCACGTCTTCTGTACCGAAATTTCATAATTTGAATTTACTTAACTATAATTCTTCCGATGGTTCTTTAATGATGTAAAACATGACAGCTTACAGTAAGGGATGAGCAAGGCCTTAAGGTCTTAGAAAATAAAGTACTGCGTAGAATATTTGGACCGAAGAACGATGATTCAACAGGAGAATTTAGACGGTTGCACAATCCAGAATAGCGTGAACTGAACTCTGAAAACGTGATGAAAGTTATAGCCGTGCGTCGGTTTTTTGTGGGCCTGCAAAATTGCGAGTCTTAGTTGCTAACGAATACCTAAAAGATTGATAAACGCTTTGCCGATTGTGAAACGTCCGAGGGGTAGGCCTAGGCGAAAGTGGGAGGGTTCGTTGAGGGCTGATCTTATTGGGATTGGACGGGGGGAGGTGGATGAAGCTGTGTAGGGAGCCATTGGTAGTGACGGCATCGGACCTTCGGGTTCGTAAGGCCCGATGAACACGAGCGGCATTTTTCTGCGGTCCGGCCTGACTTGCGGTCAGGGGTACCTGTAGTATAAAGGACCGACCGGATTATACCATTATACTACAGGTACCCCTGACCTCAAGCCAGGCCGGACCTCAGAAAAATGCCCCTCGTCTGCATCGGGCCTTAAGCCTTTATTCTGTTCTATTGATTATACAAAGAAATATTTTTCATAAACGGAGAGAAGATCGTACGTAAATGAAATATCGCTTGTAAAAAGAACAAGTGAGTGAGATTATTGATAAAATAGAAATAAAATAAAATGGATTAATATAAAACAGGTCAGTTAAGGTCATAGAAAAAATACCCCCACTCCTTACCCTCCTCCACCCCCCCCCACAGCTGAAGAGATTGCTCTCATGACGAATTGTTTTTCATCAGGACCTTATCCCATTTCGATAATCGATATCACAAGTTGAATAATCAGCGCTGACGTGTAGTCATATTTTTTTTATAATTTATATAGTCTTAAAATCCTTCAAAACCTAGAGGTCGTTCTAGTTACCTAACGAAAAAAGTCGGTCGTCACGGTATCCGCGGTCGCAATCGACTATAGGGTGCGCTAGTAGTTTTGAAAAATGTCGGAAGGAACGGGGATAGGCGAGCGCAAGTTTCTTTCAGGAACTAGAGAAACGGGGTTAGAAGCCGGGCCATTACCTGGGATTCATAGGGTTATTTGGTGTTTTTAATTTATTTGTCCACTAGCATTCCCCGTCGAGGCTTTGCCCGCGAGCCTTTAAAATCAATTCTGTGATCATTATCTTGGCATTGATTTAATATAATATGTTAATGTTAACAACATAACAGGGATCGGAGCTTCCAGTAGGTGGAATGTTGGAGGGGGAAGCTGCCGGCCTGGTAGAAGAGAGGGAGTCACGCAATGGAGAGGGTTCACTAAAACCGTCGAAACAAAAAAATGCTTAATCTTCGTGAACGCTTCATTTTTCGGCTTTGAAACGTGATTTTCGACGCCCCGTAGGAGCTTTCGAGTTAAACTCGTCGTATCAAAATGAGTCCAAATTAGATATTTTTTCTCGAAGTACAAAAATAGGTGTCCGTTAGACTTAAACGACAATCTTTAAAATGAGTCCAAATTAGATAATTTTTCTCGAAGTACAAAAATAGGTGTCCGTTAGACTTAAAGGACAATTTCGCCATTTAAACCCTTTGGGGGTTACATTTTTGAAATTCCTTTCTTAGTGGTTACCTACATCGCGTTTAAAATCTAAATTCCGAACTTCAAATTTCTTTCATTTGTAGTTTTTGCTCTGCATTGATTCTGTCAGTCAGGACAAAGCCTCTTATATATATGGAGAAGAGATCGAAATAAATACCCACCATCCCCAATCATGGGAATCACAGTGTGCATAATTTGATTACCATTAATATTTAAATAATCAGTTGCTATATTTTATGTGAATGTCTATTTTAATAATAATGTAACGTTAAATCGATATTCAAATAAAAAACATATGGTTTAAAATCTCAAAAATAGATTTCCGTTAGAGTTGAACGACAATTTCGCCATTTAAGCCCCTTAGGGGTTACATTTTTGAAATTCCTTTCTTAGTGGTTACTTACATCGCGTTTAAAATCTAAATTCCGAACTTCAAGTTTCTATCATTAGTAGTTTTTGCTCTGCGTTGATTCTGTCAGTCAGGACAAAGCCTCTTATATATATAGAGATAATTAAAACCCGATTGAGCAAAACATTATTTGAAAAATGTCTAATAGGTATTGCTCGGTCCTTCAGTGTTCAATTAGAAAATCAAAAGACGTGTATTTCCAAAAAATAGAAAGCTTCTTAAAGGGTGTATTGTAAAATTAAGAATAGATAAGCCTGTTTCGAAACATATGACGATATGTGGTCTTCATTTTAAAGAAAGTGACTGTATTTATCCAGGTAAATATTAGTATTTGACATTTTATTATTACAAAATGATAATTTTATGCAAATAACATTGAGACCATAGTAGTAATTGTATTTCAAATAATATTTTGATCAGTCGGGTTTTAACTATGGAAAAATAAATTAAAAACGTCGAAAAACCTTATGAATCCCAGGTACTGGCCCGGCTTCTATCCCCGTTCCTCTAGTTCCATTAAAGAAGCAGCACCGTCGCTAGCGCTCGCGAATAACCTGGAATGTAGAAGGCTAAAAAGTTACTGATTTAAAGAAAGTTTTCGATCTCATAGGCTCAAATCGCTCATTTCATAGACAAAAAATGTGAGAGTCCATTTGCATAACCGCGGGGGAGGGGACGGGGATGACGCTCCCCCCTTTTAGAATTTTTGATGTTGATTTTATCCATTCGCACTCGCATTCGACTATTGGGTGCGCTATTAGTATTGAAAAATGTCGAAAGGAACGGGGCACATAGACATTCGCGGGCGCAAGCGACGGTGCTGCTTCTCGACTTGAACTAGAGAGACGGAGATAGAAGCTTGGCACAGTGGTGCCAATAGGGACAAAACCCTAAAAAATTAAGGTGCTCCAACCGGAACTTTATACATATTTTTTAACCTAAATCCCTCTAGAGCAAGGATCCTTCCAATTTTTTAGATTGATCTTCATTAAAACTCTGAAAACAAGGTAGTTTTTGGCATCTTTTAGGAATGACACAAAAGCACTTTTGTTAACGTCCAATTTCGAAGTGAAATTAGGGAAGCCCAAATTTGTCCGAGGCCGTAATTTTTCGAAAACATCTTATTTAGAGATCCTGAAAAGAAGGTATTTAATCCTAGATTTCAAAGGGTTATTTAGGGTGGATGGATGGTTGATCTCTCTCGTCATAAGTGATATGGCTATTGGATTTTTGCGATGTTAGCTCCGTCGACCTCTGTCTTCTGCTGGATATTAAATCAATCCAGAGGTATCACTGAAGATACTCCGAAAGATTTCAGACCCGAAAACGTCCGAATTGTTGAATGAGATCATTTCATAGTTAGGAATGCGTGAGCAGGAGTGCCGTTTGTTTATGTGTACCCCTTTAAAGTGCGATGTTTTAAATAGTTAATACGCTTCTATTCAAACATGGATTTGAATCAATAGGTCAATAATTGTTTATTTGCCTCGGTTTTCAGTTTACTTTCAAAGAAAAGAGTGAAGTATTTGTTCAATCTATTCATAATAATCATTTATTTAAAATTAAGTATGAAAAAATACGTCATTAATAAATACGTGTATATGTGATATACTGATGAATAAGAAATCGTCGCTAGAGCAGGCGTTACCAACATTAATTCCAGGGGTTGAAGGGGAGCCCTCATTTACAATTATTTCGGAAATAAAAAAAAGATTTGTTGGACATTTTAATAAACGCTTTAAGGAAGCGTCATACAATAAGGACTTTTTAAAAGAAAAAACAGTAAATGTTTGGAAAACCACTTAACCGGGCCCTTTGTGCCGATGGGTTGCGAGACGACCATGAGCCTGGTTGTAGAAATTTGGGGGGGGGGGGGCAACCAAAGATTTTTCTGAAGGTAGTAGGAAATCTCGAAGAGCAACTAACGAAGATGTATTCATTTTATTTTGGTATCATCTGACCCATACATCAGTCACTTGACGCTTAATTTGAAAAAAAAAAAAAGAAAATACCTCAGGATGTCCATGCACCAGCTTTAATTTTTATTTTTTTATTTTTTTTTTAGCTTTAATTTTAAGAGTAATATCATATCATAAATATGTATATAAATGAATGATTTAAATAAATATTAATCTTATATTGTACTGAAGATGGTGTAACAAGTGAAACAGGTCTACAATTGTATTGTTTATGTTGGAAAAAAGAATTAATTTTATTTTCGTAGTTATTTTTGTAAATCTATATATCATATTGGTTTGATGTTTATATATGTGTATATGTATACTCAATTTTAGTTCAAATTCTGTTGGTTCCTATAATATTGATTACGATCCAAGTAAAATCAAAAATTTATTTTTAAAAATGTGGATTTTTTTTACCCTGTAACCCTTAATACCCCTGTAAATGAAATATTACAGCTTTGAAAGTGGCATAAATCCATTCAGCGAACCAAAAAAACCATGGAATGTATATATTTAATCGTCATTTTTGACTGATTAAGGGTTTTGTCCCTAAATTGGTCATTTTGAACCACTATGGGCCGTACCTAGGATTCAAAGGTTTTTTTTTGGCGTTTTTAATTTATTTTTCCATAATTAAAACCCGATTGATCGAAATATTATTTGAAAAATGTCTAATAGGTATTGCTCGGTCCCTCAATGTTCTTCGCGAAAATCAAAAGATGTGTCATTCCATTTCTTCCCAAAAAATAAAAAGCTATTTAAAGAGTGGATTGTAAAATTAAGAATAGATGAGGCTGTTTCAAAACATATGATAGTATGTAGTTTTTATTTTATAGAAAGTGACTATACTTATCCAAGTAAATATTGGTATTTGACATTTTTTTATTGGCTATTTGGGACCGTAGTATCATAGATTTCTTTTTTTAATCTTCCCCATTTTTGTTTTACATCCGTTGTGCTTAATTGTTCCAAGTTTTCAATGCGATGCCTGAAAGTATTTACAAATAAATAAATAATATGACAAATTAACTAAGAAAAAAGAAATCTATGACACTATGGTCCCAAATAGCCAATAATAAAATGTCAAATACTAATATTTACTTGGATAAATATAGTCACTTTCTTTAAAATAAAAACTACATACTGTCATATGTTTTGAAACAGGCTTATCTATTCTTAATTTTACAATCCACTCTTTAAATAGCATTTTATTTTTTTGGAAACAAATGCAATGACACATCTTTTGATTTTCATGAAGAACACTGAGGGACCTAACAATACCTAATAGACATTTTTCAAATAATATTTCGATCAATCGGGTGGGTTAATTATGGAAAAATAAATTAAAAACGCCAAAAAACCCCATGATTCCCAGGTAATGGCCCGGCTTCTATCCCCGTTTCTCTAGTTCCTTCCGACATTTTGCAAAACTACTAGCGCACCCTATAGTCGATTGCGACCGCGGATACCGTGACGACCGACTTTTTTCGTTAGGTAACTAGAACGACCTCTACGTTTTGAAGGATTTTAAGACTATATAAATTATAAAAAAAATGGAATAAAAAATAAAGAACACTGAGGGACCTAACAATACCTAATAGACATTTTCCAAATAATATTTCGATCAATCGGGTGTTAATTATGGAAAAATAAATTAAAAACGCCAAAAAACCCTATGAATCCTAGGTACCGGCCCACCGGGCCGGGATAGCCGAGCGTGTAGGAGCGCGACCCGTTGTTGTACGCTCGAGTCGAACGGCGGCGGTTCGAATCCGCCCTGGGAGGGTTGACTTTTATTTCGTGGAGGCCCCACGGAATAAATCTCGACCCTCCCACCATGGTTAGAATAGGTTGGTTACACCTGTAGAGTAACCCCCCGTATGCCACAAATGGCCAGGTAGGGGTACCGAATAAAAAAAGGTACCGGCCCACAGTGGTTCAAAATGACCAATTTAGGGACAAAACCCTTAATCAGTCAAAAATGACGATTAAATATAAACATTCCATGGTTTTTTTGGTTCGCTGAATCGATTTATGCCACTTTCAAAGCTGTAATATTTCATTTACAGGGGGTATTAAGGGTTACAGGGTAAAAAAAATCCACATTTTTAAAAATAAAATTTTGATTTTACTTTTTTTTTTTATTTATTTACTCCCTTCCATGCCTCACAGGCAATACGGGTATAGCAGTAGTGGGGAGTTACGCATGACCGCGCAACAACCCACTACTGCTAGTGAACCATTTATTTTGAGTTTCAACTTCTACTGCTGTCCCTAGGAGCCGAAAGGTCTCTTCTGTTTCTAAGGCTGTCTTCTTGGCCCAGGTCCTCTTCTCCGGGCTCCTATGTTGAAGTGGGCCGGACCCAACGCCGTTTTCCATCCTGAGATGAATTCCTTGAACCGCGGGAAATTCTCCTCACTCACCAGCTGGGGAAACTCTTCCTCAGTGAGGACGAAAAGTCCCGTGGCTCTCAGCATCCTGGCCCTTATTCCATCGAATGCAGTGCAGGTCGTGACCACGTGCTCAGCAGTCTCTGGGACACCACAGGTAGAGCAGTGGGGGTCTATGTTCTGGCCAAGCCGATGGAGATGGGCTCTAAAACCCCCATGCCCCGTGAGGAATTGTGAAACCCAATAGTCCGGGAGGACCCATTTAGCCAACAGCCGGGATTTAACTGTAGGAAAGTATTTCCTGAGGGTGCTCCCTTTCTGGGAGGTTGCCCACCGTCGGCTCCACTCCTCAATCGTATCCTCCCGAATTAGCTGCTTCCATTTGTTAGGGTTTGCAACAATCCTCGTCCTTAGAGCGTCCGAAAGTCCTGCTGAGCCTTCATGTCTATAAGCGTATTTAGTCACTTCTTCTCGCAGGAGGAGGTCGAGAGGAACCACCCCCGCTAGAACCTGCACTGCTTCATGCGAAGTTGACCTATAAAAAAGGTCGCACTCGTTAATTTTCATTAACTAATTACTATGGGTTTTTTTTTCCCTAGCTAATTACCTCTTGCAAAGGTAAATATTCAAAAAGTCCTTATTATGTGGTGAAGCGGCGGGGGAGGGCGGGTGGGGTTTTACCCCCCCTCCTGGCTACCGCGACCAACGTTTTCAATGCGATCTCTTGTCAGTTCTCGCGAACTAAAATTTTAAAAACCGTAATTAATACGGCTTTTTTTTCGCGACTAGTTACCTCTCGCATAGGTAATTAGTCCAAAAATCTTTATTAGGTAAGACTATAGATAAGGGCGGGGGGGAGGGATTTTACTTGGATCGTAATCAATATCTATTAGACCTTTTTCAAATCATTTTTTTCTCTATCGGGCTTCAATTATGGACAAATAATTTAAAACTCCCAAGGTACTGGCCAGGCTTCTATCCCCATTCTTCGAGTTCCAGTCAAGAAGCAGCACCTTCGCTTGCGACCGCGTATAATAAGTTAGAGCAAAAGTCAGAACAGCCGCTAGTTCCAAGTCAGCTGTCTTTATAATGAAAATTATATTGTATTAAGTTCATAGGTGCGGTCAGATATAATTGCTCGCTGACTTCAGTTTAAATGTTAATAGCTGTTGATGGTACACCTGTTTGGCAAAGTTCGGGAGATTACCCGTTTGAGGGTTAGGTTGGCACAGTATAAAGGCTCCTTTAAGTGCGTGACCTTAATTCAAAAATTAAGATGAAATACCAAGCAGTTGAGCATGATCACGGTCAAATCACTTCCTTGCACAACTGCTGGTCATGAAACAGTACTTCCTTACACACTACAGCACCCAAGACCCTTTCATGTGTTGAAGTGGTATAGATTGTTATTAATTATTATTATTAGAGATGAGAGATGGTCAACTGCTCTTCAATTACGATAGGTTAAATGATGGTCAGGATTTTCAGTTACAATGATATTTATTATGGTAAGCCAACGTTTCGATCCAACTTGTGGATCTTCATCAGGGCTAAAAGAAAACAAATATATGAGTATCTATGCTAGAGGGTGACAATAAATGGATACATTACAGAACTGATAATAATATAAAAGATGGTATACATAAATATTAAAATAAGAGGCTGGTTAACAAGATAAAATAGAATCTGATATTTACCTACTTAGTCCAGGTGGATACTAAGACTAAAGGTAAAAATAAGGTGAGAGGTAGTGGTAGGGGGTTAGTTTGCCGACTTCAAAGGTTTATGGCGGGGAAATCCAACGCTTTTGAAGTGAAGGCACATGACAACTGAGTGAACAAAATATTTAAAAACTAACAAAATATATGGTACTGTATACAAATAGTTGTGTCTGGACTGAATAATAACATAAAAATGAGATAATACATAATTTAACAATGCATTCAAATTTGGAAAATATACAGAAAGAAGCATACAATACAAAAAATAATAATAGTACAAGAGGTACAGAGATAATTGCAGGTACCTATGAAATCAAAACTAGGATTTGAGGATGCGGAAGATGTTAGAATAAGTGGATGAAATTATCTCTTTATCTGTTTTGTGATTTACCGGGTTATTAGTTTCTAGATGGATGAAAATGGATTCTGAGAGGAGACGTTTGTCGTGGTTAGATACAGTTGCTAATATGGAGGGGTTCTCAAAGTCGAAGGAATGGTTGTGGGCAATGGCATGTTCTGCTAATTTAGATGTAGACGAATTACGTGTGGAAATACTGTATTTATGTTGATAAATACGTTTTTTTAAATAATTTTTGGTTTCACCTATATAGCAACTGTTGCAATTAAGCGTGGAGCACTGGATATGATAAACTACATTACACTTGTCTAGGAGAGGTACAGGGTCTTTGAGTTTTGTATAAAGATATTTTAATTTATTGTTATTTTTTAATACTAGGCGCATGTGTGGGAAACTCGAGAAGGATTTTTTAATTTTGTTTGAGAGAATGGGGATATATGGGTAAATATCAGTAGGTAAATCCACAGTAGGTAAATATCAGATTCTATTTTATCTTGTTAACCAGCCTCTTATTTTAATATTTATGTATACCATCTTTTATATTATTATCAGTTCTGTAATGTATCCATTTATTGTCACCCTCTAGCATAGATACTCATATATTTATTTTCTTTTAGCCCTGATGAAGATCCACAAGTTGGATCTAAACGTAGGCTTACCATAATCATTGTAACTGAAAATCCTGACCATCATTTAACCTATAATTATTATTATTATTTTTTTTAGCTCAATCAAAATACACTTTGAATACTTAAAAGTTTTAATCTATTCCTCTATACAGCTAAATTTAAAATTAAGGAGCTTGTTTAACATAGAATTTGATGTTCTACAACTTTTATATGTTAAATTTTTTATTTGGAGTAGCCTAGGCATTTTTATATGAAAGATTAACGTCCTATGGACAACCAATGATTTAGTCCATAACTGATAAAAAGGTAAAAACTTAGAACTTAACATTTCCTAGTAAAATAAAATTAATTTGTAATTAACCTAATCTTACTTTCCTTTGACCTATCAATGAAAAGTTTCTCAAATTTCGTTACAATCGAATAAACAGGTAAAAAGCAGGGGTTGAAAGAGTCATTAATTTTATTAATTCAGTTTTATTTTAAAAGTATTATTAACTTATTACTATAAAAGTTTTATCAATAAAAGTTTTCCAATAACTTTTTGATGAAAGTTTTCCTTCAAAAAATTCAAGGTTCACCTAAACATATGGAGCAATTAAAATTATAGTGTGAGTTAAACAATAACTTTTTCGCCCTGGGTTTCGATCATAAAAGTTTTTATCATAGAAAAAGAGTTTGTTTACTAATACTGTGGTTTATTTTGATGAATAATCCTGTGATTGACTTAGTTCAAGGTATATTTATTCCTATACTATTATTTTATTTTTCTCTTCTTTAATCTTTTTACTTTCACTTACCTATATATGAAATATATAGTAAGTAGAAGTATTGCGATCGTGAAAATTTTCGACTTCCGGTTTTCAACGGAAATCCACGTTTTGGGGTCCCCTGAGTCAAAATAACCAAGTCCCGCGAAATGGTCTGTGTGTCTGTGTGTCTGTGTGTGTGTGTGTGTGAACAGACTAGCTCAAAAACTATAAACCGTGCGAACCTGAAATTGGGTATTTAGAGTATGTATAAGCCCGCGATGTGACAGCAAAATTTTCATGAAATTTGCTCAAAGGGAGGGAGTACTTTATTTAATAACTTTTTAAGTTTTTTTCGATTTTCTCAAAAACGGCTCTAACGATTTTGATTAAACTGAGTATTTGATCTATTTATATGCCTGAAATATGACTGCAAAAATTTCATCAAAATTGATCAACCGGAGGGGGGACTTTACTTAATAAATTTTGTATCATTTTCACATGTTTTTTTTATTTACTCAAAAACGATTCTGATCAAACTTGGTATTTGATGTATTTATATGCCCGAGATATGACTGTAAAAATTTCATCAAAATTGATCTACGGGAGGGGGGACTTTACTTAATAAATTTTGTATCATTTTCACGGGGTTTTTTTATTTACTCAAAAACGATTTTGATCAAACTTGGTATTTGATGTATTTATATGCCCGAGATATGACTGTAAAAATTTCATCAAAATTGATCTACGGGAGGGGGGACTTTACTTAATAAATTTTGTATCATTTTCACGGGTTTTTTTTATTTACTCAAAAACGATTTTGATCAAACTTGGTATTTGATGTATTTATATGCCCGAGATATGACTGTAAAAATTTCATCAAAATTGATCTACGGGAGGGGGACTTTACTTAATAAATTTTGTATCATTTTCACGGGGTTTTTTTATTTACTCAAAAACGGCTTTAACGATTAACAAAAATAAGATATGAATGTAGAAAAATGTATGACTTCGGGAAATGATATTTAGCAAAACACGTCAATTTCTAATCTAAGTAAGTTGGTAAGTGAAAGTTGTGTGTTGCGCGCACGCACCAGATTTTTATGAATAAGTTTCAGAATAACATTTTGAAATTAACTTTTATGCAAAAAGTTATTTGGTTAAAAGTTTTTAGATAACTTTGTCGAAAAGTTTTTATTATGTTCAACAAAAGCTTCAAGTAGGGTAAAAAATATATATAAGTTTAACTTTAACTTTTTTAAAATAAAAGTTAACTTATATTTTCGACCCCTGGTAAAAAGCTGATATCTTCTCCTTATTTCCTGTTGCCACCACTGCAGAGGCATAGGGCTGAAGCAAATTTTCGCCATCTATCCCGATCCTGGCTGAGAGCCTTGACCTCCTGCCAAGACTTGCCAGCCCCTCTCTCTACATTCCTCCGCCGTCTCTTCTATGGCCCCATGTCCTTTTCAGAGTATGTGACTGATCCACCTCTATTTTCTTTTTTGTATCTCTTCCCCCATAGCTAGATACCTGGCTATGCTCCATAGTTCCTTGTTTTCAACCCTAACCCGCCATCTCATGCCAAGGATACGTCTTAGGCATCGATTGATGAAAACTTAAAAAACAAGTTAATATCACCCTCTCGATATTATCTCTAGTGGTGATATTAATGAGAAAATAATCTTCTTATAATCTGTTCGCTGCAGCTCAATCAAATTTAAATGTACCTCAAGTGCTGCCATCTTTGGAGGGCTCTGATAAGTTGAGGACCCTGAACCCGCAGGAAAAAATTCATGTCTTGTTAATCCCCTGCGTACTGTGAGGGATCCCTCTGTTTTAAGCATAAACATTGTAAATCTAAAATAATTATGGATGAGTAAAAGAAGCCCAAGAGGGGAGAAGAGATGGCCAGCAACAACAGAAGCACCAGCAGCAGAACGGGGAAAATTTCTAAAACAAGAAATTGTAAGCCAACCATCAATCATACCACTCATCAAGCATCATTTTCTTTTGTTCAATTATTATGATTATTTTCTTAATGTCCAAGATATTTACTAACAACCACTAACCATGAATATTCCTCATTATTATGTACATTTACGTTAATATACTGCAATATTATTCAATTTAGGTAGAAAATAGTCCGGGGAGGCGGTCAATAAAATACAAAATAGTATAAAACTATTTTATTGTTGCCGACGTTTCGACCCAACTATGCAGGTCTTCGTCAGGGCTAAATAAACAAGACACAGACAACAACATGAGTAATTAGGACAAATAGGAGATAAAATATAAAAAATATGAAAACAAAAAAAAAAAACAAAGAATATGTACTGACTATATAATCTATATCCGGTCAACTATCATCTATCCAATTATTCAATTTAGTTTAATTTTATACAGTCCACAATTGAACCAGCTTTAAAGTACCTCGGGCTCTGACAGTCTGCTGGGAGCCCGAGATACAACATAATCCTTTTTACCACAAATTTATTTACCTATGAAGACAGGAGAGTGTTGATGCTGAAGCACAACAAGAAATTAAGAGAAGAAGAATCGCTGCCTCATCATGTGTTATTATGACCCTCGAAGACGTTTAACCCATTTCTTAGTTCATCAGTTGTCGAAGAAGAAGAGACCTAATAATATAAAGTATAATAGGTATACCTGCCTCTAAGGTGTAACTAACATATTTTGACTCGTGTGGGAAGGTCAAGGTTTATTCAGTGGGTATGCCTGTTTGGTCTGTCATTTTTAAAAAAATGATTAAGTTTTGATCAATTTGGCAGCTTTCAAAATGTGTGGACTGTATTAGGTTAAAGTATTTGATTAGAAAAATTGGTGTGATTGTATTTAATAAAGAATTACATATAATAATTATATATTTGTCTTGAGGCTAAGCAGATAGTGTGTTGACATTGACATTTTTTTAAATATTTTTCCTGAATTCTAACATATTCATTAACAAAAAATATCATACTAAACCTCATTTTTTAAGAAAAAATTGTTGCTCGTCCTTGGAGGGTTGAAGATTGCAACAAAATAAATAAAGTGAGGAAAGAAAGAGAGAAAAAACAAGAGAGGTCATGGAAAATTTTTATTAATAATTTAGTTATAATTAAATTTAAATTATAAATTTGTAAGACCCCGGCATATGAAAGTCTTACACAACAATCTGGTTCCCTTATAAGATAAGTACAGGGTATTATAATCTAATACACACAATTATACAAATGGCCACACACAACAACAAACTTTTTTTTTTGTTTTGTTTTTTCTTAATTATACAATGACAATTGACATTTACAAAATGATAACTTTATTTTTCGTATATATATTTTTATTTTATTTTTTCGAAATTTTTGTTTAGAGTAATGCTGTAATAACAAAAATCACTTTGACTTGGTAATAAATAGTTTAATAATGTTACAACACATTCTAGGCCTCTTTCTCGTCAAATATTTTTTAAATTCAATTTTCTTTGTATGAAGAATATATACACATAATTATTCAAATCTAAACATCTTTTCGATTCGTAAGATCAATTTAAAATCTCCAGTTATAAATTAGTTGAGCATTGGCTTACTCAAAATGATGATGGTGGTGTAGATTCTTTGTTATAATATCAAAGAATGAATATTCTTTTAAAATACACTAGTAGCTGCCTGAGTTTTCAAACCTACAGTACACATATTTTTTGATGAATGTTCCAAAAATTACAATATGAGCAACAACAACTAACATTTTTGTTTTAAAAAATATCTCTCTGCATTTTTTATTTATATCTCATGGCATTTGGTGAGTGTGGGTCCCATAAATTCAAAAAACTTTACTACAATAAAAAAAATTTGGAAATTCTTCTTTATGGCTTTATTTTCAAAAAAGTTTGCTTAAAATCAAAGCTGGCAGGCATTGATTATAAAATGTAAATTAAACATTTGCCTGGTTACAATTCTGAAAAATTCTTGTTTACTAAACTCGTTTCTATGAATATTTCTATCTGAAATGAACACGTTCACAACCAATTTTACAAGTAATAATTTTTTATTTATTACAAGATTGAACACAATTTTTTTAGTGTTATTAAACAAAAAAGTCTAGAATAATGCTAACTATACAGCATAGCTATCAAAAGTGCATAAAATTATTTAAAAATATAATTTACAAAAAAATCAACTACGGATGGACATTACATAATTTAACTTCAATATGTTTAAAAAGACTGAACTGTATCCAGAGGAACCTTGTATTTTAATAAGAAAAAAAAACTTCTGTACAATATATTTCTCATTTGGAAGATTTTCACAACTCATATATATAAAATTAATTAAGAATTTTTTAAATTAAACTAATATTTTCACAAATTTATATCTGCATATTAATATAAATACATTTATATTCAGAGATAATATAAGAGAACACTTCTAAAACTGAAAATTTGCAAAAATTTTCCACTAAGGTATCATCATAATCAACGGGATAAAAATTCAAAAAACTTGTTTCGTAATTTTGCCAGTCTTCTTCCAACATGACGGATGTACGCCTAAATCAAACTTTTTTAAAAAAATGCAAAAATTAATATGCTTACAACCTTAAATCATGCCTGAAAATTGTCTAGATAATAAATAATCGATTTCATTAAAATGCAACAGTGAAAATTAATGAAACTGAACATAAATAGGTACGAAATGATACCAGACATAGATATTAATAATTTGTGCTGTCGGTAATTGAGGTTTTCTTCCAAATCAGCTTTATATGGTTAAAAAAAATCAAACAAAATTTCAGAAAAACAGCAAAAGATATAATTTTAAATGTAAAAAAAAATTGAAGAATATTGAAAATTGCATTACACAGCAAAAATATCACTGATTAATAGGAAAAGTAAAAAAAAAAAATCGGTAAGTTTATCAAAATGCCAAAAATAATTCCATTAAGTGCAAAATATTCTGATTTTAAAAGGAAAAAAAGTTAATTACTTTTCACAATTTCAATTATGGACATGTAGGTACATTTACAATAATACAAACATCACGGATTATTGAGGCTGAAAAAAAAAAAAAATTCAAGGGACCTTTTCAAGTTTCAAGAATATATAACATAGTATCTAAATAGTTTTATTTACATAAAAATAATAGTAACAATAAAGAATTAAAATATGGACAGGCAGCTACCGCGAACAATTAGAATGCCAACTAAAAATACTGTTTCCAATCGTGGCACCTACGATAGCATAATACATTTCAATAACTCTACATTAACCCTACAGTAATAATAAATATTGTAACATTATACATATACAACACGTTTATAACTGTACAACAAATAATACCGATGGCACAGCCAATAATAAGTTAACTTTGATTTATATTTTCATTCCTAATCGTACACTTATTGCCGTTGTGAATATCAACATAAAAAAAAAAAAAGTAATAAACAAAAATATATATATGTATATATATAAAAATAAAAATAAAAACAAGGCAATTTACAATCATAAAAAGTGTTGGAATGTGAATGATATAAATAAGTTTTCTTTCTACAAATATTTATATATATAATTTTATATAAATATATATGTATGTATAATACAAATATCATACATATATATAAAATAAAAAATAACAATATTACAAATAAATACAACAATACAACCTGATTTAAGTATTACAACGCTACTTTGTCTCATTATTAAAATGAAATAATTGGTAAAAGAAAAGTAGCGCGGAGAGTAAAACTCTCTGATGCGTTGTTATTCCGATTCACTCACAACCACAGGTGGTAAAGAAGGAACTTAAACCTTAAAAAAACAAAAAAAAAAAAAAAACATTATTATTATTATAATTATTAAAATCTTTGTAATAAAAATGAAATTATGTTCGTTGGTCACCACATCATGTGAGAACAGCTGAAAGGATTTGGCCACTTTGTCTCTTAGACTGTTTGTAATAGGCATAATTGAAATTTTTATTGCTAAAATAATATTTAACTACTTTTTAATGTTTAATAACGGTAGAATTTCTTTCAAATAAAGTATTTAAAATATAACTGTATTATTATTAATATTTTAATTACTATTGACTACACATATACATATATTTTATGAAAAACTCAAAATAAACTTACTCATTTCCTCTTGACAGGTTTCTCCAACATCTTCTCCGCCTTCTTCAGCAGGCGCTCCCTCTCCCTCCGCTCCTTCTCCGACTGTCTCCTTTCCCTTTGTGCCTTGGCTCGCAGCTCCTTCAGCCTCTTCTTGACGAGGGACTTACCCTGACCGGTGATGCCGAGGGTCTTCACCCGACTGGGCTCCAACGAGAGCAGTGCCGCTCCGTTCGTGACTCCACTCTCGAAAAGAGTTTCAGTGTACGCTTCCAGGCCGACCGATGTGAGCCAGTAACTAACCTTGAATTTTATGATAATTTTTTATTATATAAATATTTTTAAAAAAAGGGCAAAAACTAAAAAAAAAAAGAAAAGACATAAATTATAATTTAGGGTATATTAGAAAAATCCTAAACATAAAACACAAAGTTTTTTAAATTCAGATAATCCAATTAAACGTATCACCAATTCAGGCATGTTGAGAATGTAAAAATCTGATATTGACAACAGAGCACAACATTAACAATGAATGAATGAACAACTTTAAACACTGAAGGTATGGAAAGGTAAAAAGAAAACTAAGTTTCTTAGTTCTCGCGATTTAGATTTTTTTGGCAAAACTTTAACACTAAATCTACTGACATGTTATATATACCTATTTCTACCGATGACGGTCAAATGACCGCTTTTGAAATAAACATTATAGTCTTTTCCAGTTGATTGTAATTGTAGCAGCACCTACTTCTAATAGAAACCTGTCTTTGTCAGTGTTGCCTCAAAATATATGAATGTATTTTATCATTTTTTTATTTTATCAAACGTTTTTTATTATTTTCATCCCGAACCGTCACAAATAGAACTAATCATGCCGCAAATATTTATAATGTCGCGTACAGAGCCAGTAATCTAATTTGAATGATTGCCATTTTGCCTCACCTCGTAAGTTACCAGCAGTCGCTCTGTACCCATCATAAAACAAACTATAAGCACATGACTTTTTCCTAGATCACAATCGGATGACATTTTTTTGGAAAACTACTGTTTTTGTGCCAAGTTTGAGATTTCAATGCAGATAACTTCATAAAATTTCATATATATTCTAGCGGTCAAAAGACCGCTCAGAGTAGACAACGGTAGATTACATATTATTATCAGGAAAAATGAAAGAAGAAGAGAAATATATATTGAAAAATTAAACAGCTATATATTATAGAAAAAGTCGTGCAGTAAGTTCAAGAAAAATAAAAGCCTGGAATTTAACAAGTTAGATTAAAGGCTCAAAAGTGGTCATTTGGCCGCTCTGGTAGGCTTAGTGTTAAGTTTGTTTATTGGAATATCAGTGCCTCTAGACTCTAGTCTTAATATTTTAGAATTTTCTTATTATACCTGAATTAAAATTGATGATTTCTATTTGTATATGCATTATTTAAAATATAATAATTTCTAAATCTTAATAATTTTCAGAATCTTTCATTGATCATCAAGTGGTTAGTAGCATAGCAGCTTACAATACTAAAGGTCATGGCTTCGCAAACCGTCAGGTGGGCCTAGATTTTTATTAAGGGAGTAAAATATCTTTGCCTATGCCGTCCTTCGGATGGGACATAAAATGGCGGTTCCAAGCCTCTTGGAATGGCGGTCAGGTACTCGATCCCTATCCTAATTATACCTGGATAGGCAAAATTTAGGACTCCCACTGTAGCATCGTCCGATTAGCCTTAGTGGCATAAAGTGACGTTAAAGAAACAACAAACAATAAAAATGCATTAAAAAAATCTTTCAAAATATGAGTTCATGCACCTAACAGTTAAAATAAACTTCATAACTAGTTTAAAATGCAAGTAACACAAAATAAGCTCTAAACCTTACTGTAGAATCGTTTGATTAGCCTTAGTAGCATTAAGGGACATTATACAAATGCAGAACATTAAATTTTATAAGAAAAAGTTATTTTATAGAAAGATTTCAAATGCATGAGAAAAAATTTATGGACGAGGTAAAATGGTGAAAATGAGAAGAAAGGGTTTCTTGATAGAATTAATTTTTACTTTACAGTTGTACCTCAATTATTAATAAAATAATCATTGAGCTTTTAAAAATCAAGTTTAATTTTTGAGGAAGGAAAAAATATATTTCAACACAAATATAAGTTTCATTAGAAAAATTCAACCACAACAAGAAAAAAATAAGATTAAGTAAAAATGAGATTACCTGTTCACTAGTCCACTCTGGAATCGGAGTATTTTGGCACATTAGCAACCTACGCTCTTCATTTGGTATCCACACGTCACTCGAATCTGAATATAATATAAATGAATATGGTAAAGTTTTATAATTTTATAAATAAAAATAACTAAAAATAAAATGAAAAAAAAATAGAACTGTAAAAAATAAATACCTGATGATCCGATTTTACTAGGGCTGGGATCTGCGGTCAAGATACCAGGAGAAACTGAGCCAGAGGAAGAAGGCGAGCCTTGGGGCCAACTCTTCTTCACTGGAAAAAGAACTAAGAAATTTATTCACTAGAAATAATTATTTATGATATTTTATTATTCATAGACTAAAATTACATAAGCCAAAAAAACAAACAAAAGAAAAACATTAGGTTTTGGCGTAACATGCCTCAATTGAAATACAATAAAATTTAAATTAAACAGTCAGTTAGTAAGATCAGGGTGTCTAGCATTAACGGCTAAGTTTCCGTATTACTCCTGCATATCCCCCCCACCTCGAGAAAAAAAAAATTTACTTAAGAATTAATATAATAAGACATAACACAAAATACAAAGTAGTTGCAATAACTTATTATTATAAAGTTATCTGATATTAATTTGTATACTATAATTAAAGCCTGGATTTTTTTTTCACTGACAAATTAGTGGTTCGGGCTCATGTGGGCCATTTTTTAAAGAAATTCAAACTGATAATATGGATATGAACATTGATGTATAATTCAGTTTTATTATTATTATTATGATATTAAATATTACTATTTTTATTTTCAACTTGAGGATAGTAGAGTGCTACCAATGGGTGGCTAGTTTCTCTTACAAGCCATTTCACGACATTATTTCCTTTATTTTATTGCCAAGACATTTACGTGATGCGTTTTAGTAAAACTCTGATCAGGCCGATACTGATATACGGGTCAGTAAGTTGTACACTATCCAAAGCCCTAGAAAATCAACTCCTCCGATTTAAAAGGAAAGTCCTCAGAAGAATTTTCAGAGCGATTTTCGATGCCAACGAGCAAGCCTGGTGGATCAGGACAAGTGCCGAGATATCAGAAATGTATAGTGACTGCAATATGGAGAGATTCATTAGGGTTGGTCGGGTCAGGTGGACTGGTCATGTAGCCAAAATGAGTGCTAACTCAGTACCAAGAGCTCTAAGAAGGCTCTTAAAAGAGGAAATTCACTCCACCAGAAGACGTGGGCGACTTGCATTGCAGACGAAGATTGCATTGCACGCAGCCTTCTGGGGATCCGGAACTGGAGATCGGCTGCACAAATGCCTTGCGGACCTTAGTATAGCCAGCCTTGATCCCTCACAGGTCGTAGAGCCAAGGAAGAAGAAGATTTTAATGTACAATTGTGAATTTCAATAAATGTAAAAAAAATAAAAGAAAAAAGGAACTCGAGACAGGAAGAAAATATTATGATACATGCAAGAATATTATCCAGGCCTTCAAAAAACATCACTGTTTTAATTATTTCGATTATATTAATTTTTGAAATTCCTTGATTGTCCTGGACGGGGTAAGCAAGGTGTAATTCTTCATAAGGGTGGGAAATTCTTCTTCTTCATGATTTTAAGGGGTTTTTAGTATCCTGTACTACTACAACCCATGAAGGATCTTGATTTCATTACTGTGTAAGGAAGTACTGCTTCTTGGTCAGCGGTCGTACAAGTAGGTGATTTCACCGTGACCACGCTCAACCGCCAGGTTCTTTCCTCATTATTTTTCAATTAAGAGTACACACTTCACAGAGCCTGGGTTTGCCCCGGTAGTATCTCTCGGCCCCAGAGTATCGGAAATTTAAAAAATTGTGTCATTTGGTACAATAAGGAAAAAAAATATAAGGAAGTAACATAGAGGTCAAAAAATATCTTGCTAATGCATTAAGCTGGAGTAATCACAAATGGTATTAAGCTTTTTAGCTTTGAAAATGCTCACATACGACCAAAACGTCAGCCATTATAAATATTTGACTATGACTGTATAAAAACCAATAACAGAAAAAAATTTCAAGACCCTTACAGCTTAAAATTTGTGAACCTACCTTATCTCAGGATTTTTTTCAATTATAGCTGTAAGCCATATATTTATTTAAATGTTTCAAAACATTAATTTTTTCTTCTTCTGATTTATACATAGATGTTTTGGAAATCAATAAACATTCCTACTTAATGAAATGCGGCCAGTTATAAAGTCACAACATCCTAACGATCGTAAATCGTATTCGAATTCTTAAAACAGATTGTTGATTGAAATTCCTGCATTTTCGGTTCAAAATGAACAATTCCCACGTATCACCCACATATTACCTACCTATAAAAATTGCCATATAATTCCCACATTTAACGCTCGCTGGACACCCTGTGGATGGATGTAGTGTAGGCAGCGATTGATTGGTGTTGTCAGCATTGCTTTAAATTTTTTAAATCATTACACAATGTTTGAATTTATAACTTTATTTGTAACGGTTATTGTAAGACTTTCAAAATGCTTAATTCATTTCTAGTAGCAAGACAATGTATTTGGCGCCCAACAAAATTTTTATATAAGTAATGAAATTAGAAATTTTTTCAACTATTTATATGAATAGGAAAATAACTAAATAAAATGATTTAGTGCATTAAAAATGTTTCTAATAAGACCTCACAATCAATAAGGACTCACAGCTAAACCAACAGCTACCTTTGAGGTTCGCTTGCGCAACGGCGTGCCTGATCTCCTCGACCAGCGACTGGGGCACGCTCGACTGGCTGCTGCCGAGGCTGTTTGTACTGTTCATCGAGCTGTTGAGGGTCTGGTTCGGCTCACAGCTTCCCGAGGACATCCGCCTCTCCCGTTCGGCAAGCACTTGTTTCAGCTGTTCGGCTAGGGAACCTGAATATAATATAAGGAAATATTTAGCAATATATGCAGCATAAAATTTAAGAATATGCTAATAAACACCTATAATATTAAAATATTTCACAGGAAAAAACTAGAGGAAACAATTCAGAAATTAAACCAAAATGATTTTAAATTTTTTTGAATTTTAAACAAACATATATTTCCGAGAATAACATTAATCACATTTAAAACTGAAATATAAAAATAATTCAAACTAGTTATTCTTATTATTCCAACAAGAATAACATTAATAAAGATAACTAAATTAATAATCAATCAAAAAATATATAAAACAAGTGAATTAATCAATAAAATTATCTGAATTATTAAATGCATTTATAAATTTATTTCTGAGGTGAGAGATAGTCAACTGTTAATCTTTACGATAGGTTAAATGATTGTCAGGATTTTCAGTTTGAAAAAAAATTTATTTTCGAAAGCCAACATTTCGATCCAACCTGTGGATCTTCATCAGGGCTTCTGAGTCAAGGTAGATCCAAAGACTACTACAGATGTAGATAACAAAGACTAGAGTCTTTGTATCTACCTTGACTCAGAAGCCCTGATGAATATCCACAAGTTGGATCGAAACGTTGGCTTTCAAAAATAAAAAAAATTTCAAACTGAAAATCCTGATCATCATTTAAAAAGTAAATTTATTTCTGTGGATCCTAAACTTTAAAATATTTTATAATTCGAAAATGATCTTTCGACATCAAATGATGTGATTGGAACAAATTTATAAGCGCCTAAAATTATTTGGTTCCTGTCAACGTCGCTAAATACAATTGGATTATCCCCGTTTGAAATTTTATTAATATTTTCGAGGATATTAAGCCCTTAATTTTTCATAAAAACGTTTTCCATTTTTTCTTTCAAAGCTTCTCCAACATGGCCTACGATGAGATTTATATTTTTATTTAACAACAGTACAGGATGTCGGGAATCTTAGTAATCATTTATTCAAAGAGGAAGAAGAACTTATTAATGGCAAATGACCCTGATTGAAATTCTTAGCTCCCACATTGGATTTTACTTTTATATTTCTAAATGTATTGTTTAATTCACTAGATCATCAAAATATGAATATACAGTACCGGTCAAAAGTTTAGACTCACTTGTATTTAATTCACAATCTTCAAGTTTAAAGAAATAATTGTAAGTCAACAGATAACATTTCAAAAATTATGATTGTTTCGAAATACAATCTATATAAATAAAGATGAAATTCTGTTAGTTGGTTTTTTTGGTTTGTTCTTTATAGAAATACATCAATAGTTATTTTAATTTGAGTCCTAATTAATGAACATAAATTTAAACAGTTAAAATAATTGTATTTTTTTGATTCCATCATTAAATTAATTAAAGAGAATACATATGCCTAAATGCACTCATTATCTTGGTTTCCCCACAAATATCCAATTAATGGCATCAATTACCATACTTGTACGAAAGCCTAGTGATAAGGTATTTTTTCTTTGCATTAACGTGTGGATTCATGATCTTCCACTTTGGGTCCTCCGCCTAATTGGGACACAACAAAATTTCCTTTTATGACCCAATGGAGTCGGCTGTATATATAAAATGTAAATATGTTATATTTTCATCGGTGTAATAATTTTCAAGGGACTTAGTCTCAGAATAATATTCTGTTTTATATCTATTAAACATATTCGAACTTACCTCTTGGAGGTGCTGTAGTTGAGTTGGCCCAAGGATCTGGGCTAGCGTGATCTCTCTCACTTTCCATGTCCGAGCTTTCTGTACTCTCGTCAGTCGTCAACCCGTAATCCTGTAACAGTTCGTAATTTTCTTCTTAAAATGAACAGATGGGGGAAAATACACTGTTCTTATAAAAAAAAAAAAAATTAACATAAATAATTATAAATTTGATCTATGGTTTAACACATACCATCTGAACTCGATATATTCAACATAAAAGTTTATTGAAAAAAAATTCATAAGCTTGTTTAGGTCTCAAATAAATAAAAAGTTATCGTATAAATGATCACTTTTTTTTTTGTAATTAAAGATATCATTATATTTGATGAGCATAAATTATAATATTTACTTAATTAATAGGTTATTAACATATACACAGGAATGAATGGTAAACAACGAAACTCACATTGCTTTTCATTTATTCCTGAATGATATAAGAATAAATATCCCATGCCGACACCTGTTTGAATGGCTTGTTATTCACTGAATACCAACTTACCGAGCTTGAATTGGACAAGGGAAGCGAAGAAGATGAGTGGTGTTTCTTTGCTTGGGAAGGTAACTGCCGATTGCCGAGGCCGCCGCGTGTGGCCAGCTCGGCTTTGGACCGTGTTGCGGAAACGTCGAGGAGGTTGTGAGGGGGTACTGCGTCATCGAGTTCCTCCTTTGCTCCCGTCTGCTGTATAAATTAGATCCCATTTTTTACTTTATGAAATTCGGCAAATTTTTTTATTTTTTTTTAGGCATGCAAAGTTTTCTTCTCTTCAATTAGCCATCATGTTAAAAGGGAATAACATAAATATATTGTTAGGGGAGAACGATAGAGGACAATCATGCAAAATGGTTAAAAAAGGGGGTTAGTACCTATCATACAATCTAATTTTTATTATAAGAAACTAAATTGTTTTATCTAATACAAAGTCAT
Source organism: Aelia acuminata (assembly GCA_911387785.2). NCBI lineage: Eukaryota > Metazoa > Arthropoda > Insecta > Hemiptera > Pentatomidae > Aelia > Aelia acuminata. The sequence continues at coordinate 2,044,282 of OU426981.1, read as the reverse complement.
ATCACTAAGAATAAACAATATGGACGAATCATGGTGAGGCTGAGGGCGCGACATCATAGAGGTACCAACATTACTCTAAATTTTTTTTTCTTTTTTCCCCTCTCCAATAGGTGACCTATATCATATCAAGTAGACATTAAAGTGGAATTTCCCTCAACAGACACTTCTATCAAAGAGAAACCTCTTATAAGCGGACAGTTTTCTTCTTGTATTTGTTTTCTTTTTTCCAATTTTCATTTTTTCATTCATCATTCATTTCATTTTTTGGCCTATCAGAAAAAGACACTATTTAACACATTAGGTGCGGCGATTTATTTTAGAGGTATCCTGAATTGGACGGCATTGGTCCCGGGGGTCTAACTGCTGGGATGAGCCACAGACGATATCGGGCGTCGAGGTCCGATGGGAATACTTTGACGAAAGTGTTATTTTTTTACTGAAAAGTGAATTAATAAATGAGCTTCTCAAGGGCATTATCTCTTGGTAAGGATTAGACCTAGACATAATAGGCGCAGGACATGCCCCTGGGCTCCGATACAGGATTTACGCCATACTTTATCGAAAATAGCATTAAACTGCTGGAATTTTGAATTACCATCCATATTGATAATTTTTGCAATGTTAAAACGATCTTTAGGAGTCTTTTACTGCTTTATAACAACTTACTCTATGATAAAAAAAAATTCTTTTTAAAGAAATGAATTTATATAAAATAGATAAAGCAAATATCAGTATTTTATTTATAATTAGAGACTTAGTAAGAAGTATTATTTGCAATATTATCGGACGCAGAAGTGTGATGCCGTCCAGTAGTCTTGTTTTATTACTGATGGCCTTTATCGGACCCCGGAGTCCGATTCTAAAAAACAACAGAATTTCATCTGTTAGCAACTTCTGCTGCACTAAAATGCAATAATATAATTAAAAATCGACTAAATTGAGTCTTTGAGGTGTTCGGCCTTTCGGACATTATCATGTGATAATCGGCTGTTAAGATGGGAATGTAAAACATCGGACCACGGGGGCCGATACCGCACCTAACTTGTTAAATGAATTAAAATGTTTCAAAACATTGATTTTTTTTTCTTCCGATCTATATATCAATCTTTTGCCTATTGATACCCATCCCTGCTTAACGGTAAGCTAATAAATCTTATATTACCTAAGACATTAACTAACATAGTCACAATCTTATATTGCATTACAATCCTTAAAAGATATTTAAAAAACCCGATAATTCGAAAATATGTTAAGAGAAGGATGAATTAACTACCCGCCTTTTCGGTTCAAAATTAAAAATTCCTGTATACTTCCAGCGTATATCCTGTTGACAAATATTGCCATATAATTCCGGCTTTTTCCAGCATGCTTGACATCTTGTATTTGTTATAGTAAAGTTTAAAAATTTGCTGGTAACAAAAGGAGGAAAAAAAATAAATAAAACCATCTTTAATATTCGGACTGTAAAAGAGAGTGATATAATGTTATGGAAGGTGAAAACTTTAACATATTAAGAAGGGAGAAGGAAAGTTTAATATTATACTAACCTTCCTCTCGACGGTCGATGTCTTCTCAGATTCCGACTGCGGCAGTTCCACCCCAAGGCTCTCTAGGAGAGGGGTAACAGGGGGAGGCCTCCTTGTCATCGGTGGAGTGTTGAGCCGCAAGTAGGTGCCTTCCGCACACTGCGGTAAGTGGACCGGTAGTCCGGCCCTTCGTTGTGTCTCCATCAGCTCCTGTTCTACTTGTATTATCTGGAAGAAATACAGGGTTATATTAATAATGCGAAACTAACAAAAAATTATAAATAAATAAAAAAGTGTATTAATGTACTTATTGAATAATAAGGTAAGGCACAGATTGAGACACAGGCTATGCAGAGCAGAGAAGAGCAGTTTTTGCAATACTTGTGGTAAGTAGGAAACTGCGCTGCCCCACTCTACGTGTTCACAAAAACTGCTCTGCTCTCCACCGCCTGCGTCTCAATGTGCACCTAGCCTAACCCTTAAATGTCAAACACATAACTTTTAAAAATTAATATTAAATAATTTATTTTTTGAAGAGAAAAGATTTGGCTTCGCCGGGAGCCGAACCAGGGTCTCCTGCGTGACATGTGCGCGCTGCACCACAGAGCTCGGCTCCAAGCAGAGCCAATCCTTCCTCTTCACTGATACCTACTCCCCCGATCTCGCAAATTTTGCGAGTAGTAATGGGAGGTGGACAAATTAGGTCCAATTTCTGGTATTTATTGACATACGTCAATTTTAAATTATTTTTATTAATCTAATCTTAATTTGTGGGTGACCACCATGGGCTCTGCTTGGAGCCGAGCTCTGTGGTGCAGTAGTTGGCATCCACGCCTGTCACGGGGGAGACCCGTGTTCGGCTCCCGGCTGAACCAAATCTTTTCTCTTCAAAAAATAAATTATTTAAAAAAACTGGTCACCCACAAATTAAGATTAGATTAATAAAATTAACATTAAATATTTACTACTTCTTCATACAGCCCCTTGTTGATCTTTTGAAAAGGATTTCTTTTTTTGATTCATAGAAAATAAAAATTAAACTGAAACAAAAACACTTATGCATCAATTACTTTTGCCCGTTGGAGCTGGAAATGAAATGCCAGCAGTAATTCTATCTTCATAGATATTTATACCATATTTTTTTTTTTAATTGAAGCATGGAAATGCATAAGGGTCTAAGTGCCAAAAAAATAAAACAAAGTTTTTTTTTGCCAAATTGTTATATGTGCCAAAGCCATTCTTCAGAAATGGGTATAAGTAATGTTTTGTTGTTAGAAAAGAATTCATTAAACGTAAGAAAGATGGCATGGGTGTAAGCACTGAACGTAGTTCACCCTAGAGGGTTTAAGTCACATCATTTTTGTAAAAAATTTCCAAGGCACTTATACCCTTAAGGATTTCCACGCTTCAATTTATACCATATTTTCAAGGCTAAAATAAAAATCAAATAAGAAACATATCTGTTAAGCAAAATTAAACCTTCAACAGAAAAGTTATGTTCAAATTTTCTTAGAAGTACTTAAGTATGATAATGGCAGGAGAACATTTTGAATGATAATTACCCTATCTTTAAGCGCTTTTACGAGTGCGTTGTATTCTCGGTCCTTTTCTTGAAGAGTTTCCAAATAAAATTCTTCTCTGTGAAGTAGTTCGGCTTCTCTTTCATGGAACTCTCGCACCAATCGCTTTGTCTTGGCGTATTTTTTCTCCAGAGATATATATTGTTCCTGTTAATATAATAAATAAAATTAATCATAAAATATTGTTTAAAAATTGTTACTCACTAAACAATATGCTTGTACAGATCTCTTTCCTGGAAGGATTTAGATAAATGAAGTATCAAATAAAAGAAAATTTCAGAGATATAAACAATTTAATTTTGACTCGTATATTCTCACTCGGCCTTAAATAAAAGCACCGTAAAGACTTGGAGGTTTCAATATTTTGAAAATCACGATGTGGCATAAAATGACGTTAAAACAAAAAAAAAAAAAAAAAACCAACGAAAAATGATTAAATTAATATAATATAATGTTTTTTGTTTCATCTTAACATGCGGGCCTCAGGTCATCCTTCTGTCAAGAGTAAAACCAAGGTAATCAAGGTAAAGGTACGTACGGTGTCAGTTTGAGAAATTTGGACATTGTGAGCCAACTTGAGCGCGGGGCCAACTAGTCGGCGACGTTGGTGGTTCCTAGTGGGGTCAGGGAAAACCCTCCCCCCCCCCACCTAATAAAGATTTTTGGACTAATTACCTATGGGAGAGGTAATTAGTCATGAAAAAAAGCCGTATTAATTACGGTTTTTAAAATTTTAGTTCGCGAGAACTAACAATAGATCGCATTGACAGAGTTGGTCGTGGTAGTCGGGGACGTGGGGCAACCAATATATATTTTAATAAATAAAAATAAGGCCAGTATTCACCAAAAACAATAGAAATTTATTTAGGCAACGTTTCGACTTCTAGAACAATTTTCTAGCCTGTAAGCATATTTACATAAATTATTAATTTATAAATATTATATAGAAATGTTGTCTTTCATGACATTTTGCATTTGATATTATGTACCTACCAAGCATCATATTTGAAATTATTCATACAGGGATTTGAAATGTATATGTGTGCTTGAGAATGGTTGAGAGTGGATTTTGCGTGTATGTGTATGCATCGGTGTTTTTTTGATTGTATGTGGGCTACGTTAATAAAGCTTTTTAAAGAGACATTTTAAATTATTCCTTCCCAGTTAACGAACGCCTATAATAAGTCCTACTTAGCACCCCCAACCCTCTCGTAGGATACAATAATAATCCAATCGAACTATGGCAGTTGTGCGGAGTTAGAGATGGCAGTTGTTACAATATATGACAGACTGATAAATGTAATTTTTTATCAAGCTATTGCAAATAACCAATTTAAACACAAAATGAAATAATACAATTTTTACTTTCACTTACCTTTATGTGAAATATATAGTAAGGTAGAATTGTGATCGTGAAAAATTTTGACTTTCGGTTTTCAACGGAATTACACATTTTGGGGTCCCCTGAGTCCAAATGACCAAGTCAGACCGCGAAATGGTCTGAGTGTGTGTTTAAAGACTAGCTCAAAAACTATAAACCTGAAATTGTCCAAATACGTATGAACCTGATACGTAATACGTATGAAATGCCCAAAAACGTATGAACCTGAAATTGGGTATTTGGTATATGTATATGCCCGTGATGTGACAGCGAAAATATAATATGAATAAATTAATAATTTATGTAAATATGCTTACAGGCTTGAAAAAGGCTCTAGAAGCCAAAACGTTGCCTAAATAAATTTCTAATGTTTTTGGTAAATATTGGCCTTATTTTTATTTATTTAATCATATTAATCACCAAACTTGAAAAAAAATGATTAGAGAAGCAATATATTTTGTTTTATGGATTGTGGCTTAATATAGATCTTTAGATAATATAGATCCTTAGAAACTGTCACATTTTTTTTCATTGTAAGCTTAAAAAATCAACCATTTTCGAAAAAATGGGGGGGGGGGGCGATTAAGTCGAATTTAACCATCTATGGTTTTTTTTTTTTTTTTTTTTTTTTTTTTTTTTTTTTTTTTTTTAAGGGGATGATATTTAATAATAAATAAAGAAACATTGAAATAAATAATTTACCTGTGTTTGGTGAAGCATGTCCTGGTAGTTAGCATTGTCCTTCTTCACAGCGGCGAGATTCCGTTCGACCTCTCTCAGCCTTAGCGTCGTCTCCCTCAACCTTTCGCCTAAGTCTTCTCTAGCGCCTTTTTCAAATTCCTCGAGCTAAATAATAATAATTATTATTTACTAACAATTACAAAAGACAAGCCAATAGATTACACTGGAATATATACAAAATAGATATTACTATATTTTTATAAGTGACATAATATCCCAGCATATTTTTTATCAATATATATATATATATATATATATTTTTTTTTTTTTTTTTTTGCTAAAAGGTTTATTTAAGCTGGTTTGTTGATACCTTCTTTTCCAGAGCCCATTTTTCGCATATTCTTCACGCGTGTTTGCAAAAAAAAAAAAATTTTGAAGAAAATAAAACTGTATTTCCGCAAAACTGAAAAACTACCCCTTTTCCACAATTATTTAAATAAAAATTTGATATGTATTTTAATACCTATGAAATAAAAAAATAATTTGGGAGACAGATTAACAGCCCATTGAATTATGTACACAGGTTTCATTTGGTTATTTAATATAATGAAACTAATGTCAATGGACCAAAAAACTATGATAATTTTCCATGTCCAAAAAAAAAAAGATGCGTTTATTTATTTTTGTAATAAGTTACCACTATTTGGTAACTAATTAATATTTTATTATCTGAATTAGTCACACTGGTCATCTAATTAATTTTAAAATATTGTTTTATTGAAACAATAATAATAATTAAAAATAAAAAACAAATCAATTGTTTAGAGGTTTAGCAATTTTTACTGAAATAAAATTTCTTGTAAAACCGTTATGTAAAGAGGTTTTTCCCTTAATGAATTATAAAATTAAGGTTACATTTATGAAAAAGAATTCAGCTAGAAAAGAAGACAAAAAATAGCAAAGTTTTCCAAACTAACAGGGTTCTACTTAATAAAAAATAATGTACGATTCATTATATTTATATAATTTCCAACGCAAGCTGTTTTATAAATAAACAAGCAATTAAACAACAATTAATAAAAAGCCTTTGCTTTGAGAAGGCTTGGCAATAAATAGAACTTTAGGTCTGCTCGATAGCATGCTTCTAAAAATGAAATAAAAAAAACCCCAATTTACATATTTTACTTTACCTCATTTTAGTACAGTTTTCTAGATTATGGAGTATAGTATCGAATACAAATAGTATGAAAATAAAAAATAAAAAAAACTGGACGTCTCACTGAATCAAATCTTAAAAACCACAGGATCTTAATTTTGCTAAGCCCACAAAACAATATTTTTTGTCATCTTATGGATGAATTCCTAACAATCTTTAAATTATTTTAATAAAAATGTTTAGAGGTGAGAAATATTCAACTGTTATTCTTGATTGATAGTCGGGATTTTCAGTTCAATTTTTTTTATTTTGAAAAGCCAACATTTCGATTCCTACATGTTGATCTTCATCAGGGCTTCTGAGTCTAGAGTAATACAGAGAAAAAATGAGGAATATAACTAGAACAAATTGGGAAGATGAAAGTTTCCAGAAAAGAGGGCTGGAGAGAAAAAAAACTTATCATGTCATTTAACATGACATAAATGACATAACAGTACAAACAATAAAACAATAGGATTACGCTAATATTAATAATATAAATATGTATATTAAATAATTTATTTTTGAAGAGAAAAGATTTGGCTCCGCTGGGAATCGAACCCGGGTCTTCCGCGTGACATGCGCTGTATGCTATCCATTACACCACGGAGTCACTTACAAACGGTGCCAAATCCTTCCTCCTCACTGATACCTCTCCCACGATCTCGCAAGTTTTGCGAGTATTTACGGTCTTCTTTTCTCTTCAAAAAAGAAATTATTTAAAATAATTTAAAAATAGGTGGTTACTCCACAATAATGGCTAAATTAATATAAAATAATTTAAAAATTAACGAACGTCAAGAGATGCCCAAAATTGGACAAAAATTGTAAATCTCCCGTAAATACTCGCAAAACTTGCGAGATCGTGGGAGAGGTGTCAGTGAAGAGGAAGGATTTGGTGCCGTTTGGAAGCGACCCCATGGTGTAATGGATAGCATACCGCGCATATCATGCGGAAGACGCGGGTTCGATTCCCGGCGGAGCCAAATCTTTTCTCTTCAAAAATAAATTATTTAAAATAATTTAAAAATAGGTGGTTACTCCACAATAATGGCTAAATTAATATAAATATGTATATATACAGAATAAAATCCAAATACCAATTAAATTATCCATATTAGAATTAGTTATATAATTGTTAAAAAGTAACCCAAACCAATAGTAAAAGTAACCTGTTTAGGATATATAACTTTTAAATTTTAGATTTGTTTTCACTTAGTTTTATTAGCTTTTTAACCGATCATTGATTTACAAATCGAACCAATTTGTTATAGTAAAAATAAAATTGTTTAAAACTTTAAGGCCTTATTAATTTTGACCATTTTCAAACAAAATTATGTCATAATACTTTATTAAAATGTTTGACAACAATAAATATTTACTTAACCCTTTGTTGGAACATTGCTATTGTTGTTTTTTTAAACAATTTGATTAGAAGATAATAGATTCAATCACGACCGGGAATCGAACCCAGGTATTCTGCATCACTGTCGCATCACTCTAAGCACTGAGCTAACCTTGGGGCCATTCCCAGTCTTGAACTTGGGTTCCCTCCTACCAGGTCTCACTACGTTGTGGCATAGTTACGAGGGGGCAGAACAATTGTCCAGTAAATAATAAATGATTAAATTGCAACAAGTTGATTTTGTTATTGGGTTTTTTCACATTATACTCGTATGTCGGTTTTTAAGGTAAAGGGATTTTAGTAAAAATACAATACTACTTTCCCTCTCTGGACAATACTAAGTGTCTGGAAAGGGTAGGTACACTTGCATTTAGTTGTGCAGAGAGTTCTCTAACTGTTTGGTTGGGGTTCCCTTTTACAGAATTTTTGAGAACATCATTTTCTATTCCAAATGGAGGTCTTCCTCGGGGCTGGTTTTCCAAATCAGTATCCCCAGCCGAAAACTTAGCGAACAATAGCGAGTGGTTTGTTCATTTACACTTCCTTCACCAAACTTCCAAAAATCAAAACAAATGTTTCTAGCAGCCTCAGCTGCCGAATGGCCAAGTTTAAACTCAAAAACTATTACACGAAAATCGTGTGATCCATGTTCATATTTGTAGGTATACTAAAAAGTGTGTAATTGTTTGGGAAGCTAATGTTTACAAAATAAAACTAGAGGATTAGTAACTGCTTAATTATAATGTGTAAACATTTGGAAGTAAACAACAGAGACCCCCAATATCCTTGTGTTGGGTTGTCTGAAAAGTTCGTAGAGATTTTTAAAATAAAATTTACCTTTTATTTTTTCTACTAAAAACGAATCACAAAGCTAATTTTTATTTATATGCCTTTAATCCTCATGGAATTTATTATGTTTACACACTGAATTCGACTTTATTAAGGCTCAGTAGTGTAGTTTATTGCAAACCAACATGAGTGACGATTCAGTTCATTTTCGGCATATTATGCTGTTCTTTTTTAAAAAAGGGAAAAATGCAGCCCAAACTGCAAAAAAGATTCGTGCCATGTATGGCAGCAATTCAATTGCTGATATCATGGTTCAGAAGTGGTTTTCGCGACTTAGATCAGGAGATTTCAATTAGGAAGACCAACCCCAGGCTGGCCGGATTTCAAATCTGGACATCGAGGATATTATGACGGTCATCGCAAAAAATCCACAAATTACTGAGATAGCTGCGAAGTTAAGAGCCTGCAAATCGACGGCCAGAGTTGGCAAATCGGAAAGGAGTGCTATTCCACCAAGACAACGCTAGGCATGTGTCTTTAAGGACTCGGCAAAAGTTATTAAGCTTCAGATGGGAGGTTTTAGCTCACCCACCGTACTCTCCTGACATTGCTCCTTCCGTTCCCTCGAAAATTTTCTACACGGGAAATCCTACTCTTCAGAAGATGATGTCAAAACGGACCTTTTATTGTTCTTCAGGAGTAAGGACAGTCATTTTTGGAAAAAAGGGATAATGGACCTTCCAAGCCGTTGGGAAAGGGTAATCGTTAACGGTGGTAACTATTTTCAAGATTAAAGAAATAAATTTTAAGCTGTTCATCAATTTTAATTTTTGTCCAAATTTCTCTACAAACTTTCTGGACAACCCAATATTTCAGAAATTATAAAATCAGACATTTCATGTGAAACAACACAATAATAACATAATTATTTGTCCAAAAGTAAGATAAGAAATATATTACGGAATGACTAAATTAGGAATAAAATATCACTCAAAGTAATTTTATGTATAAATTAATATTCCTATGAAAGATAAACATGTTTTTATACAAGTGCTTAGTTTTGTGTTTAAAAATGACCAAAATTAAAAAGGGAAATAATAAAAATAAAAAAATTACAAACAATGTGATAAAAAATATATACATATATATATTTAGGATGAAAAATGGATTGTATTTAATTAAAAATCAAAGATTTAAGAATAAAATGAGATCTGTATGAAAATATTAAGTGTTGAAGCTATACCTTAAAATGTCAGACTACAATATACGCCTGTTAATGCCGTGTTTTGTGTTAAAACTGTAAACAATGCAATATTCTAAGAAAGCTTTTCCAAAGCCGACTTGATCAAAGATTAGAAAGGGGAAGAGAGTTAGTTAAGAAAGCAGTTCTACCAACCATGCTACGTTACGTTTATAGAGATTCATAAAGCATTAGTAAATGTGCACCGAAAGTTTAATTATTACTTCTTTTAATTACTAATTCAGTTGTCCTCACCCTAGCTTTTAACCTCAACACTTCGTTTTCTGCAGCCGCATGTTTCATCTGGCTCTGAAAATTATTTAACACTTATGCCTATGGTTCACGAATCCAAGTATATACATAAACAAAAAAAAAAAATAAAAAAAAATAATAAAGTAGAATAACACAAAAAAAAAAAAAAGACCTGATGTGACAACTTACAAATATCTTTATAATCACTTGAGGCGTTTGCTATCAAAACCAGCTCAGTCCATATTTGGAAATTTTATAGGATAGACAAAAAACTTCTCATGTCCACAGTACTAAAGATAAATTTTGTTTAATATTTTCTAATTATTGGTATAACCGCCTAGAATTTGATTAGTTTTTCATTTTCATTCCAGGTGCATTACTTTAGGCGTAATTACAATAATTAGGTTGGAATGAGTTGCTTTTGATGCAAAAACACGATTTTTCATGTTGTTTTTTTTTTTTCAGTTTTTTATTTAATTAAGTTGTGTGATTGAATTAAGTTTTTCCAGTTTACCAGTTAATATTTGTGTCTTTACGAGTTTTAAATAAATGACATCCACTTAACTTTTTCGAATAATCTGAAATTTAACAGTTGAGATGTAAACTGTGGTACAATGTGAAAAAAAGTCATAAATTACAATGCCAAACGGAACAGACAGTTTTCTTTTATTTTTCAAAGAAAAATATTATTGTAAATAAAATACAGAAAGCAAGGAGAGAAAGGAAAAAAGAAGGCTCGTTATTTAAATGAAATTGTTGTCGTCGTAATACATCGGCTCACATTCTTGGTTTTCTTCTGCTGGCCTTCCTTCCTGGAATGAGCTCGATTTGAGCTATATCCCTTCGTCAGGTTATGAAGGACCCTCTAAACTTTCAAAATATGCAAAAAAGTGGATTTCGGAAAAATATGGAATGAGCTGGTTTTGATGGCAAATGCCTCACTTATAAAAATAACTTGAAATTAACACTTATATCAGTGGGTTAGAAATAAAATAATCAAAAGGTATTTTATAGACAAAATTATCAGTGACTGGGAGGTTAGAATAATGGTACAAGTCATTTTATTTTCAGAATGCGAATTTTTTAGTAGTGCCTTTCACTGATACACACATAGAACACATAAATCCCAAAAAATACTATTACATTAAAAAAATGGAAAACAAAATATTATTCCATAGATATATACTTTTGTAGCTAGATTATTTCTGGAATTAAAATCAATAATTCTTAAGGGATCAACTGTGGTGTAGGGGCTAGCATAGCAGCTTACAATAGGTCATGGGTTTGCATTGAGTAAAAAAATCCTTGAAGATGCCCTCCTTTGGATGGGGAGTAAAATGGAGGTCACAAGCCTGTACAATGTCAGATACTCGTTAAGAAACTCTTATCCTAATTATACCTGGATAGGCAAAGTTTAGGATTCTCGCTATAGCTCAACACAGTTCAATTAGCATTAGTAGCATAAAAGGACGTTAAACCAAAACAAAGAAATCAATGCTTTTACATTATTTATTGGAGGATAAATAAAAGCTTAATAACTTAGTTTAATTTGTTTATTAATTAAAGTCATTTTATACTGCTATGTTTAATCGAACGATGCTATAATAGTAATCCTAAACTATGCTTATCCAGGCATAGTTAGGATAGTGATCTTCAATGAGTATATGACATCGTACAGGCTCAGGACCTCCATTTTACATCTCATCCCAAAGACAGACTAACCAAGGATTTTTTACTCTCTTTGAAAAATCCTATTGCAACCTAGAGAATAACGAATTCTTCTTTAATTAGGCATTTAGATTCATATTTATTTTTTAATTATTTATATTTTGTATGTATATTTATTTGTATGTATGTCAGAAGAGGTATCTAATCTGATTTTTACGCCATAAAAATATTAATAATAATTCTCAAAAAATAAATAATAAAATGTTTAACAAGTCTTTTGGATGCAAGGGTATAATTCAGGAGATAAACGTACTCCATATTCTATTTAAAATAATTTTAAACAGAGCTATTTAAAAAACTATCTTTGAAAAAAACAAAGACCTAATATCAAAATAACAAATCTGTTTTCTATCAATTTCTCACCATTTTTTTTTTTTTTTTTAAGATAGAATGTCAACAAATATTTCGAAGCAGTGTATTAATAAATAGCTTCAATTAGCAAATAAAATGCTTAAAAATATCATTTTCAATCATTTTTTTTATCCGATAAATGATTTTTAAAATACAACATACCATTATAAAATATTAAAGCATACCAGAGCATCATTTATAACATGCATAAATTATAACATATAATTATTGTTTAAAAAGAAGCTAAGTGATGGAAATTAAACAAATGCTTTATTTAACAGAAACAGAATAAAAATATTTGAGCTATAAATTGCTTAAGTCTTTACAAAGCAATGTTTAGGAGATGGAGAAAAAAAAAAAAAAAAAATTGAACTTTACAATTATTCACAAAAATGCCAATTATTTAAAGAAGCACATTGATACATTTGAATATTTAACTTCCTAATATTGACAATCTCAGTATATTAGACTATTTTTTTCAGAACCTAAATTTTTTGTATATCAAATAAAATTAAAACATAAAAATGGGGTCACCCGTGGTCTAGTGGTTAGCATAGAAACTTACAATACCAAAGGACGCGGGTTCACGTCCTTAGGTATTGTAGGTCGTTAGGTGGTCTTAGGAAGGATTTTCTAATGGGAGTAAAAAATCCTTGCCTATTCCATCCCTCGGTTAAAAATGGAGGTCCCGAGCCTGTACGATGTCAGGTACTCGTTAAAGATCCCTATCCTAATTATACCTGGATAGGCAAAATTTAGGACTCCCACTGCAGCATCATCTGTTTAGCCTTAGTGGCATAAAGTGATGTGAAGGTGGGGGGGGGGGGAGCGGGGGTTTGCTCGAAATGTAGGCTACAATAAAATAGTTGAATACTATTTGTAGTTTTTTTTTCCTGCCACCACGGACTATTCTTGTTTTATTGAATATATGATCAAACATCGATTACTCAACTTAAAGTTTGATTGAATGTTCAACTCTATAGTAAAATATTAAACACTCAAACATTTTTTTATAAAAAAATAGATAATTTTTTTCAAGTATCCTCATTACAAATTAGGATGAAAAATTGCAATATTAGTATTATTAAATTTCTGAAAAGGATTTTTTTTAAGGTACCTTCCTGTGTGAAAAATAGAGAGAGGTTCTATCATATTTAAAACTAGCTGTATATACTGGTTTTACCCGGAGAATTTCATTTTTTAAATATATAAAATCCATAAAGTAAGACTTGTTTCGACTCAAACGGTCGATTTCGTAAAAAAAAACAATGTAAAGCGAGATCATAACAATGTTTATAACAATAAAGATATACCCAGAGATCGGTTGAAGTTATGCAATTTTAATGGACATGTGTTCGCACCTGGTATGAAAGAACCACTGAGCGAAATTTGGAGAATTTAGGGCAAACGGTATGGATTTCTATAAAGAACAAACAAACACAATTTCATCTTTATTTCTATAGATATGGTACAAAAACCTATTTTTTTTTCCAAATAATTTGCATCTTTTTGAAAAGGGGTACTCTATACTGTACCAGCAATACTTAACTGCTATGTGGGTTAAGAGATAAGTTTGTTTCATTATTTAACGTCACTATATGCAACAGAGGCTAATCGGACGATGCTACTCATAAACTATGCTTATCCAGGAATTCTTGGGACAGGGATCTTTAACGAGTACCAGCCATTGTACAGGCTCGGGACCTCCGTTTTACGTCCTATCGGAGGGACGGCTTAGCCAATGATTTTTTATGATATCCTTCAGTGTAGTAGTTGACTATGTTAGCCCCTACACCAGAGGTGACCCATTTAGAGATAAGTAATCTGTACACTGTAAAATGAATTTTCAACAAGGAATCAAACTTTACAACTATATATAATATAATAACAATGTTATAATTATAAAAACCTTCTAAAAATCGAGATGATGCTCCGGTAGCATGCTAATATTTACATAACATACATCATACGTCATACAGAGAAGAAACATGCACGAAGAAGATACTGACCTCTTGCAATAACGAGGATAGCGTGGCGTTATTGTCTTCCGAATTTGTGCTTTGGCTGTCTTCGCTGTAACGTCTCTCTTGCTGGGCTCTTCTCTGCTCTTCCCTTTCCCTGTCGGCCTGTAAGGTCATAATTTATGTAAAATTAACTATGCCAATATTTCATTCAATCCCTACATGTGAATCTTCAACAGTGCTTCTGAGCCCAGAGTAATACAAAGACCGAGGGTAAACATAAGGTGAAATTATTATTTTTATTTTTCCGCTCAGTTTCTTGTTTACTCTGGAATCAGAAGCCCTGATGAAGATCCGTAGGGACCGAAACATTGGCTTACCAAAATAAAAAAAGAACAAGATGAAAATCCTTACAATTAATCAACCTATTATAATATTATTTAATAATTGGAATAATACAAAAGAAGAAATATTCTTCAATATTTCTTTTTTTTTTTTTTTGATCTGTTTCGGATTAGGTAAGCCAGTGATTTTTTTATAAATGACTATTACATAAAGAAGTAAATACACCAATTGTTACACTCAATGTTGACTCGTTGTATTGTTGTATCGTTATATTCTAGTGGGTATATTCTGCCCACATTAAATTTTCTCTTTGAAACGCAGGACTCTTCTATTTCGACGTGGAGACCTTCCTCTCTAATCATCATAGGTTTACACAGTAAGTCATATGCCTCATCATACCTCTCTGAGTTTATGTTTCCTCTCTACTAATGCTTCTCTGCCTAAACCAATTTCCTTAAGGCAAAACTTGCGTATTCATTTACCCAGAAATGTAGTAAAACAATAACTTTCCTTAAAGGCAGGTGACATTGTTCAAGCCAGGTTCTGCTGAAGAGGTCAATCGCTGTTCTGCATTCCCTCTTGTGACAAAACCACTTGGATCCTCTTTCATGCAGTCTTAACTTCATGGGATGCCCTTTTTC
This sequence comes from Aelia acuminata, assembly GCA_911387785.2. Classification (NCBI taxonomy): domain Eukaryota; kingdom Metazoa; phylum Arthropoda; class Insecta; order Hemiptera; family Pentatomidae; genus Aelia; species Aelia acuminata. The sequence continues at coordinate 2,029,207 of OU426981.1, read as the reverse complement.
GCATACCTTGTTACTGGGTAGGACTCCCTTGCTCTGTAAAAACTAAACAGCAGCTTCCTCATTCTACACGTGTTCACTTAAATCAAAGATGTTCATAACTGAACTGAATTAGAACGATTAACAAATGGTAGGTACAAATGGAAAGGTTAGCCAATAAAATTATAGCATAATACTTTTACATATGTTATTAAGTCAGAGTAATTTTAATGACATAATCACGGTCACTTAAAAAAATCACTGGCTTACATAATCCAAAACAGACCCTTCTTTTTTTTTTCAAAGCCCTCATTAAAATATATTTTTGTTACTTTTTATTTAGTATATTCTGCATATATGATATGTAAATATTATGTGCTGTGTGTTTTATTCTGCAGATTTGTGTAATTAGTGAAACATAGCCGTTTTGGGACTACAAACAAATGTATAATATTGTATGTATAAGTTTATATTATGTATATGTGTATGTATAATATTGTATATATTTGAGTTAATCAACGAGTATAGAAGCATACTCCAGGACTATCTTAAATTTCCTTTAATTAATTTATGAACATTTTGGCCACCCAGCCATTTTCCAGTCTGAATCTGACTTGTTTATGAGTTAACATCCTTATATCCAGCAATGATATTAATGAATTTAAATGAACATTAAAGTTTAAAAATATCAAAACCATTTTATGGTATAGTGAAACTTAATGATGGAACCATAATGAAGGGCCCAATATCCCAACTAAATAATGACAGGGAAGCCGAAACGTCAATGTATTAATAAATTGAAAATTATATTTGTCCTGGAGCCTGCTTCAACTTACTTTGATTAACTCAACTGAAAACAATAAAATATAACCCAGGAAATCAGAGGACCAATCAAATTTGGAAATGATAAAATGTATAGTGATTTGGAGGAAAAAAAAAAAGATTTTAAGCAGAAGAAATCAAAGTTTAAGGTAAAAATATAAACTAAATTGAGGACCTCAATAATGTTCTTTATAACACATTCACGCCGGGACTGTAATTCATTCTCCTTGCCCATTGGTGGCTTAGCATAATGTTTTTGGCTGAATTGGACGGGAGCTATTTCATTGGATTATGCAGTATTGACAATCCAACAATATAATCCTACCTAATACCTAACAGCTCTGGAAAATTTTGTGATTGACTAAAGTGTCCAATGCGGCAGCCTAGTGCAAGCCACCGGTGGTACATGCCGCCGTGAACGTTTTAATAAAGGTAGCATTTTATAAAAATTTAAATTACCTGTAAGGACTGTTTTATAAGCAACGCCACCTCCGATGATTCTGGATCCTGCTCTCTGCCGATAAGGAACCTAACCTTCCCACAGGTGTTCCGAAGGACTGAAGCTGCGTAAGCCTGGGTGACGCCTACTAGAGACTTGCCGTCGACTTCTATGATCTGATCATTTACCTAAGATCCAAAGGTATGGAATAAGTTAAATTAGTTTATTTTCTAACCATGAACATAGTTATGGAAGAAATGATAAAGAATATATATGTTTACCTGAATTCTGCCATCCGTTGCTGCTGCGCCTCTATCAGTTATCGTCTTGACAAATATTCCCAACTTCTCCAAGCCTGCGTCTGCCCCAACGCCCATGCCTTAAAAAAAAATAAAAAAGAAAGATGTCATTATAACAAATAAACTTATGTAATATAAATAAAATGAGCCCATCAGATGCTTAATGTAGGGTGTTTAGCAGTAATTTCTTCTAAAATTCCAGTATCATTCCTGCATCCCCCCCACCATCAAGATCAAAAAATGAGATTTACTTAAGATTGAATATAATGAGAGGTAACAAAAAGTCAAGATGGTATTAACAATTTCTTCTAATAATTGTATCTCTAATTAATTTGTATTTTTTTCTTTATACTAACAGATGAAGGGATTCAGGTTCCTGTAGACCATTTTTCAAATTATTCCTAACTCTTATGGATATCAATTGATAGACAAAAGTCGTCAATTCAGTATTATTTATTTATTTAAGATATTTTAAGGTGAACCATTATTGGAAACCAAATCCAACTGGAAACCATATTGGATTTGTTTTCCATTATTCTGTTACTCCTTGTTGTTAATATGAATAATTAATAATTACATGAATAAGTCATCTTCTAGCTAACTCATATATTTGTCTTGTTTTAGCCCTGATAAAGATTCACAAATAGGGACCGAAACATAGGTTTTTCAAAATAAACAGTGTTTAACTACAATCCTGACTATTAATCAACCCATCGTAAAGAAAAATAGTTTACTATTACTCACCTCTAAACTTCTTTAGAATTATGTTAAGAAAATAGTCAAATGAAATTACCACATGCTAGAGACCCTGTTAATGTCATCATTGGAGTAAATTAATACAATTTGTTAGAACATTTACCTATTATCGAAAGACCTAGACCATCAGGACCTTTAACTAATTCGACGGGGAAAACGGTCAACTTCTCCACCCTCTTTTCCAGTTCATATTCAGCAGATGCGGCAACAGGATCTACGTCCTCATTCCTACGATCGTATTCAGAGACTGAGAACGTACTATATACCTAGAAATATATTATATCCATAATAGGTATGGTTTTTATAAAAATTAAAAATTATTATTTGGAAATAAATAAGACTTTTAAAAATAAACATACACACCTTTATAGGAGACTGACTAAACTGAACTTTTCTGTTTACTTTGACTGTACATTGTTCCGTGTCCGAGTCGCCATTGTCGAGACCTGCGACCTCCAGCCAATAGTGGCCATCTTCTAGGTAATGTACACCTCCTTCTTCAAGAACCTAAATTGAGAATAATATAACTCATCGTTATATATCATAAAGAAGCGAACAATAAGAATGATCAAAAATTGATATAAAACTTCCATTTTAAATTATTCACTTAATTGTGGAGGGAACCAAGGATTCGGTACCCAAAAAAGTTATAATGACTATGCAAAAAAATGAAAATGAGAAATTCTTTTTAAGAAGTAAGAAGAAAGATGGTAGCCCTGTCTGATTAAAATCCAAGAGGTTCTTAAAGGTTGGAATCAGTTGAAAGGCAATGTCAAATTAGTAATTGACCGACCCAAGTTCTGACCTTTTTGCTAGAATTCACTATGGTCTCTTTCAACAATTTCATAATTTATTTTGATTTGTTTTTCACTCAATTTGACCAGCTGATTTAATATTTATAATTATAATTTTATTTGTAATCAAAGTGGCCAAGATATTTAAGTTAAAAGTGTCAGATTGCCTCGTACTGTTATGTGGTAAAAGAGGACTCGATTGGGTAAGAAAGAATGTAAATGTAAGATGTAATCACCACACCAGAAACTGCAACGTGTATCAATATCGGTCATATCAGCATGTAATATCAGTCTATACCGATAATTGACATGTAATGCCAGCATGCCAATATTAGATAAATAGATAGATAAAACTTTGTTCGGGTATTAAGCCCCTTGAGAATTACAAATGTGCACTTATATAAAAGAATAAATACCTGGTCATCGTACTACACAAGTCAAAATATAAAAGGGGAGAGCGGGGTTGGTTGGCAACAGTTTTCACTTTTTTGATTGTTGAGTCGTTCCTGTTAATATAATCCCAATAGGGCTGATACCACTGTAAACTCCAAGTATTAGAGTACTTCAAGTATTTTTTTCACCAATTAATATTTAATACTAAGATCATAGATAATTGAAGAATTCGTCAATCCAGAGTATGCCAATTAACCCCCTATGTGGGGCAGGTTGGCCTAGAAGGTGGGTTTTTTTTAGCCATCTCATTCAAGTACTGCCTGACACATATTATTGTTATTAAAAGCTGCACTATAATAGTATAATAATTTTGAATCGGTTTTTAGGGAAAATAGAATGACAATAGAAGAAGATAGAAGTTTAGACTGTCATCACTTTCAGCATAAGGAAAATTGCTCTCATCTTCCTCGCTGGAACTAAAGACAATTGGTACTTTCACCTTTGATTATGTTTACCTTGCTTTTGTGAATTGCTACTGCGCCAACAAACCCCAGTTGAAGAGAGCCAACTAACCCCACAGGAGAGATCATATGAAAGATGGCTGCCAGGACAGGGGAGAACAATCAAACAAGAAACTGGTTAGTCGAAAGGTTAGGTTTTTCAAAGGAGTTTCGGGCTATGTGAATAGAATCGGAGTCAAATGTTTTACCATGCCTTTAAACCAAATTTACTGAAAATATAAAAATTTACTTAAATGTTGTAAAATCAATCAATGAAGCACACCCTTCTCTACAATGTTAGCATCAGATTGAAAACTCAGGACAAGACTCCCGAGGTCAAGCGGGTCACATGGTACAATGGTGGGGCCCTCACAACAGGTGTGACGGAAACTATAAGCCAATGGCCAACCTACCCCCTATGCCAACCAACCCCGTTCTCCCCCTATAAAACAATATCTACCTATAAGGCATATATTGTATATAGTTTTCAGTTATGTAAGGTAACATAGGTTCGGTTGATGTCTAGTTACTACCGTAGTTCGAAATATCAAGTCAGAGTTAGCTTTTTTTTTTTTTTTTGCACATACCAACTAATACTATTTTTTCTCCAGAAATTACCATGAAAAAAATCTGAATTCACCATGGTTATAATGTTTAAAATATTCTGTTTTCAGAACTAAAAATGGTGACTAATTGGAGAAACAACTAATTTTCTTAACCTTGTCTTATATTTATGTACTTTATTTTAAAAGCAAGAAAAGTGTGAGGTGTACAACCATATAATTTACTTACTTCTCGATAAGGAATGGGCCTCGATGGGCTGCCGTCTTCTTCGTCCGGTTCTTCTTCAGCTTCTGCTTCTGCTTCCGGCTCGGCTTCTTCTTGGTTCACAGACAATTCCTCTCCTTTCGAGAGATCAGGTTCTGTAAGTTGACTAGGCCACTCGTCAAGGCTATCCCCGATGCCTGCAGTGTTGTCCCCCTGAGTCGTTGTTGAGCTGAGTAAGCTTTAATAAAAAATTAAATAAGTTTTTCATTTTTTTTTTTTTTTGTTCAAGAAACTTTAAATTAGAATAATTTTATGAGAATATATTTTTAAATCAGAAAAGATAAAACAGAAAAGATCGATATTAAAGATCTAGTAAAGTCCCTAATAGAAGTGTGAAGAGTTCAAGCGGAAGAAAGTCAGTCTACTGGATAGGATAATATTGGAATGATTGAGATTGTATAATACTGGAACAATTTAGATTAACGGTTTAACATATAATAATTTATTTTATTTTTCAAAAAATATTACCATAACTATTATAAGAAGATATTAATATTATTATATTATTTTCAAATAAGATTAATCAGTTTTGTGGCCCTTAAAAGTTAGTCTTTGATGGAAGTTTTTGTAGTATTGTGTTACTGTATCGATGACTGTTTGGATGTTGAGGTCCTTGTGTAGTAAGTCATTAGTCACGTAGAACGGTGCATCAACTATCCTCCTCAACACTTTTCATTGAAGAGATTGGATATTTGAGGGCTTTGCAGTGCCCCATAACTCTATCCCGTATGTCCAAATGGGTCTAATAAGCATGTTGTTCATTGTAAGTCTGTTGGTTAAGAATAATTTCGAGCATCAGTCAAGTGAATAAACAAGATTACTTGAAAAAAAATTAAATAAAAATTTTTTTTATAGAGCTGAAAAAAAAATGAGCTCATTTGTAATTATGAAAAAGGAAAACAATGTCTGAGCAGTAGTTTGATTAAAAATAAATTGTTCCATAAATTTCAATTATTTTTCTGAAAATATGTCCAAAATCAATTTTATAATCCTGTTCTATTGTAACACTTCTGTGGGTTAGCAAATATTTATTGAATGTAAATATAACAATATCTACGCCAACGAATTATAACAACATAAATATTTGAGCAGGTTACAAAAATTATAATTTTATAGCACACAAATCATTTAGCTTGAGCTTCACAGTCAAGACAAACACTAAGACTAATGGGCCCAGTCACTCGCTCCTAATATATAGTCGTAAAAGGAACCTTCCGGAAGGTTCAAGGTCTTCGTGGAAAGTTCCAGGTCTCCGTCCAAAAAAATCTAGGCCCATCCATGTGCTCCAACGGTTTGTTCCAACCAATAGTTCGTTCCAAAGAAAGGTTTGGGATTTTAAACGATATCTTTTTATTTGACGATTTAACGTTAAAATATATTATTGTTAAATATATTTATTATATGGATTATTATTAAATTCTTTATAGATATTAAAAAAGTTCTAATATAAAAAATATAATATCCAACCTGGACTGAGAAGCCTGAAGGACATCTTTCAACCACTCTGGTTCCTGAACTTCTTCTGACGGTGGTGAGAGAAGTTTCACTACTTCTTGAGCTTCTTCATCGGATAGTAAACTTTCAGCAACAGCCCTGTAACATGAAAAATGTCAAGCTTTCATGTTATTTTAATATATCATTATAAATATATAAATTATAGTTTAAAATTGAAGACGAAACGAAGTTTAATGAGCATATATCAGTAGCCTAAAATTTTATTAATTATAATATCATTAATATAATATAATTATATTAATAATAATCACTTCTAATGGTTTAAACAAAAAAATTTAAAGTTTTTTTTCTAAATAAATGTATAATCGTTTTTAAAAATTGAAATTAAAATAATTAAAAATCTGCATAACTTACCCAGTCCTGTTTTCCACTATCCTGGAGACGAGAAAGAGAAGCAAGAAAAAAAACAAGCGATGTTAGTGTACAATAACATGCAATACTTACAATAAGCAGTCTATAATACAAACATAAAAACTTCCGCTAGAAATGTGCAAGGACAGAAAGGCAGCAAAGATTTACAAAGCGTAAAGATTTTCTGCTTAATGTCTGATTAAGTAAAGAATTTTTTTTATAAAAAGCTAAATTCAATGAAAATTTGAAAATGAATCTCTCGTCAATACTTTTTTCTAGTTTATCCATTCTGACCTAAACAACGAGATGATTTAAGTCTTGAAATAATTACCAGTCTGAAAAACATCAGCAGGTAAGTATATAAAAAAAAAAAAAGATTAAGAACAATTGAATAAGATGATAATTAACTGATTTTTTAAAGCCAATTATTTACAAATATATGATGTTCTGATAACAGAGTTAAAAAATGTATGGCCCAATCATAATTAACATCATAATTAAACTATTCTTTATTTTTTTTTTGGGGGGGTGTGCCCTGTTGATTTGAAATGTATAACTTTAAAAATAGAAACATTAGAACGACAATATTTAATTGCTGTTAACCCTATAGGAACAATCACCTGGACAATCTCAACTTTACCATTTATTGCTTATTTACAACATTTCGGCTATGTCGCCATTTTCAAGTCTAAAAATTAGTTTTAATCCATTAACATTATTAAATAACAAAACTTCAAATATAATGAATAACAAAATTAAAATTGTAAAAATCTTTTTCCTTAAAGAAGGAAGCACTATTCAATAATTTAACCATTCACTAACGAAATTGCTTAAGAATGTATTTTTAGTTAAAATCTTTTTAAAAAATATAATTTAAAAAAATTATTAGGTTCACATAATAAATAATTACATTAAAATACAAAAAATTAAAAATTAGAATAATAATTTTTTAAATTATATCTTTTAAAAACATTTTAACTAAAAATACATTCTTAAGCAATTTCGTTAGTAAATGGTTAAATTATTGAATAGTGCTTCCTTCTTTAAGGAAAAAGATTTTTACAATTTTAATATTGTTATTCATTATATTTGAAGTTTTGTTATTTAATAATGTTTAATGGATTAAAACTAATTTTTAGACTTGAAAATGGCGACATAGCCGTTGTAAACGTTGTAAATAAACAATAAATGGTAAAGTTGAGATTGTCCTGGTGATTGTTCCTATACGGTTAACAGCCACTATACCCATAATATAAATATCCCAGGAAATTAAGAAACCAATTATACATTGTATATAATTAAGACAATATTTAATATTTTTATAAAAAAAAAAAATATTAGTGAAATAGACTTTCCCATTCAACTAAAACAACAAAAATACCACCTAAATATGTTTCCAAAAGATAAAAAAACTTCTCTCATTAGACTAAAATATCATCTGAATCTGTTTCAAAATTAAAAAAAAAAAAATCAACTAAAATAACACCTAATCAGTTCCTAAAAAAAAAAAAAAAAAAAATTATTATTCCAATGTTAGCCTAGAACAGTCCATGAAAGTTCATTTGAAATTTTAATAGTGTAACTAAAGCAGATTAAGAAATAACCAATTCAATCATAATGTATTAAATTCATGCATGTGAAAATATTCAAAACAATAAATAAAACTTTAAAGTAATAAAAAGATGTACACATTTTTACTGTTTAACAGTGTTTTATTTGATTCTTATTTGGTATAAAAATACTGAGGGAGAGTGAGAGGAAAAGATGTTATTTATAATAACAAATAGTTGTTAATATTATTTATCAATCACTTTTTGCAGTCAAAATTTTTGTAAAATATCTTTTTTTATTATTTGGAATCGGAACAATTATACTTATAATAGAAAATAGATAAAATTAATAAACAAAAATGAAGCAATAAGAGCACCAAGTCCAAGCACAATTCTAGAGAACTTTATAAATGCATAAGACAAATATTAATAAAAATAAAATTAAAATAACTAAATGAAAACATTAAGCATATAAAAATTAAATACAGCTGACTTTAATGGTATACAGGCAAAGAAAAAAAATATATGGAATTATGAAACAAGCTTTAATTCAGACTGAACATTAAATAAGATTAGTGTTTTTTATTAAATGATTTATATTATAAAGCAATTTTAAAATTTTGTTACATTACCTCGTACTAAGGAGTTGATCAGCTTCCGCCGGGGTCATGAGTGAGGTATCGACGGCTTTATCGTCATCCTGCTCCTTTAAAATAAAATCAAATACTTTAGCTTGAAATAGATCTTTTAAAACTTACTAATGCAAACATAACATAATAAATAAATGTTATTATACAATACAATTTGCGTATAAGAAAACAAGGTATAACTATCAGAGTATCTCCTCGGGATCCAAAAAGTGGAATAAATTGGTTAACAACCGACGCCTAAACAATACAAGATTAGCCTTTCATGCTCCGATTGTTTTCTGAATTATATAGATGTGCCCCTCAATTCGTTCGTTAGCATGCCAGAGTTATAATTATGACATAACAAAATTAATTTGATTAAAATGAACACATAAATAAAAAGAAGTTTAATGAAATGATTTCTTCACTACAAAATAATCATTAATAGAAAAAAAATTAAATAAGTTTGGTTCATAAGAAGGTTAAACAAAACAAACTATATCCACTATATAAATTTTGTTCATTATTACTTTTATTATTAACTTATTTGTATTAATATAATTGTTGGTTTTAGTTTGTTTGTTTAACGTCACTTTTATGCCACTAAGGCTAATCGGACGATGCTACAGTGGGAGTCCTAAATTTTGCCTATCCTGGTATAATTAGGATAGGGATCTTTAACGAGTACCTGACATTTTACAGGCTCGGGACCTCCATTTTACGTCCTATTCGAGGGACGGCATAGGCAAGGATTTTTTACTCCAATTAAAAACCCGCGACCTTTAGTATAGTAAGTTTCTATGCTAACCACTATACCACAGGTGCCCCCCCCCCCCCGTGATATAATTTATTTAAATGTAAAAACAATTTTTTTAATATCATAAAATAGCAGATAGTAGCACAATTTGAAAAAAATAATCTCCTAAAAAAAAAATAAATAAACCTTATACACCTGTTTATGAAATATCGTGTACAAACAGATACTGATCTAATTGTTGCCACGAAATCTGATAGCCGAAAAGCCGAAATATTTGCTTGCCATTTGGAGGACACGTTTCGGCCACACTCTGATGTAAGCGACCGACTTACAAACGAACTTGTTTTACACCAACTCAGTACCCCCTTACAAATGTCACTACCACCGAATCCTATCCATCCATATGAAGTACACAATTTTATCAAAAATTTGCCAAATTTTAAAGCCCCCGGTTATGACTTGATTTCAAATTTTATCCTGAAAAACTTACCTTGGAAAGCAATCCTTTTCCTCACTAATATCTTCAACTCTATTTTAAAGATAACATACTTCCCTGCTGTTTGGAAATATTCTGAAGTTATAATGATATTAAAACCTAATAAACCTCCAGATTCCCTAAATTCCTATCGTCCTATTAGTCTCCTTCCCTCCTTCTCCAAATTATTTGAAAAAATTCTTCTTTATCGTCTAAATTCTATTGAAAATATTAAGGCTATTCCAAATCATCAGTTTGGCTTTAGAAAAAATCATTCCACCATACAGCAATGTCATCGTTTGGTGGACTACATTTCCAACGCGTTAGAATCGAAAAATTATTGTCCAGGTGTTTTTCTAGATGTTAGTCAAGCCTTTGATAAGGTATGGCACGAAGGATTGCTTTCCAAGCTCAAAATTTTGCTCCCTCCTACCTACTACCTAATATTACTCTCTTACCTTACAGACAGACATTTTACTGTAAAAGTACGCGACGAATTATCAAGTATAAAACGTACTAGAGCAGGAGTTCCACAGGGCAGCGTACTTGGTCCCTTCCTTTTCAATGTGTATACTGCAGACTTACCCGAACACGAACACACTTTACTAGCTACATTTGCAGACGACACAGCACTCCTCACATCCCACAAAAACCCATACGATGCGTGTTCGACTCTCCAAAATCATTTAGATGATATTTCTGCATGGGCAAAAAGATGGAGAGTAAAAATGAACGAACTAAAAAGCGTATTTATAGTTTTTACTCTTAATAAGGGGCTGTGTCCACAGGTATATTTCAATGATGTTCCCATTCCTACTTCCCAGGAAGTACGATACTTAGGACTTCACCTGGACAAAAGACTGACATGGAAAACCCACATCACACTAATCAGAAAGCAACTAAACAAACGATATGGACTATTATCAAGATTACTTGACAGACGCTCTAAATTATCCCTAACCAACAAACTTACAATATACAACATGCTCATTAGACCCATTTGGACATACGGGATAGAGTTATGGGGCACTGCAAAGCCCTCAAATATCCAAAGGATCCAATCCTTTCAATCGAAAGTGTTAAGGAGGATAGTAGATGCACCGTTCTACGTGACTAATGACTTAATACACAAGGACCTTAACATCCAAACAGTAATCGATACAGCCACACTATACTACAATAACTTCCATCAAAGACTAACTTTCAACACGAACCCACTAGCAGAAACACTTAAATCCACCACAAATCCACACAATCCACCCCGACGATTGTTGAGGCGATGGCCTAGGGACTTATTGGTATAACCAACGCCAATGTATCTATCACACATAGGTGTGGATCGCGGATTTGCTCATTGCAAACAATTTTTTTGCAGATAGCAAATTTAAAACATGTGACATAAATAAATAAATAAAATAAATAAATTGTTGCCACGATTCTCTATAGTAAAACTTTACTTTAACCAAACTTTATCAATATATTTATAATACCAAATAATTTTTATTTTATTTTATTAGCAGTGCAGTCATCTAAGAAAAGCAAATCAAAGATATTTATATTCAATAGTCAGCTATCATATTATTCAATTATTGTTGACTTATAAAGAAATAGCATAATATTTCTAAAATCTTAAATTTTAGGAGTTTTACAAAATAATTAATCGTTTCAAATAAAATTTTCATTTTCACAGGTTTCATTTGGTTAAATTTTATTTGGCTTAAATTTTCTAAGCCGGGCTTCCCTAACTTTTTTGAGTTCTGGTACCCTTTACATATCAAATTTTTCTGCAGCACCCCTTGCCCTTGTCAAATTTCAGGGTAAACCTTATGTTACTATTTTTCTTCATTTTTATTATTCATTAATATACCTCTTATTTTTGCAATTTTATTTAATAAATAAAAAAAAAAAAAACTACCTGACTTTAATTTTTGGGCTAATAGTGAAAATTTTAAGGTATAATATTTTTTTCAATAATATTGTAATAATTATGTGGATCAAACAATTTTTATTCAAAGGAAATAATAAATTCCAATGCCACACAAATTATTGAAACACAACACAATGTAACACAAAAATAACCATATGAATTGCTCTTCTCTTGAACCAGACTAACTCTCAAGTCCAACTCTACTTATACACAGCCGTTAGGAGAACAATCCAGAACCTTCGAGGCCAGCCTAGATGGTACTCGAACATCGTAATCACACCATGTACTATGACAGTTTGTTCCAACAAGTCTAGAACTATTCTAAACCATATTTTTCGTGTTTTGTTTCAATAACAATAGAAAATACAATTAAGTAGCCTCAATGATACCTGTATTGAGACTGAACAGCTACTAGGAGTCTTGCTTGTAGCAAATATCCACATGTTTGAATGCTTTCAATACAGCCACGAAACGCAGTTAAACTACACATTTTGGTATTTATAGGCTAGACTTTTATTAGTTTGGTTTATTTAAAAATAAATTGCACATTAATTAGAAATTTACAAAAAATTTATTGTATGGAAATTAAAATACTAAATGGGATGGGTGGGCTTGTTGTCTCCTATACATTTACAGTAACCAGTCAAAAGTTTAGACTCACTTGTATTTAATTCACAATCTTCAAGTTTAAAAAAATAATTTTAACTCAAGAGATAACATTTCAAAAATCATGATTGTTTGAATACGATCTATATAAATAAAGATGAAATTGTTTGTTTTTTTGTTTAATCTTATGGGCAATACAACAAAAAAGAAATCCATACCATTTGTCCTAAATTCTCCAAATTTCGCTTAGTGGTTCTTTCATACGAGGTGCGAACACCTGTCCATATTAAAATTTCATAACTTCAGCCAATCTCTGGGTATATTCTTTATTGTTATAAAAATCGTTATGATCTCGCTTTATATTAGATTTTTACGAAATTAACCGTTGGAGTCGAAAAAAATCTCATTCTGTCCTAACGAACTTTTTTTGACTCACGGCTTTTCCCATTGTTTTCCAAGTTCCCTGGGTGAAACCGGGATATACAGCTAGTTATAAATAAATTAAAAGAAAAAGTATAGTTGTTATGTTGTTCAATGAATAAAATGTTGTTATTTATTTATTTAACAAAATCTAAGGGTGAGTCTAAACTTTTGACTGGTACTGTAATAAAGCAATAATATTATTAATATACTAATTGTATAAGCAATTCTTTGCGGCACCCCAAGAGAAAAGTCTTATTTAAGAAATCATAACTTGAGAGAAAACAAATTTTTTTTTTCGATTCCTTCACAAAACAGTTCAATAATAAAAATATAGGAAAATAATCAATTTGTATAAATGAAAAATTAGTTAAAACACACAAAAAACAACAACATAATAATAAAGGAGAGCCTCACTTCATCTGTGATGCAGCACATTCAAGAAGCTTATGATTTAAATTTAGTAACTGCGAAATCGTGCCAGGTTCTAGGCTTACTGTTTGTTTGGCAATGAGATGTCTCATTTAATATATATTTTTTCTAGATAAAAACAAAATAAAAAACAACATAAACAAAATCTAAGGATAGAAAGCAATGAGATTGCCAATTAACACGGCCATGGAAATTATTATACAAGTAAATACTACAAAACACATTTTTATACAGAAAAATATGAAAAACTTTTGTTTAAAAAATCTAATAACTAACCATCCATTACCAATTTTTTTTTTTTAACCTTCATCTTATCCGGTCAATCTTAAATTAGGTAATTTTTTAAACTTCATGGCTGTATTCACATTAATCCACAAATCTATTTTTATTTTATATAGAAAATTAGAGTAAAGCGACATTAAATTATCATTTTGCATGCTATGAATTATTGATAATGTCCAGGGGCAGATTTAACATGAAATGTGGGGGGGGGGGGGGGGGGATCATGATCTCCTGTCTCATAATCATGTGCCTGACAGCACTATTTTTGTATCAGGTTATTACCTTGTATTAATAAGGACTGCGATCTGAACAACCAAAAGTATTATGTTTAGGGCATAGTAACTAACTAATTGCGTTATTGGTTTAAAGATACCAAAGAATTGAAAAGCCAAAATATTTGAGGGGGGACATGACCCTGTGACCCCCCTCTGGATCTGCCCATGAATGCGTCGATAATCGAAAATTTGCTCTATACGATTTATGATCTTTTTTTAAAATAGTTTTATTATTATATTTAAATAATAAATATTTTAAAACTATTTTCTTTCTCATTCATATGGTATCAATTCCAAAAGTATCAAAAAAGGTCGCGGGTTCATGACCCTAGTATTTTTTAAAATTTAGGACTCCCACAGTAGCACCGTCCGATTAGCCTAAGTAACTTTAAGAAATGTTAAACATACAATTCCAAAAATGTTTAAAATAAATGTTATCAAATGTTTATTACCACTAAAAAATATGTAACAAATTGCATTTTACTTTTAACACTAATACAACATCCAAAACTTAACACGGCACTAAGACTGTCTATTCTTTTACTTAATTTAGAAAAGAAATGTTTACAAAACAAATATATAACAATGATTATTCTATCCTTTAAATAGAAACCATTAAAGGTCCAGTAAAATAATACTAAAAATAAATATCAACAAAACTAATTTAGTCAATAATTTTCATAAAATCCTTATGAAACCGATTGTTTCCATAAGTAATAGCAATTATGTAATCAATTTCAAAATGAAAGATGCTCTAAACTTTATAGTATTCAAAAGATATAATTTTTTACATTGACAGTGTATATTTTATGCATATAATGAATTAGTATATATATTTCCAGATCTCTACTATCAAGCTTGGCTTTTATATTTGACAATAGTATATTAATTATATATTTATAATTAAGTATATTTAATTATAATTATACATTAGAATCAGTAGAATATTAAAACAATTTGGATGTAGTTTCCTTGAATTTGGAAAAAATCCTGAGGAATTATAAATGTTTATATGATTGGTTGAGATTTCAAGAGAAATTTAGTCCAAAAGTGGGGAATTTATTTATTTTTATAAAAGTTAGAACTTGGGAGCTTTCAAATATTTTAGAAGGGAATCTGATTAACTATTTTTTAAATAAAATATTTTTGATCTACTATGGTCAAAACTTCTTGGGTTTTTTCACTTCTTATATATTTAAACTATTTAAATACCATTGGCATTACTAGTTTTTTTACTTTCACTTACCTATATATGAAATATATAGTAAGTGGAAGTATTGCGATCGTGAAAAATTTCGACTTCCGGTTTTCAACGGAAATACACCTTTTGGGGTCCCCTGAGTCGAAATGACCAAGTCCCGCGAAATGGTCTCTGTGTGTGTGTGTGTGTGAACAAACTAGCTCAAAAACTATAAACCGTGCGATCATGAAATTGGGTATTTAGTGTAGGTATATGCCTGCGATGTGACAGCATAAATTTCATCAAAATTACTTAAAGGGAGGGGGTACTTTACTTAATAACTTTTTAGGTTTTTTCGATTTTCTCAAAAACCGCTCTAACGATTTTGATTAAACTGAGTATTTGATGTACTAATATGCCCGAGACATGACTGTAAAAATTTCATCAAAATTGATTAACCGGAGGGGGGACTTTACTTAATAAATTTTGTAGTATTTTCACGTGTTTTTTTTTATTTACTCTAAATCGGCTTTAACGATTTTGATCAAACTGGGTATTTGATGTATGTACATGCCCGAGATATGACTGTTAAAATTTCATCAAAATTGATTAACCGGAGGGGGGACTTTACTTAATAAATTTTGTATCATTTTCACGTGTTTTTTTTTTATTTACTCAAAAACGGCTTTAAAGATTTTGATCAAACTGGGTATTTGATGTATGTATATGCCTGAGATATGACTGTTAAAATTTCATCAAAATTGATTAACCGGAGGGGGGACATTACTTAATAAATTATGTATCATGTGTATTTTCACGTGTTTTTTTTATTTACTCAAAAACGGCTTTAACGATTAACAAAAATAAGATATGAATGTAGAAAAATGTGTGAATTTGGGAAATGATATTTAGCAAAACACGTCAATATCTAATCTAAGTACGTTGGTAAGTGAAAATTGTGTGTTGCGCGCATGCACCAGATTTTTTACTTTCACTTACCTATATATGAAATATATAGTAAGTGGAAGTATTGTGATCGTGATAATTTTCGACTTCCGGTTTTCAACGGAAATACACGTTTTGGGGTCCCCAGAGTCAAAATAACCAAGTCCCGCGAAATGGTCTGTGTGTGTGTGTGTGTGTGTGAACAGACTAGCTCAAAAACTATAAACCGTACGAACCTGAAATGGGGTATTTAAAGTATGTATATGCCCGCGATGTGACAGCAAAAATTTCATCAAATTTGCTCAAAGGGAGGGGGTACTTTATTTAATAACTTTTTAAGTTTTTTTCGATTTTCTCAAAAACGGCTCTAACGATTTTGATTAAACTTAGTATTTGATCTATTTATATTCCCGAGATATGACTGTTAAAATTTCATCAAAATTGATTAACCGGAGGGGGGACTTTACTTATTAAATTTTGTATCATTTTCACGTGTTTTTTTATTTACTCTAAAACGGTTTTAATGATTTTGATGAAACTGGGTATTTGATTTATGTATATGCCAAAGATGTAATAGCCAATATTTCATCGAAATTGGTCAAACTGATGTGGCACTTTATTTTATAATTTTTTTTCAATTTTTACCTTTTTTATCGATTATCTCAAAAACGGCTTTAACGATTTTTATCAAATTCTTCATGTTTAATGAAAATTAGTTGTTCTTTAATATCAGGTAAGCTTTATCATTATTAAAATGTTCTGAGGGGGCTTAAATGGGGTAGGGGCCTTTTTTGTTTGTTTGTTTTTTGTTTCCTATAAAGTACCTTTGTTTTTGTTTATCTGTAGAAATTAACTATCTCTCGTTCCGCCTAAAAATAAGAAATGACTAAATATGAGATATGATAAAAATAAAGAAAACATATAGAGGAGAAAAACAGAAAAATATTCAGTCAACTTATAAAACTCGTTGAGCCCACTCATGCGGAGGAGGCCTTTAATGACAGACCATTGTTCATAATTTAAGCCGTTCTGTTCAATTCAGAAGTGGCAATTAACAAAACGCATTAATTTCTAATCTAAGTAAGTTGGTAAATGAAAGTTGGGTGTTGCGAGCACGCACCAGATTTTTTTTTTTTTTTTTATAACACAATGATAATAAATATAATGAATCAATTAATATATAATAACCCAGACATTCATAAAAAGCAAAGGTATTTTTTCTTATTAAAAATATTTAAATATAGTTGGGCAGGATATGACTAGACTAAGCCAGTTTCATCCCAGTTTTTGTATGTTAGCTTCCACAAGTCATTGTTCCAACGATTTATCTTATTTATACATTTTTTAAAAATGGAGATGTATATTTACCTGGTCAATAAACTGAATTTCATCCGATTTATCTTCGATAGGGGTGTGGCCAGACGATAATAGTTCCCTAGAATCACTTGTAGCGAGGCAGCTTTCACTCACCCAACTCTCAGTATTCTCCTGTAATTAACATTAATTTTATTATTAATAAATAAATCATTATTAATAATTAAAATAGACATTGTCATATATCTCAACACAATAGCTGGGGGAGACAACCCATTTTCATTTTTAAATTAATAAATGCGCGATAGACTTAGTTAGACATCATTTCAATTTTTTTCTTTTTTTTTTTTTTTTTTTGTAAAACCTTAAAAATTATTAAATATATCAAATATCTTTTATTTATTTGCTTATAAGTCTGTAATAGCAATTAAAGTCTGTAGTCAGTACCAGTGGTATTGGTATGGGATTGTGAGTCAAAATTAGCCCTCTACCAGTGTTAACACGATTATTCCCTCGATAATAGAATATGGTAAATTGCGCCTGACGCGAATGGAACTACTAATACTATTCTGAATCTTCTTCTTCTTCTTATCTGGCATGACGACCCACTTGATGAGTCAAAGCCTGCTCCAACAAGGATTGCCAGTCCTCCCTATTGCATGCCACTGCCTTCCAATTTCTTATGCCAAGCAAATTTCTGGATTCTTATTAAATCGGCAGCCACACAATCCTCCCAGCGAAGCTTGGGGCGTCCTACTCGCATTGTTCCATATACTTGCTCCGACATAATTTTTATAGGAATCTCGCCCTGGTTCATCCTTATGAAGTGCCCAGCCCAGCGGAGTCGTGCAAACTTGATATACGTGACGACATTGACATCTTTATAGGTACCACTTAATTCTGCATTTTTTCTTCTCTTCCAGGATCCCTGCTCACACACCCCTCCATATATTGTGCGGAGTAGTTTCCTTTTGAATCTCAGTAGAGCTTCTTCTTGGGCTTTCGCCATTGTCCAGCATTCTGAACCGTACGTGAGTACTGGTCTAATAAGCGTCTTGTAAATTCTAGTTTTGGATGCTTTAGACAATATGCTGCTTCTTATGTGCTTTTGGAGCGCAAAGTATGTGCGGTTCGCAGAAAGAATGCGCCGCTCTATTTCTTCTTTTATATTATTTTGGTGGTTCACTTGGGATCCTAAGTAGATAAATTATTTTACCCTTTCGATTCAGTGTGAACCTAGCGTAACATACGTATGTGCAGCTTCCTCTGGAGGTTGGGTCATGTATTTCGTTTTATCGAAATTAATCTTTCTAATAAAACTATTCTGAATATATTCTGATATTGTAGGTTTTTTCATTCTGATTCCATCAGTATGCATAACTCAAAATTGATATATTTTAAGTTGTAACTATCTTCTTACTGACATGTGATTTTAACAATTGAAGATCCTATTTTTACAGCTAACAAAGCTATTTTAGATGATATCAATACCAGGACTGTCACCTTCTTTAAATGAATTATTCATAGTATATATGGAAAGATTAATAATAAGTTGAACTCACAGCTTCTTTTACCGCTTGCGGTTGAGCCGGAACAGTTTCAGAACTGGCGAACCCTGAGTCTTCTTCTGAAAGAGAACTGCTCATCAAAGTGGCGCTGCCTGGTCCGACTTGGGTCTCCTCTCCAACAGCAAACTTAACGCCTTTACAGCTTTCGTCTTCTTCAGGTTGCTGCGTCTTCTCCCTGCTGCTTCAAAAAAATATATATAATTATTTTAAAGCAGGGTATCTAAACTTTAAGATAGACTATTTTATTTTAAAAAAAAAAATTATATTAACCACAAAAAGGAAGAATGTTTTGATAGTTTCATATTAATGAACATTTAGAAGTATATAGATTATAAAAAAAAAAAAAAAAAATAACAGTAATAAGATTATCATTAAATACTGACACATCGTTGAGATTTGGTGAGTGAGAATCAATTGAAGGATAAGAGTTAAGGTTGTTTGACTCGACGGTGGCGGGCAAAACTGTCGCGGGAGTGATCTGGTAAATGCCATCCCTAGACCGTTCCTTCCTGTCTTTAGTCAGGTCTTCTATACTCTGCAAAAGTAAATAATAATGAAAATAATATTAAAGCTATTTAACATACAACTCAAATAAGACTAACAGAATATACAGCATTTCCAAGTTTATTTGAACCTTTCCCAAGTCAACTGTAAACCTAAGTCCCAAGAAACCCTTTCCAATTAAAACGTAATCCTTTCCAATCGAAATGTAACCCCTTACAACTCAATAGTCACCCTTTCTATTTCAATTGTAATCAATTTCATTTGAATTGTCAGCCTTGAAAAGAAAATAATATTTAAGGTTCAGTGGAATGGTGAAGTTAGGACCTCAGAATCTGCCAGGATATAATAATCAAACATTTTAAAACCCACTTAAAAGTTTAAAATCCACCTCTCTCATTTCTCTTGAAGGTCAAAGGATTTACTTTCTTAGAAAAGTGCATTTTTAAAATGGTTTACTTTAATAAGGAATAATTATTGTTGAATAATGAAAATCGTCACTTTAAGATTTTTTTATTAGTTTACTGCTATGTGTCAATAGATAATTTTGAAAATATATACAAAAATACTGTCATGATTTATCACTGCGAGTTCTGAGACCTCTACTTGATCGGTTCTATAGTAAGTTAAATTGAAAATCATTATCAAGGGTGACAATTGAAATGAAAAAAAAAAAAAAAATCAACCTTTTGTTCTAAATATTTCATTTTTGGAGCTAACAAGAGTTGAAACATTTTTCAAGAGTGACAATTAAAATGGAAATAGATACAATTTAAATAAAAAGGATGACAATTGAGTTGAAAGTGGTTTCATTTGATTTGGAAAGTGTTATGCCTGAAGGTTTTTTGTGACTTGGAAAGGTTCATATAGACTCGGAAATACTATATTTTAAAAAATAGCAAATAATTAGTCAAAATAAATAGTAATATAAACTATAATAACTTACAACTCTTGAAGGTGATATAAATACCCTCTCTCGAGGAACAGGTTTAATTTCTTCAACTTCTTTTTCTTCTCTTTTACCTTTTTATAACAGAAATAAGATATAATATTTACTATTGAAAAACAAAACAAAAATGTAAGTAAGTAATATTCTAGTTAGTGATCAATATTTTTATTAGTTTTAGTGGTATTGTAGAAAATTAGTAAGTTATAATTTTGTTAACGTAAAAATTTACGTCAATTTTACTTGGTAAAAAGTAGTGACAGATTGCCATGCAATAATCTGCTATCGAGTTCTCTAACAGGATGGACAACAAAAACTGTTCTGAAAGTATTCCAATTACTCCTGAACGAGTTATCAGGTTAAGCTTTAGTCATGAAAGAAATTATAGTATATTATATTATTTTATTATTATTATTTTCAAAAAGTAAAACAACACTGGCATAACTAAGAAGCCATGATACTTTTCTTTTTCGACTACAAAATGATAGATAAATCACAGAAACATGACTGTTGTTACCCAATTTGTTTATTTTTTTCATAAGTTTATTTTATTGTTATATCCGTTAATATCCTCAACGGAACAATATACTGTTATAAGGAATATACAATGCTCCTTCCTGTTCAGTAGAGGAGTGTAAATAGTTGTATATATGATATTTTAAATTTGTCAATGAAAATGATACCACAGAATTTTAAAGTAAACTATTATGTGTAATGATGTTTTTGGCTGAATTTCTCCGGAGTATATTCATTTATTTCCCTAAAAGTTTATATTAGGTTAAGCCACAACCTGGTCTAGGTAATAAATATTTGATTCATAATAATAATATTAATATTAATACTTTTGTGCTACTAATATCTTAAATAGGTAAATACATAAATATAAAAATAAAGGAAGCACATACTTATAACAGGTGGTGGAGGAGGTGGGTGCCTCGTAATAGGCAACTGCTCCCTAAGCGGACTAACGGCAGGAGAGACGCGCGGAGGAGTTTCTGGAGGAGCTGGTGGTGCAACGAGCCTTTCTCTAACGGCAGCTATTTCTTCTTGGATGATAGGAGCCCTAAATAAAAAATAAATATTTTATAACATGAAACAAAACAAAAAACATATGATTTAAAATAGTTCTAGACTTGTTGAAATAGATTGAACTAACTGTTCTAGAGCATGTTTGTGACTGTCAAGAAGATTCCAGACTAAATATAGGGAGCTGTGGAATAAAGAGTTAGCCCTGCTCTGAAGATCCATCTATATGGTTATGTTTGTGTTAAAAGTGTCATTACAAGTTGATACTTTTTGTAACCTTGTTAATTATTTGAGTTGCTATTGTTTGAGTGGAATTGTAAATTATTATTTAAGTTTAATAAACATTATTAAAAACCCACAATAGTGTTACAATATATTTATAACTAACATTTTTTTTTAAATTGATTACGTATTGCTATTTCTGGAACCAAGGAATTTTGTGAAAGGGGAAGATTTTGTTTTATGTTTACATTAAAATAAAATTGTCCAAATTAAGTCATATACACATTATCACATATCAACTGTATATTTTCTGTGTTTCCTTGCATCAACACTTTTTTTTCTTTCTATAATTGTATCATTTTTAGGTATTCTTGTTTAAATTAAATTACATGAAAAAAAAAAAATTCCTGAGATGATCTTAATAAATCTTATGATTCTACAACTGTGTGTTTGGATTAATATAGAGATGTTATATCACTAATAAATATACTTTACAATATAATAAAAAATCGGCGGCATTTTTCATGCAGTTCTTTCATTTCATTTTGTTCATTAACATTAACAGATATCCTTTCAACAACATCATATCACAATAATTAACTATTTTTAGTTATAGGATGACAAACATTACAATTAAAAATGAATGCTCTCTAGCTATCATTAAGTTTTACTCATTACAATTAATATGTCTTATTACTCAATTAAATCATGATGGTTCACTCAAAATTTGTAATTTATAGAATATAATTTCATATAAAACATATAAGGCTTGTCTATACATTTAAATCTTTGGTATGAAGTTCGGAACCAAACTGATGCTTTGCTACTTGAACACTAGGACCAAATAGTCCTGTTTACAAAATATCTTCATATGATTATTATTTTTACAAACTGTTTGATACGTGAACTACAAGCTTTGTATCCCAAGATTAATAAAAAAAAAAAGTTATCCTCATAAACAGGTCTATTTCTTCAATTTTAATCGTCCCTGAGAGTCAAATAGCGGAGCAACGTTTGGTTCCAAACTTTGTTTCAAAAACGTAAACCTGTAAACAGGTCTTAATAGTAATTCAGAATTTTTCTGTGGGGTTCTTTAGTATAAATTAAAACAATACTCATTCATAAAAAATAATAATTCTAACCTATTCGGATCTTCTCGATTTGGTAAATTAAACGAAGAGCTCCTGGTAGGGTCGTTGCCTTTTTTGATCGGTGATTTGTTTTCGCACTTAGGATCACTATTGTACCTAAAAAAAAACAAAAACATTTAAAATTCAGTTATACATAAAAAAAACCTTATTATTATCTATTTTATTTAAACTTAATTTTAATATAGGAAATCATTAATAAAGAAAGCAATCTAACCTTGGAAGGCCTGTTCTAGATTTGGTAAAATGAGAGGTCCAATTCTTTTGTTTTTCTATCAGTTCCCTGGAATTGAGTTTTCTTTCGGGTTTTTCCGGTTTTGCGGGTTTCTCACCGGTCGTTGTACCATTGTGCAGTCCTCTAACAATAGCTCCTCCATTTACTTGACGTAATACCTAATACGTAATAAATGTACAAAAAAAGAAGTTTTAGAATTAAAAAAACAAAAGAAGAAATTATTTGGTTGGATTTAGATTCCTTGGATTTGGCTCCAAATTGGAAGCAACATATAGTAAGTGAACAAATATTCTATTTATATTTTAAGGATATAAAAGGTGTGAAATATTGCAGTCATACGATAAGGGATGACAGACCTTTTAAATTTTTCCTTTAATGAACAGAAAAAATGTTATATTTTTTTAGATATGCCCATATTTTGTGGGTTTTTTTTTTTCTTCGTAGCTTTTCTCAAGGAGTTTACAGAGGGATCAGACAATTTTTAAGCATTAAAGGGAAAAAATTATTAAAATGATGTCTTCATAATAGTAGTATTTGATGAAGTATTAAGAAAGATATCATGTAAAGGGGCCAACAAAGAAAAATAACTCCTTTCAAAAATAATATGTAAGATAGATTATATTACCTGGCTTGGTTCTATCTTCGGTTCCGTTACAATAATTTTCTTTGGTTTAACAGGGGGAGGTGGGTCTTCTTGGTTTCCTAAAAAAAAGAAAAAGAAAGTTTATAGATTTATTTCAAATGCATTTAAAATATTGGATAATTTACTATATATTAATAAGGAAAGAACTAAAATTATCTCGTGAAAGAATCAACAAATAAAATATACTATGTTACTTATAGCCTAAGATCTGACCCAACATGCAAGTTTTTTTAGGTTGGGTTATTTTATGTCTTTTACGGATTATGGTTCTATTTAATGTCTTTTTATGCTGCTATGGCTAATCACAAAATGCTACTGCGGGAGTCCTAAATTTTGCCTATCCAGGTATAATTAGGATAGGGATCTTTAACGAGTACCTGAGGTGTCGTACAGGCTCGGGACCTCCATTTTATGTACTATCTGAGGGACGGCATAGCCAAGGATTTTTTACTCCTTTTTAAAATATCCCAGGGCCATCTGCCAGGCTACAAACCCATGACCTTCTGCATTATGTGTTTGTCGACTGTTGGTAGTTAGAGGTCTATATGTAAAGTTTTGTTAGTCACGTACCAGTGTGATTTTGTAATCAGTCTTAATAATTTTGATTGAAATGGTTGAAGTTTTAGTAGGTGAGCCTTTTGAGAAGTGTGTCCATATAAATTTAGTAAGAGTACATATTTAGTTTATTTTCTGTTCTAATGAAATGAAGGTGAGAAACTAAGATTCATAAAACAGTGGATAAAGAAGTTTTAATCTTTTGTCAAAAGTTCTTTTATCATTCTAACAAGTGTGCCCCAAGTCATCCTTCAGTCGAAAGTGAGTTCCAGATAGTGTACTGTGTCCGTCTGTGGAATTATATTGTTGTCAATATAAAAAGGTGATCAGGTATGCTATAAACGGAAATGTGTAGTGTTTTGATTCATCATGATTGAGTCTAACTTTCCATGGCTGGAACCAGTCCTATTATGTATGTAAGTGATGTACAGTTAATGAAGCCTGTGTAGCGTCCTGATGTGTAGTGGTAATTACTTTATCATCAGCATAAGTTGCAGTGAATGTCTCATTGTTCATTGGTATATCATAAACGAATGTGACATGGAGTACGGGAGTTATTGAAACTTGAATTTTAACGGGAGTTATATTGAAACTTGATTTTAAAAAATAGGCAAGTGATTAGATCTAATTAAATATAAAAGTAAATTTAACATTTAACACGAATATATGTTCTTTGGTATTTGGCACCTGATTGATTTATGGAAACTACCGAGACTGTTTATATTGTTAATTGTAATCTATCACCTTCTTGCTCATCCCCTCCAGACCTTCTGGCTTTCCATGCCTGGTTTTTTTACAAAATCGACCGTTTCATTAGGAAAATGAAATTCCCTGGGTGAAACCGGGATATACAGCTATAATCTATGTAAATAAAAGATGAAATTCTGTTTGTTCTTTATAGAAATCCATACCGTTTGTCCTAAATTCTCCAAATCTTGCTCAGTGGTTCTTTTATATAGGTTGCGAACACCTGTCCATATTAAAATTGCATAACTTCGGCTGATATTCTTTATTGTTATAAAAATCGTAATGATCTCTCTTTACATTAGGTTTTTACGAAATCGACCGTTTGAGTCGAAAAAAAGTGTCATTTTATAGATTTTTAAGAGGTCAACAAGGCCCGGTAAGGCCATTCCTCCGGAATGGACGGTGGTCCACGTTTTAAGGCTGAATGAGTCTCTAGATTAATAACTGAGGGTAGCTGGTATCAACTTGGAATCCCCATGTTTTTCTCATGGTCAGCTTTAGGTTGCATGCTCTAGAGTAGGTTCATCTAAAGACCTAATTATTTATGCCCCAGAGGGTAAAACTAAAAATATAGTCCGTCTTTCCTTTCTCTTCTTCTTCTTTCTTCTTTTTCTTTTTCTAATTTCTTTGGATGTTCTATTTTTTTTTTCTGTTTTTTTATTTTTTCCGGTTATTTATACATCCAACCATCTATTCAAATTGTCCTCTTTATTTTTCGTTTATAATTACAACGTTTTGGACTTATTGTTTGTCCGATTAAAAAGTATTTTCAAGTATCTAAAATATTTTTCATTCTATTTAAAACACAGAAAGAGGGGGACCAGTCCACAAGAAAACAATCAGCAAGTGAGTGGTGAAAAAATTGTTTAATAAGCAATGACGAAACATTTTCAAATAAATGTCTTTTATTTATGATATTGGCTAATTTTTATAAAATATTTTTAGAATGTTTTTAACCCTAAATAAATGATGTTTTTTAAAGATAAAATTTAAAAACAAAAAGTTTTGTATGTTGTTGATTTGTTTTTAAAGTGTAATATAATTTTATATATTGTGTTTTAGAATAGAAAATAGAATGAAAAATGTTTTAGATACTTGAAAATGGACAAAGAATAAGTCCAAAACGTTGTAATTATAAACGAAAAATAAAGAGGACAATTTGAATAGATGGTTGGATGTATAAATAACCGGAAAAAATAAAAAACACGTAATAATAAAAATATAGTATATCCTAAAGCTTTGGAATAATTATCTATTAGTTCTATTTTGTGCTATTTTTTGTTGTTCACGTTTATTGGAAAAATGAAATTCCCTGGGTGAGACCAGGATATACAGCTAGTTAAATATAAAAGTAAATTTAACATTTAACACAAATAAAAATATCTAGGGTTGATCAGAAAATTGTACGTGATTTCATATTTTCTTGGTATTATACTAACCAGTGGATCCTAACTTCTCAAACAAGGCTCGAGCGTTGTTGAAGCGGGCGAGGTGAGACTCGGTCCGGACGACGGTGACTCCTCCGCCGCCACCTCCTTCGCCCTCTCCTTCCAGCTTCCCCGGGGACATTGCGCGAGTGGCACCTCCTCCGCAAGAGAATATGTTCGCTATCTGAGAAACTCTACCCCCTCCCTTCTTATCCTCCATTCTGAAAAAAAAAAATTAAAGAAATTAAACTAAAGGAAATAAATAATCAGTTTCATTAATATAACCAAAGAATATTTTATCAAGGATGAGACAACCCACTCATAAACTCATCTTCACTCAGATGATATTTATATCACAGGGATACAAACAAGTTAGAAAGATAAGCACCGTAGGCAATACAATCAAGGGAAATGTTAGTTTGGTTTGAAAATTAAAAATGTCTATGTAAATGATAGATTGGTGAATATCTTCTTCCAAATTTCTTTTATTTAAAAATTAAAACAATTACATTAATTTGCCAACATTTCGGACTAGCCGTCCCTCTTCAGGGCAAATTTCTTCTGTAAGATCTTGTTTTCTATACCTAACAATTTCTGGTGGCTTGGTCCATCTATTTCTATATTACAGCTTTATTCCATTACATTGTAATTGGTCAATTAAATTAAAAAATATTGTTCACATGTCACAATTTTATACTTTTTTCTGCCACATACATTTACTAAACTTATTCTTGTCACACTATCTATTACTGACTGACTGAAAGGTTGGCAAATTAATGTAATTGTTGTAATTTTTAAATAAAAGAAATTTGGAAGAAGATATTCACCAATCTATCATTTACATAATTTAGATCTTCCGGTACTTATAGTATATTTATGATTAGATAAAAATGTCTATTTTTCAGAATCGTCAGTTTCGCTTACGCCTACCAATATTCATATTACAGTTTCAAACATTCATTAGAATTTTTAGCCCTGTTTATTGATCAGTTTAAAAAAAAAATAATAATTTATGTTAAAAGTATTTTCATTTTTTGAAATTTTCAGGGTAATTAAATCACTCAGAATATAACCAAGCAAGTTTTGGATAAGATACACTAACAATACAACCAGAAATTTTCTGAGGGGGGAGTACACTTTTTATTTTTAAATTTGTATGTGTCATGCAGGACCTAATTTAAAATATTAGTGCATAGTTACATTGTAAATTTATATTAAATTTTTCAATGCAATCTATTTTTCATTTAAGGAGTTAAAACAATTACAAAAGATAGCCCTTTTTATACAGAAATAGTAAAAGTTGATTAGTGTCCTCACCTCTCAGTGGGGAGGGGGGCACCCTGTGCACCTTATTAATTTCGTGCAACCTAATTTTAAGCAGTGTTAAAATTTAAAGTTAGGTTGAACAAAAAATATTACAAAATTTTAAATGTTGAAAACCTTAACAACATCTCACATAAAATACAAGATTTTGAACATTGTTTAATTTTTTAATTTTTGACAAAAAGCTTGAAACGGTTCATTGGCGGATCCAGGGGAGGGGCTGTGGGGGCTGCAGCCCCTCCCTTTGGAAATTTTTTCGTCATTTTAAGATCGAATTTGACTTTCCTTGATATAAGGAAGCAAGTCAAAGAACAAATAATGTGCATAACAAATAGAATTTTAGTTGTGGGAAAGGAAAATAAAGGTAAAAAAGCTAATTAGCAGATCCAAATAAGGGGCTGTGGGGCTGCAGCCCCCCCATTCTGATCGGCTGGATCAGCCCATGAAACGGTTACATTACAAGCATCTAGTAAGACTGATCCAGTTTCTTATAAAATCTTTTCCATCCTATCTGCAGAAGATTTTTATCTTCTATCACTGACTATATAAATAAATTTAAATAAATGAATAACTACGTTGAATGAACAATGAGTTAAGATTTTTCAAAAACCGACACCATCTCGATATCACTTCTAAATTAAATTCACACTAATAAATACTAATTTAATTAATCAGGGTAAGAGATTAAGGATGAGGTAATTTTTCCTTTCATTTTTCCATTCATTTGGATGTTAGTCTCAACTAATTTTATTATTTTATTTTCTCTTTTGCAAACGTTTCGACCTCTAGGATCGTGTTCAGTGGGTACCTTAAAATAATTGCAACATATAATAGGTCGACAATGTATAAATAAAATACTTCGCAATGCTTCTTGAATCAAGCCAGCTCCTTAATCATATTATAATCAGATAATAATAATTATTATAATCAGTAATCTGGTTATATGATGAAGGAACTGGCTTGATTCAAGCATTGCGAAGCATTTTATTTATACATTGATGACCTATTATATGTTGCAATTATTTTCAGACCTATTGAAGACGGTTCTAGAGGTCGAAACGTTTGTAATAAAGAAAATACAATAATAAAATTAGTAGAGATCAAGATCCAAATTAATTTTTCCTCATTAATAAATACATTACTGGCTATACAAAATAATTCAAGTTAAAAAAAAAAATCTTGCTATAATTATAGCAAGATTTTTTAAAGATAAGTATTTAAATTTATAATTATAATTATAATTATAATTATAATTATAATTATACTTATCTTTATAAAATAAGCTTTACAAGAAAAGTTGTTACATATCAATAAATAAATAATGTTATAAATCAATAATACATATATACAGATATTTAATTTAAAGGCTTATTTTAAATTAAAAATAAATATACAAACCTCACTCGCTGAAATCATTACGATATCCAGATGCAACTACGAAACAGGAAAAGGGAACTTCTGACCTGGAAAAAAAAAAGACAAAATTTTAAAATACTGTATTTCATAAATAAAATATAATTATATTCCTATTATATAAAAAAGTTTTTACTGACAATGTAATATTTTCTTTTATTGCCTGATAAAATATAAAGTTTTACAGCAAACTGATTAATTGTGCGAGTACTACAATTAAATTGAATGTTCAATTTGTAAAATAGGGATTTGTCAGTCTTCAGGTGGACAGGGGTATCTTCATTCAGCATAAATATCGTATACGTTATTTTCCCTATTTTCCCCGAGTAGACTATTGCAGTGTGGTTTACGTTAGCCTCTCGATAAAGTTTAAGTTTTGCCTTCAATACCTCGGAACGGTCTCACACTTCTTATCTTTATGGTGAATTTATTAGGCCCTTCCTATGTGTCGATATTTCTTCTGCTCTTTCCTATACCAAACCATCTACATCCAACACACTTCCTAAATCTACAGCCTCCTACAATATAAGTCCTCTGTTCACTATCAGGAAACAAGATCACCCCTTTCTGACTTTTATATCCCTTCTCACACAAACAAAAAATTTGAAAGATTCTTTATCGCTCATTCGACAACCGCCTGGAATTTACTCACATCTACTATTCGGCATGCTACTTTTCAGTCCTCATTCAAATTTCACCTTTTTCATCATCTCCTTCCTTTTCAAGGAATACAAACTAGATTAGAGAAAACAGTGGCATCGAAGGCAATGAGAGCCAAGAAAGCTGCTCATGATTTAAAATTACTGATTTCTCTTATAGCACAGTGCCTGTGACATACATAGTGATAAACATCAAAACTGATTGGAATGAAGAATGGCAAAAATCTATTAAAGGACTTCCTTTACACAAATATATAACAAAACTTACACGACAAAATCATGAAAAATCAATAAGCGCACAATTTGAAGTCGGCAAACTAACCCTTACCAACTTTCACCTAATAATTTTATCCCTCAATCGCTGTATTACACTGGACTCAACAAGTTAAATATCAGATTTTATTTTATCATTCTGACCAGCTACTTATTCAAATATTCATGTATAATTTTACGATGGGTTGATAAATAATCAGAATTTTCAGCCTGATCTTTTTACTTTCACTTACCTATATATGGAATATATAGAAAGTGGAAGTACTGCGATCGTGAAAAATTTCGACTTCTGGTTTTCAACGGAAATACACGTTTTGGGACCCCCTGAGTCGAAATAACCAAGTCCCGCGAAATGGTCTGTGTGTGTGTGTGTGTGTGTGTGTGTGTGTGTGTGTGTGTGTGTGTGTGTGTGTGTGTGTGTGTGTGTGTGTGTGTGTGTGTGTGTGTGTGTGTGTGTGTGTGTGTGTGTGTGAACAGACTAGCTCCAAAACTATAAACCGTGGGAACGTGAAATTGGATATTTAGTGTAGGTATATGCCCGCGATGTGACAGCAAAAATTTCATCAAATTTGCTCAAAGGGAGGGGGTACTTTATTTAATAACTTTTTACGTTTTTTTCGATTTTCTCAAAAACGGCTCTAACGATTTTGATTAAACTGAGTATTTTATCTATTTATATGCCCGAGATATGACTGTAAAAATTTCATGAAAATTGATTAACCGGAGGTGGGACTTTACTCAATAAATTTTGTATCATTTTCAGGTGTTTTTTTTATTTACTCAAAAACTGCTTTAACGATTTTGATCAAACTGGGTATATGATGTATGTATATGGCCGAGATACGACAGTAAAAATTTTATCAAAATTTGTCAACCGGAGGGGGGACTTTACTTAATAAATTTTGTACCAATTTCACGTGTACTTATTTTTTATTTACTCAAAAACGGCTTTAACGATTTTGAAGAAACTGGGTATTTGATGTATGTATATATCAAATAAGTAATAGCCAACATTTCATCAAAATTGGTCCAACTGAGGGGGCACTTTATGTCATGATTTATTTTCTAATTTTTTCCTTTTTTTCGATTATCTCAAAAACAGCTTTTACGATTTTTATCAAATTCGTCATGTTTAATGAAAATTAGGTTTTCTTTAATATCAGGTAAGCTTTATCATTATTAAAATGTTCTGAGGGGGCTTTTTTTGGGGGGGGGGGCTTTTTTGTTTGTTTCTTTCTTTCTTATAAAGTACCTTTGTTTTTGTTTACATGGAGAAATTAACTGTCTCTCGTTACGCCTAAAAATAAGAAATGGCTAAATATGAGATATGATAAAAATAAAGAAAACATAAAGAGGAGAAAAGAAAAATATTCAGTCAACTCATAAAACTCGTTGAGCCCACGCATGCGGAGTACGCCTTTAATGACAGACCATTGTTCATAATTAAAGCCGTTCTGTTCATTTGAGAAGTGGCAATTAACAAAACGCATTAATTTCTAATATAAGTAAGTTGGTAAGTGAAAGTTGTGTGTTGCGAGCACGCAACAGATTTTTTTATTGAGGAAAGCTAATGTTTCAATCCCTACATGTGGATTTTCATCAGGGCTTCCGAGTCCAGAGTAATACTAATAGTAAGAGACTCAAGTATCTGTATTAAGTCTCAAGTTTCGAGTCTCTGAACTCAGAAGCCCTGATGAAGATCCAAATGTAGGGATTGATTTGTTATCTTTTCAAAATAAAAAAGATCAAACTGCGAATCCCGACTATTTATCAACCTATTGTAAAGAAAAACAGTTGACTATTACACACCTCTCAATGTATAATTTTACCATATTTTATATAATTATCAGTTTTGTAAAGTAGGTACAATCTAACTGGGTAACTTTGTACAGTCCCGGATAACTTTGTACACCGACCTTGAATGTGTTTCAAAGCCATCTACCAACCAAACAATAAGAAGTTTTGATGCGAATTTTTGTTTTGATTATTGTAATCTCTATGTATTTTTAGTTACATGAAGATTACAATAATGAAGTTTTCAACAACTAAATAGAGAATCATAAAATCAGACGACTTGGAGTATTATGCTTGCATTGCCGAATTACCACAAGTAAAAACTTTTATTTAATAATTAAAAAAATAGTGTTTTTTATAGAGCAAATAAAAACAAAAATAAGAAATGAATGTGGAAAAATGTGTCTTTGAGAAGTGGCAATTAACAAAACACATCAAATTCTAATTTAAGTATGTTGGTAAGTGAAAGTTGTGTGTTGCGCGCACGCACCAGATTTTTTTTTACTTCTTGTTGTTACTACCCATAATTAATAATTACGAAAGGTTGAATGATTGTCAGGATTTTCAGTTAAAACTTTTTTATTTTGAAAAGCCAACGTTTCGATCCCACTTGTGGTACTTCATCAGGGCTACTGAGTCCGGAGTAATACCCCACCTCCCTCAGTAGCCCTGATGAAGATCCACAAGTGGGATCGAAACGATGGCTTTTCAAAATAAAAAAGTTTTAACTGAAAATCCTGAAATTCAATCAACCTATCGCAAAGAATTACAGTTGACTAGTAGTAGTAGTAAAGTAAGTAAATTTTATTTAACAAAATATATAAATGTACATTTTATAAGCTTGTATTTACAATAAGCTTGGCAATAACCACCATCAGCTAGAGTGACTTCACAATTCATCAAAAATAAATAAACATAAATAAATAAAATAGAATCAAAATTAATCACTTAAATAGCATTGAGAAAAAACAGAAAAAAATCAGGAATAATCAAATTTATAATCCATTGCCTCTTTTATGTATCGGTAGACACTATCATAATTTGGACCGTTCAGCAGCTGGATAAGTTCTTCTTCTTTCATGTGTTTTTTACCCAAAACATTCACCCGAATTTCTTGCAAAATTGGGCAAACTGCAAAGAAATGGAGAATATCTTCTTCCTCACCCAGGTTGCACAAAGAACATTTGGCTGCATCATCCTTGCTCCAAGGTTTCTTGTTTAAATTTAGCCCTTCAGTCCTCGCTCTCATAATTGTTCTTGCAAAGAGAATGTCCCTGGAGTTCCTCACCAAATTTCAATTGCTTATAGATTCTGTGGAACTGAGCTGTCAGTAAGGCTTCCATAAACATTCCTCTTCGTTTTTCTTCCAATGCAGAAATTATATTAAGGACTAATTTTCTGCCTTCATTTGGAGATGCTTGGAACAGAGCTGATGCTTCTATCCTGGCCAAACTGCATACTTCTTCTAGGTCTTTATACCAGGAAACACGGGTAGCCCTTGCCTTTTCCATTAACCTGTTTGTCAGTCTGTCAGAACATTGGCTGTTAGTTTTCAAGATGTATATCAAATGAAGTTTAACAGTACTGACAAATATTGGGTTCCGGTTTGTTTCCAACAGTACCGCGTAATTTGGGGTATAGTTGGGCAGGTGAAATAAACGCTTTAAAAAATACCGTTGGACTTTTTCCACTATTTCAAATTCTTTACCACCCCACACTTGAGCTCCATAACTTAAAACAGCTTTTGTTATAGTGTCAAAGACCTTCAACTTCGCAGATATCGGAACTTCTTTCTTCATCAAGAAGTT
Organism: Aelia acuminata; assembly: GCA_911387785.2. Classification (NCBI taxonomy): domain Eukaryota; kingdom Metazoa; phylum Arthropoda; class Insecta; order Hemiptera; family Pentatomidae; genus Aelia; species Aelia acuminata. Next base: position 1,995,454 of record OU426981.1, on the reverse strand, counting down.
GTTCCAAACCGTGTGAATCCCATATCTTGCGGTATGTGTTTTCTCTTGAAAGTGTTTTATCATAGATAAAGATGGTGTCAGTATGATTCCTAAGTACTTGTACTCTGAGACAACATCAACAGGAACTCCTTTATAAGTCCATATTTCCTCAAGTGAAACTCTTCCACCTCTTCTAAAAACCATTATTTTTGACTTCTTCAGATTTATTTGTAAATTCCATGTGTCACTGTAATGGGCTAGTTTGTCAACCATTTTTTGTAGCATTTTCTGGTCCTCACACAGGAGCACAACGTCATCAGCGTACAGTAAACAGTTTATCTCTATGTCGTCAATCTTCAATCCCCCACCAATGAATTCTGGCAAATCCATTAGGTAGAGAACAAAAAGAAGGGCACTTAGGTTGTCACCTTGACGGACACCAACTCTGACATCAAAAAATGAAGTTATTTTGTTCTTCACCCACACCGCTGACATATTATTTGTATATAACTTCTCAATAATATTCACAAATTTAGAAGAGATACCTATTTGGCTCAACTTATAAAACAAGGCACTCCTATCAGGTGAGTCAAAGGCTGATCGAAAGTCGACGAAGAATGCGTAGACCCTTGATTTTCTCTCCGATAATTTTATCTGGAGAATGTTAGTCAAATTAAAGATGTTGTCCACCGCTGAATAACCCTTTCTAAATCCCGCTTGCGTTTCAGGTAAGAAGCCATTCTTCTCAACATAATCACTAATTCTGTGTAGTAAGAGGCTTGAAAATATTTTTGCAATACAATCGATAAAAGATATTCCCCTGTAATTTTCTACCTTGTTAGTATCCCCTTTTTTATGTAGTGGGAAAATAACTGAGTTGGTGAAACTCGCTGGCACTGTTTCTTTGACAAGAAGACTGTTGTAGAATTTTAGAATTAAGTTTAAAAAATTTTCTGGAGCATTTTTATAAAATTCGTACGGAATCCTGTCTAAGCCTGGTGTTTTATTATTTTTTAGTTTGCTCAATACTAGTTTTAATTCTTCCATTTGAAAAGGTTGATCCATTTCATCATTAGCAGATAAGGGTCGCGCATAACTGATTGTGTTTGTTTCAATACAAAGCATTTCCTTAAAATGTTTTAACCATCTTTCCGGGGAAATATCATTGTCATAATTGAATTTTTTACTGCACAAGGCCTTAGCAAGATACCAAAATTCTTTAGAATCTTTTAAACACTTAAATTTTTCATATAGTTCATTATAATAAGTTTGCTTCTTCTCTTTACACAGTTTTTTAAAGTCTCTGTTCACTTTTAAGTACATATTTTTCATTGATTGTGAATCTGATTGTCTGTAAATTTGAAGAAACTTAAAGGAACGCTGACGTAACTTATGACACATGTGATCGAACCATGGTTGCATTGTATCTCTTCTATCTTGCTCTGAGTACCGACCTCTTTGGGCCGCCGCTCTTATCAGGGAGTACAGCTGGTCAAGCATAACCTCTTCATCTCCTTCCAAACTGTTTACCTTATCTGTGTGTTCACTCAATTTAGTTTTATAATATTGTTCGTCTATTTTTGTGTAAATGAGTTTTGGCAATAAATGTTTTAAATAACTCTCACTGTTGTTTTTTTCATTTGCTCCTCTTATATTAATCACTGTAGGCTGGTGATCGGAGAATGGAAGACAGTCCACACTGAAATCATTCACAAGATTTATGCTTTCTCCTGATACAAAACTAATATCATTTACTGAGGAACCCATAACCCCAACAAATGTTATTTCTCCAAGACAATCTGAAGGGGATCTCCCATTTAATATTATAAAGTTGTAATTTGCACAAAATTCTAAAAACTTTTTTCCATTATTTGTAATGTTTGGATCTTTTGAATTCCTATTGGTCTAAAATGGTGAGATTTCTCTTGCTAGTTCTTCTGGTATTATCTGGCCTTCAGCAATCTGAATATTTAAATCTCCAAAAGCTAAAAACTGCAAGTGATCATTACTTTCAATAGTGTTAACAAATTTCCTAAATTGTTCTGTCCAACCTTTACTACTGAAATAAATGGGGTACAGATGCATATTTGTTGTTGATATTTTCAAAAGAACTTCTTCTCCTAGGTAAACAAATCTTATTGTGTTGTGAATTTTCTTTATTCCTAACAGTTTCCCTCCACTTGCTCGACCAAAGTGTTTAGTTTTCTGAGCTGGAATCCATTTCAAGATAAATTCTTTGAAGTATTTGGAGTAATTATCTATATTATTTTCTGTCACATGTGTTTCACATAAATAAATTATATCAAAAGAACATACATATTCAGAAAAATCAGGATGTTGAATTTTACTCTTTAAACCATTAATATTATACGATAAGATGTTTAAACTATTAATATTACTCTCCGTTGGCTTTCTTGGTAGATTTTTACAGTTAACTATTCTATCCCCTGAAAGTCAACTTGATTTTCCTGTATTATCATTAAATCTGATATTTGAAAAACTTGGCATGAATATTTGTTTTTTTTCCTCTTGTCTAGTTCCCTCATTTGCCTGGTGTTGAGATATTTCCGTAAATATATGGGCCAAATCTTTCTCAAATATTGACTCTAGCATCGTTTGTTTGCTTTTGTCTTCTAAACCAAATCCCTCATCCATTGAAAACTTAAACATTTCATTATTAATGAACATGATATTTTTCCATAAATTTACCCTGATATCAGGTTTGATGACCTTCAGTTTTCTTCTTAGAAGTAACATTTTCTGTCTAATTTGTCTCTGTTTGTAAGTTAAATCCTGTTGGATTGTTATACCACTATTTTTTAAATGTCTAGCATTTTTCAACAATGTTCTTACCTCATTTTCAGACTGGAATTCAACTAATATAGGGTTCCTCTTTTGTTGTCCACTCAACCTGTAGGCATTTATAATTTTTGCTCCACTCACCTTTAGAATAGAGTTACATACATCTCCAATCAAGTCTGTTATTTTCATGTTATCATCAAGTTGTAATCCATAAAAAATTAGTTTGTTTCTTTTAGAATGTTGTAATAGAATTTCCACCTGTTGCTCAAGCATCTTGCTTTCATGCTTTTGTTTCTCTAGTTCATCTTTAATATGTTTATTTTCTTCTTGCAATACTGCTATTTTCAAAGTTAACTGGTCAATATCCTGTTTTGTTGCTAGGTTTTTTTGATCTAAAAGATCACTAAATAGCTGTTTTAACTCTAACACAGACATGCTCCCAACCTGTTCCATTTCTGAAACTTTAGTTTTCTTTTCTCTTATTAAAATATCCGGAGAACTTTGGCTTCTATATCTTTTATTTCTTTGTGGGGTAAAAGAAGCTGAATTCTCACTATTCATAAAAACCACTTAACTTTAACTTTTAACTCACTGACAGCTGGAAGCTTCACTTTTTATTTCTAGAAATTAAAGTTGTTTAAGTTTATTCATATATTTCTTATAAATTCATTTAATAAACGAAAAATATTCATGAGCTATTTAAAAATGCGTTCGTCTCTTATCAGTCGCGTGACGTCACTATTACAGAATTACAGTTGACTATCTTTCACCTCCAAATTAATAATTAGATGATAAACATTTAATTATCAACTTCTAACATAGATACTTTACATTTTGCTCATATATTTGTCTGCTTTTCAGCCCTGTGAAGATCCACATCTAGGGATTGAGACGTTGGCTTTTCAAAATAAAAAAATGTGTAACTGAAAATCCTGACTATTAATCATCCTATCATAAAGAAAAACAGTTGAATATAGAGGTCAGCTGTGGTGTAGTGGTTAGGATTGAAAACTACAATACTAAAGGTCGCGATTTCGCGTCCCGAGGTGGCCCTAGGATTTTTTAATGGAAGTAAAAAATCCTTGTCTATGCCGATCCTCGGATAGGACGTAAAATGGAGGTCCCGAGCCTGTACGATGTCAGGTACTCGTTAAAGACCCATACCCTAATTATACCAGGATAGGCAAAATTTAGGATTCCCACTGTAGCATCGTCCGATAAGCCTTAGTGGCATAAAGTGCTATCCATTATATATAACTATCCATTATACCTATCCAGGTATAATTAGGATAGGGATCTTTAACGAGTACCTGACATCGTAGAGGCTCGGGACCTCAACTTTACCTCCTATCCGAGGGACGGCGTAGCCAAGGATTTTTTCCTCCCTTTAAAAAATCCTAGGGCCACCACGAGTTTATTTATGTTATTTTTACATTTAAAGATGTATTTTAATAACCACGGCTAATTGAATAGTTTCATTAGCGAGTTATCAAGCGAGCGAGCAGAGAACTAGACCAATTATGCAGAGAGATAAGATAAAGACCAGAACGGATGTCGCTGCTGTTGGTGGCGGTTATCTTAACTGCACTGGCTTCCGCTGCAATGTCTTCATCACTCCGTCGCCTACCTCCATGGCGCAACATTCCACGAGGAAATTACCGATCGAATAAATTAGAAATAAACGTGAAGCAATCAGCTGTCACGGCTGCAATAAAATGTTTATTGCTAAAGAGTACGTCTTTCGTCTTTATGTTTCCTTCAAGGACTCCCTTTCGCCAAATAAAGAAAGATTAGAAAGGAATAACTAAAAAAATTAATTCTAAAATAAAAATATTTAACACAAAAAATCAATATATAAATAGAAAAATATATTTTTAAATTTTTTGCCCACTAATTTTGTAAAAAATGATTCTTCGCTACAAATTGGAAAAGGAATTATAGAAATATGGTCACCCGTGGTATACTGGTTACCATAGCAACCTAAAATATTAAATATATTGTGGTTCGCGTCCCATTGTGGCCCTAGGATTTTTTAATGGGAATAAAAAATCCTGGTATATGCAGTCCCTCGGATAGGACGTGAAATGGAGGTCCCTAGCCTGTGTGATGTCAGGTACTCGTTAAAGATCCCTATCCTAATTATACCGGGATAGGCAAAATGTAGGACTTCCACTGTAGAATCGTTGATGACATAAAGTGACGTTAAACAACCAATTACAGAAATAGGACAACTATTAATTATTCGTTTTATGTTAATATGTGCACTGGAATCACCTATATATTATAAAGAATGCAAAAATATTTTTTTTTTCATTATTTATTCCAAACTGATGGGTATTTTTCTCAATAAAATGAAAAAGAAATTACAGAAATAAGACAATTAATTAAAAGAGTTAGCGGTCTGTATTATATTAGAATTCATCGCATGTCGGCAAGAAGATGGTTATACAAATCAAAATTTATCAAATTTGTGTTATAGATACGTTGGATTCAGAATGACAATTCCTACAATGCCAGAATATAGTCACAATAGTATTAAGAGTTTGAAATAATTTATTTTTGAAGAGAACAGATTTGGCTCCGCCGGGAATCGGACCCGGGTCTTCCACGTGACATGCGCGGTATGCTAACCATTGCACCACGGAGCTCGCTTCCGAACGGTGCCAAATCCTTCCTCTTCACTGACATGCCACGCGGAAGATCCGGGTTCGATTCCCGGCGGAGCCAAATCTTTTCTCTTCAAAAATAAGTAATTTAAAAACAAGGTGGTTACCCACAATAATGATTAAATTAATATATTAAGAGTTAGCATAAGTTTGCAAAATACCACATTCTTTTATGGAGTTTATAATAGCAGTTAACGCAGACATAGGGTTTAATTTTTTGTTACAGTTAGTACCAATGGTATTTACTGCCATAAAGGTAAACTAGTCTTGATCTAATAATATTTTCCCAAGTCACTTTTTGAGGGTACATGGTAAAATTTAGATTCAAAACTTCATATGTGATTATCCAGAAAAAACAGTTTAGGATAATTGCAGTACGTTTTTTCTGAAGTTTATCCAATATATAAAAATAAGCAAGTGACGCATCTTTGTTACATTAAAACTCGAGTTAACGTTTTATCACCAATGGAAAAAATGAATCCCAATGTAATATAGAACGCTGCCTCCAATTCAGTAGAGGCGTATATATTACCCTTTTTTATGTATGTAATTTAGAAGATATCAGCTAAGAATTTATAATCTTTTCCTAATCTACAGTAATTTAAAGTAAATGTGTAATGATGTTTCACCTAAATACACTCATTTACTTCCCTAAAACTTAATATTACAGTAATCCACATTTATTTTTTAAATGACACATTTAGGTTATTCGATACGAGCTTAAAACAAATACTTACACACTCATAGTAATTGCAAAGTAAATTTCGGAGAAGTTGTAGAGAATATTTTCTAAATTTAGACGTGAGAAAAGCAAGACGAGAGTAAACAAATGAAAAATGGATGAACCTATTTCGTCTTGGCCTTAAAAAATTCACACCCTAGTATTCAAATATTAATATCGTCCCCTTCTCCATACGTCAGAATCCTTTTGACAAAATAAATAAATGAATGAATTTACAGTGTCTTTCATCAACATTATTCTGATGTCTGTTTTTTTAGTAAATTCACTATGTGCTGCTAAAGATAATCGTAGTATGCGACTATATGATTCGTATATTTTCCCTACATATACCTCTGTAGTTTATAATAAGGATCATAGTGTAGGCTCAGGACCGCCACTTTACGTCCCCTTTAAATGACGGTTAACAAAGGATTCCTGGGGTCACCTGTATTGTAGTGGTTAAAAATCCTTAGCTAAACCGTCCCTCGGGTAGGAACTAAAATAGAGGTCCCGAGCCTGTGCGATGTCAGGTACTCGTTGAAGACCTCCATCCTAATTATAAATGGATAGGCAAAATTAAGGACTCCCACTGAAGCATCGTCCGATTAGCATTAGTAGCATACCAGGTGTGTAAATATGAAACCGGAATTTTTAAAATAGCAAATAAGAGTTGATTGTGTAAAAATGATAGATACTTTTTTATTCAAAGTACAGTCCTTCGCTATCTATGCATTTTTCCCATCATTCAGGCAATTTGTGGATTCCCCGCAAAAATAATGCTTCCTCTTCTGAGTCAAACCAATCACTTAACCAATTTTGTACATTTTCATCAGAAGTGAAGCGCTGCTCAGCTAGTGCGTGTCCCATCGATGCAAATAGGTGGTAATCGGATGGGGCCAAATCTGGTGACTAAGCCGCATGCGGAAGAATTTACCAACCAAACTCTAGGATCGTTTCCTTGGTCCGTTTAGCCGAATGTGATGGGGCATTGTCATAAAGCAAGTTCACTTTGTGTGTCCTTTCTTGATATTTGGGACTTTTTGGCGCAAATCTTTATCAAATTTATCATCTGTTGTAGGTAGCGTTCCGTATTAACAGTTTCCCCAGGTTTCAGCAGCTCATAGTAGGTAACACCCATCTGATCACACCAGACACAGAGCATTTTCTTTCTCCCCAAGCTATGCCGATGGTTCACCAGGAGTTACCTAGGATTTTTTACGCTTAGGATTCTCGAAGAAAATTCACTTTTCATCACCAGTCACAATTTTATGAAGAAATGACTTTTTTCTGTACCTGGCGAGCAGCATTTGCCATGAGGTTTTTCGAGCTTCCTGCTGCCTGTCATTCATTTTCCATGCCTTTCAAACAAATGGAGACGGTGTCACATGTAATAATTGTCCAACAAACGCTTCCGAATCAGCGTTTTCAAAGTTTTTTTTTTTTTTTGTGGTTTTCCACGGTCTTTGTTTCTTTTATCGAAATCCATCTTTAAATTTTTTGAACCAATGGAAACATTGAGATTTGCCTAGGGCATGCTCCCCGTAAGCTTCAACAAGCATCCTATGTGATAATGCTCCAATTTATTTCAGAAGGAAACGGAAAATAAATGCTCTCCACAAATCTTGATTTGTTGGCACAAAAGTCGACATGTTCAACGCCACTAAAAACACGGTTATAGAATGAAACTGATGTTGGTATCAATTGGATCTCTTTATTACATGTAGGCAAAAGCAGATAACACCACTGACGGATTAGTTAGAAGATTATATTGACTGCTAACTCCTATCATTGGCGAATTCCGGTTTCATATTTACACACCTGGTAAAGTGACGTTAAATATTATAGTTATATGGTATAAACTGGGCGAAAGTAATATAAAGATAAATATTGTGAGAGAACCGTGACATTGTTGAATAATCAAGAAAAATAATAACAAAAAATATCTATATTCCTCAAGAGACAATTCATCACACCAGTTTTAATCCTACGCACTGTCATCATTGGTCATTGTACTCGAGTTTCAAGGAATTGGGTCAACTCTTAGACCAAGAAAATGGTGTACCAAGTTTACAAATATAAAACAACTTCGCCATTTTTATAAATTTAGCGAGGAAGTAGATGATTCATTTCGAAATTAAGGGTTATTTTTCAGTATCATTAATGGATTCAAGACTTATAATGTATTGTAGGGAATGGGAATTTTTTAAAACAATTTTTTTCAAGGAACATGTGTGGTCTGATGGAAACAAAATTAAGTTAGTCTGGCAGCTATGTTTTAGCTTCAGTTCCCTCATGTTTTTTTAAAAGTTAAATACACCTTTTCCAAATTTTGGGAGGCTATTTTAGAAAATTTGTAGAGTTTGAGATAAAACCTTGTGAAAAGAATAAAACCTATTAAATGTATGATTACAGGATTTTATATTCATTTTCGATCCAATTATTATCAGGCAAAAATAACTTTTCCAATGATAAATCCATTCAGGTTATGCAAAATAAAAATTCTAGATGTTCGTAACCTAGCCCCTGTGACAATTGATGCAGTTAACAATTTTTCATTGCGAATATTATCAATTTTTTTATGAGATTAGTGAGTCCATAGAGCAGCCTGATAGCTTTATCTCTCAAAAATGTTTAAGATTCTATGAGAGATACTTTAGGCATAGAGGCTGTGTGACACAAAATAACCCATATTTTCATTTTGACCCAGGTATATTTTCAATTTATTTAATACTTTTATAGTTAAATAAAAACGATATGTAACAAAGAAACTTAAAAAAAAAAATGATAAGCTAGGATGACAGTACTTATTAACGATATTATTATCAACATGTTATCAATACTTCGAGGCCAGTAAATAAATCTTAAGACATATTTAATTATTTCATTGAAAGTTTCATAAATATTAATACGAAAATACTTTGAACTATATGTATATACCGGTTTCACCCGGGGAAGTTGATTTTTTAAATCTATAAAATGAGACTTTTTTCGACTCAAACGGTCGATTTCTTATAAGCCAATGTAAAGCGAGATCATAACGATATTGATGACAAGAAAGAGTATACCTAGAGATTGGCTTTAAAAAGTTATGCAATTTTAGTATGGACAGGTGTACAGACGCACCTGGTATCAAAGAACCACTGAGCGAAATTTGGAGAATATTGGACAAACGGTATGGATTTTTATAAACAACAAACAAACAGAATTTCATCTTTATTTATAAAGATATTCACTTTCAAGTTATTATCATGCATCGATCGATCACTCCTTTTAAAAAAGTCCTTTCTAAAACATGGGCTATTTTTAGTTAAGATTGCTCTCTAAATGCGAAAAAAGAGCAGTGCATTATTGCATGATTTTAAAAAAATACAAGCAACAGCTGTATAAACCTGTACAAAAGGTAAAGGTTTTTATTCTTATGGTATATTTCGCTAAAAAGACTTCGACGAGAACGATGGGTACAAAGAATCACTGAGAAGAATATATTGACAAGACTGAGTCCTCGGCCAGGGTAGTGTAGTTGATTCGCGCACCCCGACGGAGAACAGGAAGGCACGGGTTCGAGTCCCGCATATGGACAATCTTTACTCATCAAATCATTTTATTTTAAATCAATTAATCGATCAAAAATAAATAAAAAATAATCAAAGAAGAAGTTTCGGCAAAATACTGAAGCCACGAAAAATTAAAAAAAAGAATTCGATCGCTTGAACGAAATAATGAAAACTTATTTTAATGTTCAATTATATAAAGCAGTTCATCACTGCAAATGAAGTTAATTTCTATTGATTTATTTAGTTCGGTATTTTAGTTGTACTAAAGCAATACCAATTCCTGGTCACCTCCGGTGTAGTGGTTAGCATAGCAAGCTACAATACTAAAGGTCGCGGGTTCGCGTCCCGTGGTGGCCGTAGGATTTTTTAATGCAAGTAAAAACTATTTGGCTATGCCGTCCCTCGGATAGGACGCAAAATGGAGGTCCCGAGCCTGAATGAGTATGATGTCATGTAGTTTGCAACTTTTTTTTATTCGGTACCCCTACCTGGCCATGTGTGGCATACGGGGGGTTACTCTACGGGTGTAACCAACCTATCCTAACCATGGTGGGTAGGTCGAGATTTATTTCCTGGGGCCTCCACGAAATAAAAGTCAACCATCCCAGGGCGGATTCGAACCGCCGCCGTTTGGCTCGAGCGCGTAAAAGCGGGCCGCGCTCCAACACGTTCGGCTATCCCCGGCCCCTGTAGTTTGCAACTGTCCCAACAAAAAGTCTAGATCTCTTCTCAATCGTATGTTTTGGGATTTACGGAATATTGCCTCCTCATTGGACACATTGGACCCTTAGTGTAGTGGTTAACATAGCAAACCATAATACTAAAGGCCGCGGGTTCGCGTCCCGCGGTGGTCTTGGATTTTTTAAAGGGATGAAAAAATCTTTGGCTCATAGGATGATAGGATAGGCTCGGGACCGCCACTTTACGTCCCCTTTAAAGGACGGTTAAAAAAGGATTCTTGGGGTCACCTGTGGTGTAGTAGTTAAAAATCCTCAGCTAATCCGTCCCTCGGATAGGACCTAAAATTACGGTCCTCAGCCTCTACGTTGTCTGGCACTCGTTAAAGATTCCTATCCTAGTTATACCTTGATAGGCAAAATTTAGGACTCCCACTGTAGCCCCTTCCGATTAGCCTCAGTAGCATAAAGTGACGTTAAAGAAACAAACAAACAATACCATTTCACAATAAAACAATGAAGTTACATAATATGGGATGAATGAACGGAATGTTACAAAAATAAATTAGAGCGTGAGTGTGTGTGAAGGAAAATATTTAATTGATATTTATGCAGGAAATACGGAACAAACATATTCTTCATTCTGAATCTCGTTCATTGTTCTCAAAAGAGAATAAAAATCATTCCACTGCGGTTTATCGCAATTAGAATATATTTCCTAAGGGGTCAATGTCGGGCAACGGAACACTTCTGTGTTTGTGTCTGATCACACGAGGTCAGAGCACTGCGTTACAGTTCACAGCACTCTATTATTAGCGATGATTCGTAATGATTACCATATTCCTTGGACTCATAGGCGTACCCAGCGGGGGGGCAGGGGGGGCAGCTGCCCCCCCCTGGAAGGTTGGAAGCAATAATTTTTTAGGCTTTTAAGACTGGAATACATTTTTTTCAAGCAAATAATTGTAATAACTAAGTTGATAAAGCACTGCTATAATTATACATAATTTTGGTTTCATTCACCTTTTCCACGGTAAGGTGTTGCAACCTGAATGACCATAGCTTGCCCCCCCCCCCACTAGTTTTTAGCTTGTCCCCACCTAGTTTTGATCCTGGGTACGCCCTTGCTTGGACTATAAATAATAATGTTCTAAATAACACTTAAGTGGGATTAAATAATTTTTATTAGAAGAAAATAACACCAATAAACAATATATGTTTACTTGGTTTTTATCATATCTCATATTTAGCCATTTCTTATCTTTAGGCGCAACTAGAGAAAGTTAATTTCTTCATAGAAACAAAAACAAATGTACTTTTTAGCACAACAAAAAAGGCCCTTTCCCCATTTAAGCCCCCTCAGAACCTTTTTAATAATGATAAAGCTTACCTTATATTATAAAAGACTTGATTCTCATTAAACATGACGAGTTTGATCAAATTCTTTAAAGCAGTTTTTGAGAAAATCGAAAAAAACGTAAACATTGGGATAAAGTTATGAAATAAAGTACCCCCTCCATTTGACCGATTTTGATTAAATTATTGCTGTCACATCGCGGGTATATACATACACCAAATACCCAATTTCAGGTTCATACGGTTTATAGTTTTTGAACTAGTCTGTTCACACACACACACACAAACACACACACAGACCACTTCGGGGGACTTATTTTTTATTATTTACTTACACTTATTTTTGGTTATTATTTGGACTCAGGGGACCCCAAAACGATTATTTTCCGTTGGAAAGTAGACATTTTTCACGATCGCAATACTTTCCCTTATTATATATTATTTATACAGTACCAGTCAAAAGTTTAGACTCACTTGTATTTCATTCACAATCTTCAAGTTTAAAAAAATAATTGAAGCTCAAGAGATAACATTTCAAAAATTATATGATTGTTTCGAAATACAATCTATACAAATAAAGATGAAATTTTGTTAGATTGTTTTTTTGTTTGTTCTTTATAGAAATACATACCGTTTGTCCTAAATCCACCGCATTTCGCTTAGAGTTTCTTTCATACCAGATGCGAACACCTGTCCATATTAAAATTGCATAAAAGCCAATCTCTGGGTATATTCTTTATTGTTATAAAAATCGTTATGATCTCGCTTTACATTTGATTTTTACGAAATCAACCATTGGAGTAAAAAAAAATCTCATTTCTGTCCTAACGAACTTTTCTGGACCCACGGCTTTTCTCATTGTTTTCAAAATTCCGTTGAAACCGGGATATTAAAGCTAGTTATAAATAAATTAAAAATAAAATTATAGTCGTTATGTTGTCCAATAAATAAAATGTTGTTACTTATTTATGTTACAAAATCTAAAGGTGAGTCAAAACTTTTGACCGGTACTGTATATGTAAGTGGAAGTGAAAATAACCATATGATTCGAGCTTCTTCGCCTGTCGGGAACATTCTAGATTGTTCTAATTCAGACTAAATATAAGGAGGCAGACTAACTCTCCAGTCCACTGCTCGTTATATTTAGTGTGAATTAGAACATTTCAGATGGTTCCCGACAAGAGTAGGTTATCGACAGTCACAAACATGTACTAAAACAGTTTGTTCCAAAAACAAGTCTAAAACTGTTTTAAACCATATGTTTTGCGTTTGTATTTTTTTTTCTATCGTTTACGTAGAGTTTACATAGTCTATCGTTTAAATATATTAACCACGCGTCCCCGTAACGGCCAGGTAGGGAAAAAAAATAATTTTTCACTCAGTTCGTCGTTGTGTAAACGTTTAAATTCTACGGTTAATTCACCCCTCTTGGTTCAAAATATTCTATGCAGCACTTCATTATCAAAAAACCTCAGCCTTTGCTCATCTCTCAATGTTAGCGGCCAGGTTTCGCATCCGTAAAGGACCGTAGGAAAAATAATAGTTTCGAGAATCCTAATTTATGTAATGTTCCGGGACAGAATGCACGAGCTAAGTTATTTCGCTACTGAAAAGTATCAAGCATTTCTGGCTTTTAATCTAGCCGCATTGATTTCCTAATCGATTTCGTTTTTTCTAGTTACTAACTTACCACTACTAACACTCCTTTTTTTCTTCTTTTTTAAGTTTAATTAATTATACAGGAATTTTAGAAGTGAGAATTGGAAGATACCTAGTAATAGTAATAATATAAAGATCAGTAAATTTAATTACCTGAAATTGTGCCCTATCACCATGATATTTTAGTTAGACCGTTCTGTGTGTTTAAGATGCCAGTGAACCTCAGGCGATGTATTCACGCAGGACCCAACCAAGTTTCGATTAATAGAGTGGATATTGTAGGTAATAGTCCTTTACAGTCATAGTTTGTGCAAGTAATGTAGGGACAAACTGTTTAAAAATTTCTTTTATTGTGCTCGTCAAATAAATTTAAAATGTATAAGTAGTAATTTTCCCTCATCTTAATCAAACTGAGACATAATGTATAGACAATACTAACCCTAACTATCTAAATGCTTCGACGTGTTCCCTTCTACATTAACATCAGCAGAATCGTCACCGTTTATACGACTAATCATATATTTTGTCTTATCCGTATTTATTTCCAGCCCGAGTTATTGACCGGCTTTTATCTACGTTTTTGTATTTATTCTATAACTGTAAATAATTATAATAATATAAATAAAAATTAATAAACCAATATTGAGAAAGCGGTTATAAAGTAGTAATTTTCCCTCATGTTAATAAAACTGAGACATAATACTGGAGAGGATTGGGGGCAGAATATAACCGTGCTAATCTGATCGCGGCCCAACTTCCAGGTCAGCGAACCCTTTCCAAAGGTCGACATCGCTAAGTCTTTGTATATCGCCTGAAGGGAACCTGTGGCGTATCCGGGGTCTTCTTGGCGGCTTCTGGGAGAGTCTGGATGAAGAAGAGAACCAAAAAAAAAGTAAAAATATTCATTAGTTTCTCCTCTTATATATTTTTTCTTGTTTGTTTAATAAATATCACTTTATGCCACTAAGGCTAATCGGATGATGCTATAATGGGAGTCCTAAATTTTGCCTATCCAGGTATAACTAGGATAGAAATTTTTAACGAGTACCTGACGTCGTACAGGCTCGGGACCTCTATTCTACGCCCTTTCTAAGGACGAGGCATAGCTGAAATCTTTTACTCCCATTAAAATATCCTACGGCCACCGCGGGAAGTGAACCCGCGACCTTTAGTCTTGTAGGTTGCTATGCTAACCACCAATTGGTATTGCTAAACTACAACTAAAATACCAAAGAAAATAATTCCATAAAAATTAACGTCATATGCAGTGTTTAGCTGTTACTAATTGAATATTAAAATGAGTCTTCATTTTGTTCAAGCGATCTAATTTTTTTTTTATATTTTTCATAGCTTCAACATGGTTTTTCTTTGCTCATTATTATTATTTATTTATTTTTTATCGAAGTGATCGACCTTTAGTATTGTGGACTGCTATGCTAGGCACAACACCGCAGGTGACCGCTAATATTTTCTTTAAAATGTAGGATATATTTTAAGGAGTTTTTACACTTTCTAGTGTACACTACAGGAAATTTATTTACACTTTAAATTGATGGATGTATTGTTTTTAAATTTATTTGACGAGCGCTATTAAAGAAATATTTAATAACTTGCACAAACTACGACCGTACATGACTATTACCACATGATTATATCCACTCTATTAATCGAAACTTGGCTGGGTCCTGCGTGATTACATCGCCTGAGGTTCACTGGCATCATATACATCACAGAACGGTCTAACTAAAATATCAGGGTGATATTATGTAATATTATTATGATATTCATATAGGTAAATGAATATACTGATTTTTATATAATATTACTATTGCTAGGCATCTTGCAATTCTCACTTCTAAAATTCCTGTATAATAATTTAATCTTAAAAAAGAAGAAAAAAAGTTTTGTTGTGGGTTCTTAAATTTCATTAGATGATTTGACGACAATACGCTCAATCACCAAATTATTTCAGTTTAATTAATTATTTTATATTGGCTGAATAGAACCTAGTACATTTTTTTTTAATTTCAGAAAAAAAAACAGTAATTTAATTAAAAAATACATTTTCATTGTCATATAGCGACGTCTGTTTAGTACTAGTAAATGACACTACTAATTTTTTTACTGGTAGTATATAAAGATACAATAATACAATTTAATGTTTGATTGAATAAATATAAGATATAAGAATCGTGTATGAATACCTGATAATAATATACCTGTTGACCTAAAGAGATGAAAGTAGTTTTTAAGTGTACTTGTGAACGCTCAACTCACCTGTAACAAAAGATAAAAGCATTTTAAAGCATTAAATAAAGGAAATTAATTAAAATATTAATTGATTTAAGTTACACATGAAATATGATAAAACCAAGGCCCACCATTGTATGCTATTGCATATTTTGTTTGCGTGTTTCTTTAAAATCGCGGATCAGATGTGATTTGCTTATAAATTTGCCCCAATGACATCAGTTGATGTCGAAAGATCATTTTTGAACTATAAAAATCTGGTGCGTGCCCGCAACACACACCTTTCACTTACCAACTTACTTAAATTAGAACTTAATGCGTTTTGTTAATTGCCACTTCTCAAATGAACAGAACATCTTTAATAATAACGCATTGGTTTGTCATTAAAGGCATACGGCGCATGCATGAGCTCAAGGTGCTTTATGAGTTGACGGATTATTTTTCTTCTTTTCTCCTGTATATGTTTACTTGATTTTCTTCATATATCATATTTAGCCATTTCTTATTTTTAGGCGTGATGACAGACAGTTCATTTCTCAATATAAACTAAAAAAAAGGTACTTTATAGGAAAACAAAAAAGGCCCCTTCCCCATTTAAGCCCTCTCAGAACATTTTAATAATGATAAAGCTTACCTGATATTAAATAACAACTAATTTTCATTGAACATAACGAATTTGATAAAAATCGTTAAAGCCGTTTTTGAGATAATCGATCAAAAAGGTAAAAATTGGAAAAAAGTTATGAAATAAAGTCCCCCCCTCCTGTAGATCAATTTTGATGAAATTTTTAGTCATATCTTTGGCATATAAATACATGAAATACAAAGTTTATAAAAATCGTTAAAGCCTTTTTTGAGTAAATAAAAAAAAACACGTGAAAATGATACAAAATTTATTAAGTAAAGTCCCCCCTCCGGTTGATCAATTTTGATGAAATTTTTACAGTCATATCTCGGGCATATAAATAGATCAAATACTTAGTTTAATCAAAATCGTTAGAGCCGTTTTTGAGAAAATCGAAAAAAACTTAAAAAGTTATTAAATAAAGTACCCCCTCCCTTTGAGTAAATTTGATGAAATTTTTGCTGTCACATCGCGGGCATATACATACTCTAAATACCAAATTTCAGGTTCGCAGGGTTTGTAGTTTTTGAGCTAGTCTGTTCACATACACACACACACACACAGACCATTTCGCGGGACTTGGTTATTTCGACTCAGGGGACCCCAAAACGTGTATTTCCGTTGAAAACCGGAAGTCGAAAATTTTCACGATCGCAATACTTCCGCTTACTATATATTTCATATATAGGTAAGTGAAAGTAAAAATACTAACTGACCCGTTCGAAGCATCATCTACTTAAATCCCACTTATTTAAGGTACACAACGTATATTAAATATTGTATAGCGCGTATTTAGTGCGTCATGGGCATAAGTGAGAGTTGAAGTGAAGAATAGATGTCTTTAACACGTTAGGTGCGGCATCGGTCCCCGAGGTCCGATGTCTTTTACATTCCCGTCTTAACAGCCGATTTTCACATGAAAATGTCCGGAAGTCCGAACACTTCAAACACCCAATTTTAGTCGATTTTTAATGTGATTATTGCATTTTAGTGCAGAAAATGTTGCTAAAAGCTGAGATTCTGTTGTTTTTACTTTCACTTACCTATATATGAAATATATAGTAAGTGGAAGTATTGCGATCGTGAAAAAATTCGACTTCCGGTTTTCAACGGAAATACAAGCTTTGGGGTCCCCTGAGTCGAAATGACGAAGTCCCGCGAAATGGTCTGTGTGTGTGTGTGTGTGTGTGAACAGACTAGCTCAAAAACTATAAACCGTGCGATCCTGAAATTGGGTATTTAGTGTAGGTATATACCCGCGATGTGACAGCATAAATTTCATCAAAATTGCTTAAAGGGAGGGGGTACTTTACTTAATAACTTTTTAGGTTTTTTTCGATTTTCTCAAAAACGGCTCTAACGATTTTGATTAAACTGAGTATTTAATGTATTAATATGCCCGAAATATGACTGTAAAAATTTCATCAAAATTGATTAACCGGAGGGGGGACTTTACTTAATAATTTTGTAACATTTTCACGTGTTTTTTTTATTTACTCTAAATCGGCTTTAACGATTTTGATCAAACTGGGTATTTGATGTATTTATATGCCCGAGATATGACTGTAAAAATTTCATCAAAATTGATTAACCGGAGGGGAGACTTTACTTAATAATTTTGTAACATTTTCACGTGTTTTTTTTATTTAGTCAAAAACGGCTTTAAATATTTTGATCAAACTGGGTATTTGATGTATGTATATGCCAAATATGTGATAGCCAACATTTCATCAAAATTTATCAACCGAAGGGGGGACTTTACTTAATAAATTTTGTATCATTTTCACGGTTTTTTTTATTTACTCAAAAACGTCTTTAACGATTAACAAAAATAAGATATGAATGTAGAAAAATGTGTGACTTTGGGAAATAAAATTTAGCAAAACACGTCAATTTCTAATCTAAGTAAGTTGGTAAGTGAAAGTTGTGTGTTGCGCGCACGCACCAGATTTTTTTTCCAGTGTAGCGGTTAAGGAAAGCTTCAAAATGATGCCACATTCATGAAATTCGATGAAGTAAGCCTTAAGAAATAATATATATATATATATATATATATATATATATATATATATATATATATATATATATAAATATATAAGATTTTAGAAGGCTAGATTTAGATTTATCCATAGAAATAAATCTAGAAATGCATTAAATAATTAAATTTATTGATTAACTAGCTTGGGTGCCCGGCTTCGCTCCGGTAGTTGTGTGGTAGTTTTAAAACCAGAAAAACTTTAAAATTAAAGGAAATAGGAAACAAAATTAGCACCTTCTTGAAAATTCGGTTTTAACTTGGGTATCAATATTCTGCAGACTTGAGATGTGCAGAGTCGGCCCAAATAAGGAACCCTGTATAGTTTACAGGGGGTTGAAAATGGTAAGTGAACAATTAATTTTGCTGCAACTTTGTCGAGTTATGCATCGTTTTTGATGGTTTCTGTGATTCTGAATCCTATAAGCCCATTCCAAGTAGTCAACTGATAATAAGTTATGAGATTATAGTTGAAAAACCTGGTATCTCAGTTAAAAAAATTATATTTTGAGTAAAACTTAAGCGCCGACTACTATGATGGTCCTAATTGATCTAGAAGTATAGAAACTACCGAAGATTCATAGAAACATTGTTTTAAGACCTTTCTTACATTTCAACCTCCCTTAAGATATCCCCCCGTAATTTGGACGGTTTCTGCATATCTCGAATCTTACTACTATTACAAAGTGAAAACCAAAATTTCTTGAAGGCACAATTGTTTCATCATATTTCTTTTTATCTTGGACTATGAGGGATGATAAAATGCTGTTATTGGAGTTAGACGTTTCGTCAACTGGAATGCTCATCATACGTAGTAACCAAACCAACTTCTTTTTCATAAATACAATAAAAACACTTCAAACTTTTCATTTTCAATTTATATATAGTCAATTCATCTCTTTTTATGTCTAATTTTATTCGCTCAATGTACTACTTAGAAATGTTCACTCATACTGCATTAAATTCACTTAGGTATATATTATGTATAGATTAAATGTAATGTGCTGATCAGTGAATACTTCTATACTGCCTTCTTATGAGAAAAGTAATATTTTAAGGAATCCAGTTGGTTTTTTAGTTGATTTTAGTTAATGAGATCTAAAATCATTATTTTATTTTGAAAGCAAAGGAGAAACTAATTATTTTCGCTTAATATTTTAGTAATTTAAAAAGAACAGCTGAACAAATATATAACCTTTACAATAAACATGAGGATGAATAAACAATAAACATTGAGTGAAACGCACCCTAGCGCTTCCTGGTTGTCTGGAGCTCGAACTAAATTTTTCATTCATAAATTCCTATCTCTATCAATTAAATGGTGCGAGAGGCATAAAATTCTAGTCTTTTTCTCTTCAATTTTGCACTCTTAAGAGAAAAACGGAAACCTTCTTCTCCGTTAGGGGTTATGTGGCTAAAATATGACATAACTTCCTTAATCCTACGTGGAGTCGTTTTTGAGCCTTTTCGGCACGCACATTGTACACTTTGCTTTATAATATATATTGATTAATTTGATTTGTATAACTATTAATTTTGAATTATTTTTATGTTTTACTTTTAAATGCGTTTAATGCTATCATCGGAAATATGGTTGTTTAAAATTTAACATTTAAAATCATTTGGCTTTATTTCTACATTGTCTTCTACTCTTTCTTTCCAGTGAAATATTTTATGCACATTAGTGTCTTTGAATATTACACTTATTTAATAGCATATTTATAGATTATATGCTGCATATTTCGCTACATATTTTATAGTTTATTGCTGCATATTATATGGCATGTTTTGCCGCTTTTTACTGCATAAAAATCCGTTCTCTGTTATACCTGGATAGGCACAATTTAGGACTCCCACTGTAGCATCGTCCGATTAGCCTCAGTGGCTTAAAGTGACGTTAAATAAACAAAAACAACAAAAATATATATATTTTCAAAGAATTTGTTACTCCTCAATATTTGAGTGAGTTAATATTACGGAATAAAAGGTTACAGTTTAATACTCCGGTAAGAGCACAATATTTTTTATGTTCAACTTTTTATGACTCAACTTCAGCAAAGGACGGACATGGAATTTTATAGCACATTTTTTTTCCCTTTATGTTGTTTCTTGAATCCAAAAGGGAAAAGTTTACTGCCAATAGTTCGGTTTCCATCTTCTTTCATTTATGTCATGTTTTTATGCCTGAATACATCAATTGGGAATTTTCCCCACTTTTTAACTTTCCCAAGTTTTATATTTTTAGTTTAATATAATATGTACAAATAGTTTGATATAATGCCACCTAAAAACTATTTACGTTAACTAGGATTATACTTGGACAAAAGACTCACTTTGAATATACATAAAAAACTAAAAAGACAAGAACTGACCAGGCAATATAAACAACTGTCACACCTCCTAGACTACACAGATCATCACTTAACTTAAGAAAGAAAAGACTAATATACAACAACATATTAAAACTTATTTGGACCTACGGAGCAGAACTTTGGTGTTCCGCTAAACAGGTACTCATAAACAAAATCAAACAACAAAGTCAATAATTCTTCGAAGAATTGTAAATGCTCCATGGAACATTTCTAACGACATAAAACACAAAGACATGGACATTCCAACAGTAAAATACATTTGAGAAGAATAAACTACCTTTCACTGCTCAACTCACAAACATCCAAGCCCACTTGTTTCTTCTCTTTCTTCCTCCCTATTACCCGTCGAAGGGAGATTAAAAAGTTAATGGCCGAGGGATATGCTCGAGCACAACATTTAAATTAAGCAAATCGCAGAAAAACATTGCATTCCACAAATTTGCTAGATGCGCTCCAGCGCAGGCGCAAATGACGTAAAATATAAATAAATAAATAATTGTATCAGTGATATTTAAACTTAATGAATATCTTTAATTTCATTTTAGGAATTAAATTTTGTGTGCAACACACACACACGCTTCATTAACATTACAACATCACTCACACAAATTACACGACTGGTTTCATTTCAACAATGGAAAATTAGACTCAATAATGAAAAATAAAACACATCACATTTCCGCTTAGAAAACATACCTGTCCCCACCTTTTGAATTGAAAAGTATCGAAAATAACCAAATTCCGCAGACGGACATAAAAAAGACTATCTGGGACTCATTTTCGACAGAAGGATGACATGGGGCCCACATGTTAAAATGAAAAAAAAGAACTCTTGACAAAAGACGCAAACTTCTATATCCGATATTTTCTAGGTCGTCAAAATTAAAACTGAAACAAAAACTAAATACGTACGCTTACTTACTCAAGCCCATAAGGACATATCGCACCTTCCGTGGAATACTGTAACATCTCGAAAATCTAAACTTTTGAGAAATGGCGTTTAAAGTTTTTTACTTTTTTCAGTTTGCCTTTTTTAATTTTTTTTTTTTTTCTGATCGTTAATTTTATTGGCAGAATTTGTTAGTTAACTATTTTTCTTTTGATTTATATTTCACTTTACCTGATTTGCGACAACTAATTTGCTGAAAAAAATTCCGTTGATTCCCCCACTTCCGTAAGTTCCGCCTCTCCACGGCCAACTAAACAACTAAACTTATTAAAGTTTGTACCAGATAAAGATAACGCCATTTTGAATGATTCGGTGTATAAACTCAAAATCGTATTTTTCGGAGATGTTAGAGCATTCCACGACAGGCGCGATATTCCTCACAGATATTCGGCATAGCTAAAAAGATTCACTTTTCAGTTCAATCAAACATTCCAATCATAATTGAGTCGTAATCATTACAAAAGCACCTTGGTACGTGACTAACAAAACTTTACTTACTGACCTCCATCTACCAACAGTCAATCAGAATCTACCAAAACGACGCTATACAAACGATTTTTTATTAATCTTAACGGACATCCAAACAGTTTATTCAGGAATATGGCTGACGACGAGAAGACTAGAAAGGCGATAGGTGGGAGCGATTGGTTGCGTCGGCATCGAACCTTCGGGTCCACTAAGCTTTTATTCTTTTATTGTATTAATAAATAAAAAATTCATTGATAGGTATAACGAGGTAAAGGTACATTTCAATCCTTTGCCTTCATCTGCTTCGGAAACTTGAGGGGAAATCCTCTTAAACCTTGAAAATAAAACTCCCTTTCCTGAGGAGATAGATAGAACCTCGGAAGGAAGGCAGCCAATATATACGAGGGCTCAATATATTTGATCCTGCCAAACCCACAACTCCCTCCAAAGCTCGGAAGTAAACAGCTGATCCGATATAAAGGGAGGATTTGGGGTGTTTGGAGGGAGGCGATTGGAGGGTGGAAGAAGTTATCTCATCGATAGCCTTTTGTTTTAATATTATAACACTTATTTGGGTAAAACAATTTTTATTAACGAAAATAATAATTTAAATGTCACAATACAAAAACGAAACCCAAATAATTGACTTAAAGTATCAACTTGTAACGACACAGTAACAAAGAAGTAACCCACTTCCCAATTTAAACCCACCTTAGAGTTACAATATTTATACATATTTTTTTACTATATACACTAATATTAACTTTTAGATTAATAAAAAAGGCCAATTTCACCAAAAAACGGTAATAAAAATTTATTTCTTATTCTGGCAACGTTTCGGCTTCTAGAGCCATTTTCAAGCCTGTAAGCACATTTACATAAATTATTAATCTATAATTCTAAAACAATACATAGAATTTTTTTTCCCCTTTTATAAAATTTAGCTTTTTTGTATTTTTGTACCTACCATGCATCATACTTTGGAATTTTTCTTATGGTGATTTAGAATAAAAATATTTTTAAGGTTGTAAATAAAAAACTTGTTGCTGGAAGCGTCATTTTTAAATCTAAAAAATCGTAAATAAAATTATCTTATGTTGTGTTGAGAAAGGTTATTTGCTATAGATTGATAAAAAATTATATTTACCTATCTGTCATACATTGTCACGAGTATATCTGCCACCACTAACTCCGATCAACTGATTGGATTACTATGGTATTCTATGAGAGGGGTGGGGTGCTGAGTAGGAATGATTGTAGGCGATCGCTGATTTGGTATGAATAATTTAAAGTATCTTTTATAAAGTTTTTATACGTGGTTCACAAATAACGGGTAAAAAAAAGAAAAAAAATGGTTTTATTTGACGTTTATTTTAAGTTTCTGTATGGTATTGGCGTAGAAAATGTTTAAATTGTCAACATCAGTTTGTTGATTCACGGTTTTAGTCAGGTTTTTGGTTATATAGATGGATTCTAAAATAAAATATTTTAATTAATCTAATCTTAATTTGTGGCTGACCAACATTTTTAAATAATTTATTTTTTGAAGAGAAAAGATTTGGCTCCGCCGGGAGTCGAACCCGGGTCTCCTGCGTTACATGCGAGGATGCTAACCGCTACACCACAGAGCTCGGCTCGAGGCAGGATGAAGGATTTGAGGTGAAGAGGAAGGATTTGCTCTGCCTCGAGCCGAGCTCTGTGGTGTAGCGGTTAGCATCCTCGCATGTAACGCAGGAGACCCGGGTTCGACTCCCGGCGGAGCCAAATCTTTTCTCTTCAAAAAATAAATTATTTAAAAATAATTTAAAAATGGTGGTCAGCCACAAATTAAGATTAGATTAATTAAAATAATTTAAAAAATTGACTTAAGTCAATAAAATATCATAAATTGGACAAAATTTGTCCACTTCCCGCTACTACTCGCAAAACTTGTGAGATAGGGGGAGTAGGTATCAGTGAAGAGGAAGGATTTGCTCTGCCTCGAGCCGAGCTCTGTGGTGTAGCGGTTAGCATCCTCGCATGTAACGCAGGAGACCCGGGTTCGACTCCCGGCGGAGCCAAATCTTTTCTCTTCAAAAAATAAATTATTTAAAATAAAATATGATAAAAGAACTATTATTAACATTTATTGCAAACACTTTTTGTATAAACTAATACTTGAAAAATATTATATTGTAACCTAAAAAAAACACGAAACCTATGGTTTTAGAAGGGCCTTTTTCATTTTAGGAGACCTGTTACTAAGTTATGATAACAGTTATTTTATAAATTTAAACAGTGATTTATCTATATCAGATAAAATCATATGATTTCATATTTGAAATTCTCTAAAGTGTGAGTTGGTGTATAAAGTTAATCTATGCTCTGTATTTTAAAAATCAATCTGTTAGAATTATATTCACTTTTGAAGTCAAATAAAATAGCTATAAAATTTTAACAAAGAATAGGTGTTCTACATGGAAAAATGAAATGCAGAGAAAGACACTACATGAAAATAATTTACCGTAAGAAACGCGTTCCGATTTGGAGATGCCGAAGACAGGGATGTATATAAAGGTACATGGTTCGAAAACTGCAGGGTTTCAGCCGATAAAGCAATACTATTTATATATTCATGGGCTAATGTTTACACGAAAACATCTTTTTGTAAGAAAGAGTTTAGAAAGTCGAGTCATTGTGGTCATCAGTTAAACGCCGCAACAAAAAAGAAGATGGAACTCGCAGAAGCATGCTTGACTCCTACTTGTGTGAGTATGTATGGAGGCGTCGTAACGAAGGCAAGGATTTATTCATAGAAATTTTTGAGGCAATGAAAGCCTATTGGCCTCCAGAACAATAGCATTTTTTTTTGTTTGTTTATTATGCAATATCTCTTGTTAATAGGTAAGTTAGATAGTAAATAAATCATGTGTTTTTCAATAATAATGTAACCTTTGTTATTATTTAAATTACGGTTATCATAACTTAGTAACAGGTTGCCTAAAATAAAAAAAACCGGTTTGGAATAGTTCTAGACCTGTTGTTGGAACCAACTAACAGAACAAACTGTCATAGTACATATTTGTGACTACGATGTTAGAGTATCATATACGCTTACCTATAATCGTCGAGGCTGTTCTTCTTACGGCTAAATACAAGGAGCGCTAAAGTGGAGAGTTAGTCGTGTTCTGAAGATATATGTTTGCTTCGGTAGAAAAGTTACTGACGTTTTTTATTAAAAAAATATTCAGGCTTCCAGTTAACTCACCTAATTACGTATTGTATTTAGAAACTAATATCAAACCACTTTACATCCATACATTGAAATTACACCTTAAGTTCATTTTAAAGGGTATAAATTCCGAGAATAGGCTTACATACGTACTAGCTAAGGAATCACTTATAAAAAACGTGTTCAGGTTCCATAACATTAATTCTCTGCTGGTAAAATATCAAATAACTCCTTTACTTACCCAATATAATATCAGAGTTGGGCATATTTATATTTATAAATACGAATATGAATTTATTTTTATCTTAATTTTAATGTGAATATGAATATAAATTTATTTATATCACAATATTTGTGAATATGAATATAAATAAATTCGTATTTACAAGTGTGAATATAAATAAATTCATATTCACAGGTGTGAATACGAATTTATTCATATATATAAATTTTTCTGTAAATAAAAAAAAATTCACAGGAAAAATTGTGAATATTCACAAAAAAATGTGAATATTTATATCTCAGCTGTGAATTCGGCCGTATTTACAAATAGAGATGTGAATATGGAAAAATTCACAAATTGAGATGTGAATTTCTACTAAATTCATAATTTCCCAATAAATATATAAAATTATTTTTAGATTTCTCCATATTGGTACACATTATTGAGTTAACCCTTTTTATGGAAATCACATCAGATATTACCTGATATCGATTACTAGGTTTTTTGGGGTGCTGATTATGAAAAAAATATCGATTTTCAGATTCCGCCGTCAGGTATCGATTTCTTTCCAACTTACGCGATATAATCGATCTTGGTGTCGGCTACAGGGTTATCTGAGATGCCGATTATGAAAAAAATATCGATTTTGAGATTCCGCCGTCAGGTATCGATTTATTACAACCTACGCGATATAATCGATCTTGGTGTCGCCTATAGGGTTATCTGAGGTGCTGATTATGAAAATGATATCGATTTTGAGATTCCGCCGTCAGGTATCGATTTATTACAACTTGCGCGATATAATCGATCTTGGTGTCGGCTATAGGGTTACCGGAGATGGTGAATATGAAAATGATATCGATTTTGAGATTCCGCCGTCAGGTATCGATTTATTACAACCTGCGCGATATAATCGATCTTGGTGTCGGCTATAGGGTTACCCGAGGTGCTGATTACGGAAATGATATCGATTTTAAGATTCCGCCGTCAGGTATCGATTTATTACAACTTGGGCGATATAATCGATCTTGGTGTCGGCTATAGGGTTACCCGAGGTGCTGATTACGGAAATGATATCGATTTTGATATTCCGCCGTCAGGTATCGATTTATTACAACTTGGGCGATATAATCGATCTTGGTGTCGGCTATAGGGTTACCGGAGATGGTGAATATGAAAATGATATCGATTTTGAGATTCCGCCGTCAGGTATCGATTTATTACAACCTTCGCGATATAATCGATCTTGGTGTCGGCTATAGGGTTACCCGAGGTGCTGATTACGGAAATGATATCGATTTTGATATTCCGCCGTCAGGTATCGATTTATTACAACTTGCGCGATATAATCGATCTTGGTGTCGGCTATAGGGTTACCGGAGATGGTGAATATGAAAATGATATCGATTTTGAGATTCCGCCGTCAGGTATCGATTTATTACAACCTTCGCGATATAATCGATCTTGGTGTCGGCTATAGGGTTACCCGAGGTGCTGATTACGGAAATGATATCGATTTTAAGATTCCGCCGTCAGGTATCGATTTATTACAACTTGGGCGATATAATCGATCTTGGTGTCGGCTATAGGGTTACCGGAGGTACTGATTATGAAAATGATATCGATTTTAAGATTCCGCCGTCAGGTATCGATTTATTACAACTTGCGCGATATAATCGATCTTGGTGTCGGCTATAGGGTTCCCGGAGATGGTGAATATGAAAATGATATCGTATTTGAGATTCCGCCGTCAGGTATCGATTTATTACAACTTGCGCGATATAATCGATCTTGGTGTCGGCTATAGGGTTACCGGAGGTGGTGAATATGAAAATGATATCGATTTTGAGATTCCGCCGTCAGGTATCGATTTATTACAACCTTCGCGATATAATCGATCTTGGTGTCGGCTATAGGGTTACCCGAGGTGCTGATTACGGAAATGATATCGATTTTGATATTCCGCCGTCAGGTATCGATTTATTACAACTTGCGCGATATAATCGATCTTGGTGTCGGCTATAGGGTTACCGGAGATGGTGAATATGAAAATGATATCGATTTTGAGATTCCGCCGTCAGGTATCGATTTATTACAACCTTCGCGATATAATCGATCTTGGTGTCGGCTATAGGGTTACCCGAGGTGCTGATTAC
The DNA here is from genome assembly GCA_911387785.2 of Aelia acuminata. Classification (NCBI taxonomy): domain Eukaryota; kingdom Metazoa; phylum Arthropoda; class Insecta; order Hemiptera; family Pentatomidae; genus Aelia; species Aelia acuminata. The sequence goes on along the minus strand of OU426981.1, from coordinate 1,967,751 downwards.
GGAAATGATATCGATTTTAAGATTCCGCCGTCAGGTATCGATTTATTACAACTTGGGCGATATAATCGATCTTGGTGTCGGCTATAGGGTTACCGGAGGTACTGATTATGAAAATGATATCGATTTTAAGATTCCGCCGTCAGGTATCGATTTATTACAACTTGCGCGATATAATCGATCTTGGTGTCGGCTATAGGGTTCCCGGAGATGGTGAATATGAAAATGATATCGTATTTGAGATTCCGCCGTCAGGTATCGATTTATTACAACTTGCGCGATATAATCGATCTTGGTGTCGGCTATAGGGTTACCGGAGGTGGTGATTATGAAAATGATATCGATTTTAAGATTCCGCTGACAGGTATCGATTTATTACAACTTGCGCGATATAATCGATCTTGGTGTCGGCATTAGGGTTACCGGAGGTGGTGATTATGAAAATGATATCGATTTTGAGATTTCACCGCAAGGTATCGATTTTTTGATTCCGATGTCAAGTCAACATAAGCGATATAATCCATATTCGATCGGCTTCTAGGTTATTGTAGGTGCGATTATGAAAATCGTAACAATTTCTTACAACCTTCATTCATTCATTAAAACCATATAAAGTATACTGGGATTCGCTGTTAGGTTTTCGATTTATTACAAGTAACGTAATATCAGGTTATGTTGTAAGGTAGGTATATTTTTAATTTTAAATACGAATATGAATTTAATCATACTCTGATTTTTATGTCGATAAAACAAATTTATTTATAAGTTATAACTTATTTTAATTAAAAATACAAATCTTTTCAACAATTCCACCAATTATTGTATAATATAGGAATATCATTAGTAATGTTTTTATAATTCAAATCAATCAGCAGAAAAACAAAATATAGAGAACTTGAAATAAATAATAAAATAATTTACACAACAAATAATATAAGAATTTTTGTCTTCTTTAGTTTGCATTAATAATAAAGATATTTGATAATACAGAGATTGAAATACTAGGATACAATTGCGCTAAAGCGCGATATGAAAAGAATTCAGCATGCTGAAAAAATGTGTTGAAGACTAATGATATTTGAGAACAGACAGAAGATTATATATGTATGTATATACACATCTTTATATGTTGTATATTATCTGCGTACAATATTGTGTCAGTACTTGCAATAATGTAGTATATTCAATTTATAAATATGAATTCATAAATACATATTTACCTACACACCAAAATTAACAAAATACTACCTACATTACTACAAATATAACAACAATAATACGATGCCTATGCCAGAAGCTTAAAATCTATATAACATTCATATTTCAACAGAATTTAATAAATCAATAACCTCATTCATAATCAGCTCCTTAGATAACCCTATAGCCGACGCTTGTAATAAATCGATACCCGACGGCGGAATCTTAAAATCGATATCATTTCCGTAATCAGCACCTCGAGTAACCGTATAGCCGACACCAAGATCGATTATATCGCGCAAGTTGTAATAAATCGATACCTGACGGCGGAATCTTAAAATCGATATCATTTTCATAATCACCACCTCCGGTAACCCTATAGCCGACACCAAGATCGATTATATCGCGCAAGTTGTAATAAATCGATACCTGACGGCGGAATCTCAAAATCGATATCATTTTCATAATCAGCACCTCAGATAACCCTATAGGCGACACCAAGATCGATTATATCGCGTAGGTTGTAATAAATCGATACCTGACGGCGGAATCTCAAAATCGATATCATTTTCATAATCAGCACCTCAGATAACCCTATAGCCGACACCAAGATCGATTATATCGCCCAAGTTGTAATAAATCGATACCTGACGGCGGAATATCAAAATCGATATCATTTCCGTAATCAGCACCTCGGGTAACCCTATAGCCGACACCAAGATCGATTATATCGCCCAAGTTGTAATAAATCGATACCTGACGGCGGAATCTTAAAATCGATATCATTTCCGTAATCAGCACCTCGGGTAACCCTATAGCCGACACCAAGATCGATTATATCGCGCAGGTTGTAATAAATCGATACCTGACAGCGGAATCTCAAAATCGATATCATTTTCATATTCACCATCTCCGGTAACCCTATAGCCGACACCAAGATCGATTATATCGCGCAAGTTGTAATAAATCGATACCTGACGGCGGAATCTCAAAATCGATATCATTTTCATAATCAGCACCTCAGATAACCCTATAGGCGACACCAAGATCGATTATATCGCGTAGGTTGTAATAAATCGATACCTGACGGCGGAATCTCAAAATCGATATTTTTTTCATAATCGGCACCTCAGATAACCCTGTAGCCGACACCAAGATCGATTATATCGCGTAAGTTGGAAAGAAATCGATACCTGACGGCGGAATCTGAAAATCGATATTTTTTTCATAATCAGCACCCCAAAAAACCTAGTAATCGATATCAGGTAATATCTGATGTGATTTCCATAAAAAGGGTTAACTCAATAATGTGTACCAATATGGAGAAATCTAAAAATAATTTTATATATTTATTGGGAAATTATGAATTTAGTAGAAATTCACATCTCAATTTGTGAATTTTTCCATATTCACATCTCTATTTGTAAATACGGCCGAATTCACAGCTGAGATATAAATATTCACATTTTTTTGTGAATATTCACAATTTTTCCTGTGAATTTTTTTTTATTTACAGAAAAATTTATATATATGAATAAATTCGTATTCACACCTGTGAATATGAATTTATTTATATTCACACTTGTAAATACGGATTTATTTATATTCATATTCACAAATATTGTGATATAAATAAATTTATATTCATATTCACATTAAAATTAAGATAAAAATAAATTCATATTCGTATTTATAAATATAAATATGCCCAACTCTGTATAATATACATAATTGGAATGAAATATTTCAAAAACTTTTAATAACGTTTGAGTCACAATTAATCCTAGACCATAAAACACGTTGCAAATCCTCCTTAAAAACTGTTTAATACAAAGAAACAATAAAAAAATGCTCCCATTGTACATAAATGAAAAACTTTGTATCACACATATGAGTTGGATTTTTAAACTAAGAGGGGAACTATTATATCTGAATTATAACAGATATAAAGAACAAGCCAATGGACTTTGTACTCTATGCAACATGAAAGAGAGGGAGGATATAGTGCATTTTTTGGCTATCTGTCCGGTCTTAAGTGAGTTCAGAGTAAGTTGGTTTGGACTAAACAAATTAAGCAGATCACAGGTTTTACAGTATTTAAATGGGAAAAATTGGACTGCTCTGGTTGGCTATACCAAGCAAGCGTGGCATTATAGGTACCAATTAACTAAAGAATTTAACGGTTGAAAAGGAAGAGAGTGGAAATGATGAATAAGCAAAAAAAAAAAAAAAAAAAAAAAAAAAAAAAAAAAAAAAAAAAAAAAAAAAAAAAAAAAAAAAAAAAAAAAAAAAAAACAATAGAGGTTAAACAAATATGTAAATAGATATTTATTTATTAGATAGAGAGAGATTTATGTCTTAGATGGAATCTTATTGTTTATATTTTGTGTGTTTGTCGGGGTTGTGGGTTCGGGGGTAGCGCTAGTGTCACTTTTGATTTAGGTTTTTCCTAAGTGACAGGAGTTGTTTGTGATACTAGTGTAATTTGTGAAACGTTTTGAATCGTATCCTATTTTTTTATTTTTCAGATATTATAAAATATATTGATAATGGAGATTTTTTCTTTATCATAAGCTAGCTTTGGGTGCATCAGCCATATTGGTTCGCTTAACGTCGGTACGGCAAGTTTCGAAGGTAAGGTTCGTAAGGTGTAAAGGTGCCTTAAAGACATAATTTATGGATTATACGTATGATTGGGAACCCGAAGATAGCAAGTTCAGAACCCAGGACCATGGCACATTTAGTAATATAATACTCGGCAACTATACTATGTAATATAGTAATATAATACTCCACGGTTCATAGATACACGGTCGAAGCATAACAGCGCTAGCCAATCAAAACCAAGCTCTGATCTGTGACGTCACAATAGACCTGTAAATCATGTTAGCCTAACTTCTTCACGTAGAACAATAAACTAACAGACTGTATTACAAAAAGCTGTAATTTGTTTATTCTTAATGAAACATAACAAGTTAGTAGTTAAGAGACAATATATTTTCCAACTAATGAAAGTACAGCTTCGTTAGTAGAGGTCTGCAATGACGTCACGGACTTGAAATCACCCCCCACTCTAAATAGAATGCTTCGACCGTGTATCTATGAACCGTGATAATACTCGGCATTACACCCCCATCTCTCCCCTGGCCCGGGAAACCCCGTATATGAAGACGCATAATTATAAACCTTGTTAATCTTCCTTGTAATTAACATATACAATGGCACAACAACAAATAATAATTAGCCATTATTCGTGAAAGTAATTTTCTCCTTTTCATACCTACATAAAATAAAAACACTTTCACTCGGCCATTATGAGAAGATGTAAACAGAGGAGAGAGAGCTGGTGATATATTCCTTTGCCACGTGAATCAACTCAAGCCTCTTCAACGAGATGGAAAGCAATTCGAAATCATGAAGCGCTCCGTTGATTCTTGCTTATACAATGATATCGAAAGTAAAAGAAAACATAAAAACGAGAGTCAGTAATGTTTCTTACATGTTCCATTTCTTACGCATTCCAGGAAATGCGTTAGATCTTACGTTGGACACGTATGAACAGGATAACCTAAATTTTCGAGTTCGAGTTGCGAGTACCGGGGGCTTTTAACTAATCGGAATTAATCCCCCTGTTCTGTCAGCGGTAAAGAGCCCTGGATAGCCACAAATGAAAAAATCTGGTGCGTGCGCGCAACACACAACTTTCACTTACCAACTTACTTAAATTAGAAATTGTAGTGTTTTGTTAATTGCCACTTCTCAAAGACTCATTTTCCAGATTCATTTCTTATTTTTGTTTTTATTTTCTCTATAAAAAACACTAATTTTTTATTATTAAATAAAAGTTTTTACTTGTGTTTATTTGGCAATGCAAGCATAATACTCCAAGTTGTCTGATTTTATAATTCTCTATGTAGTTGTTGAAAACTTCATTTACCATGAAACAAATAATTTCCATTAAATAAACAGAACGGCTTTAATTATGAACAATGGTCTGTCATTAAAGGCGTACTCCGCCGCATGCGTGTGCTCAATGTACTTTATGAGTTGACGGAATATTTTTCTTTTTTTTTTCCTCTATATGTTTACTTGATTTTTTTCATATTTCATATTTAGCCATTTCTTATTTTTTAGCGTAATGAGAGACAGTTAATTTTTCCATATAAACAAAAACAAGGGTACTTTTACAGGAAAACAAAAATGCCCCTTCCCCATTTAAGCCCCCTCAGAACATTTTAATAACGATAAAGCTTAACTGATATTAAAAAACACCATATTTTCATTAAACATGGCAAATTTGATCCAAATCATTAAAGCCGTTTTTGAGATAATCGGAAGAAAGTTATAAATTGGAAAAAAAGTTATGAAATAAAGTGCACCCTCCGGTTGATCAATTTTGATCAAATGTTGGCTATCACATCCTTGGCATATACATACATCAAATACCCAGTTTGATCAAAATCGTGAAAGCCGTTTTTGAGTAAATAAAAAAAACACGTGAAAATTATACAAAATTTATTAAGTAAAGTCCCCCCTCCGGTTGATCAATTTTGATGAAATGTTGGCTATCACATCTTTGGCATATTCATACATCATATACCCAGTTTGATCAAAATCGTGAAAGCCGTTTTTGAGTAAATAAAAAAAACAGGCGAAAATGATACAAAATTTATTAAGTAAAGTCCCCCCTCCGGTTGATCAATTTTGATGAAATGTTGGCTATCACATTTTTGGCATATACATACATCAAATACCCAGTTTGATCAAAATCGTTAGAGCCGTTTTTGAGAAAATCGAAAAAAAACGTAAAAAGTTATTCAATAAAGTACCCCCTCCCTTTGAGCAATTTAGATGAAATTTTTGCTGTCACATCGCGGGCATATACGTACACTAAATACCTAATTTCAGGTTCGTACGATTTATAGTTTTTGAGCTAGTCTGTTCACACACACACACACACACACACACACACACACACACACACACACACACACACACACACACACACACACACACACACACACACACACACACACACACACACACACACACCATTTCGCGGGACTTGGTTATTTGGACTCAGGGGACCCCAAAACGTGTATTTCCGTTGAAAACCGGAAGTCGAAATTTTTCACGATCGCAATACTTCCACTTACTATATATTTCATATATAGGTAAGTGAAAGTAAAAAGAATATAAAAAACTACTGATGAACTGCAAATTAATCGAGAATAAGCGAAGGAAGGTCTGTTTCTCATCTTGGTTCTGAAAATTTTACGTAACATTTTCTGTCACCTCGTTAATTAATTATGTAATTGGATTCAATTATTAACGATTGCGTACTTCGTTAGTTCAGGGAGGAGATGACATAATACCCAAAAGTACCGTGAGATACTTCATTACTTTCATTTTAGTAAAGAAATCGATTGTTCAACACAGTATAATTTTATATCGATCTTACAGTAGCTAACATATGTACACTACACAACGCCATGTGTCGTTATTGATCTGGACACACTCGGCTGAATTGAAATATCTTTGTATTATTTCCAACATGAGTTTATAATGTGTATAATGACATGAGTATATAATGACCAATTGTCCCAAATTCCAATTTTTGAAGAAACCAATTTGGAGGATTCATCTTTACTTCATTAAACAAATAAACTCAACGTCTATTGCGTTTGTTCGTCTACGGATTGCTATTAATTTTTTTCAGAATTTTGGAATAGGTATTAAATAAAAAGTAAATGTTTGTACACAATTTTTTTTATTTATTTTTTATTGTTCTGTTACTTGACAGACATTTAGAATTGTCTCTGGTGAACAAATGAACCGTTTACAAACTACCTACTAAAAAAAAGAAACACTTTGGACTTACGGTATTGAACTATAGGAAAAAAAATCAAATCAAATATACGATTTATACAGTCATTTCAATCAAAAATGCTAAGGATAATTATAGAAGTTCCATTTTATGTCTCTGAGACCTTACGCACTGACCTGAACATTCCTCACGTCGAAGTAACAGCCATTGATCGCTACCTTATATTTCATGACAGACTTGTCTAAATCCCAACCCACTCTAACTAAAGCTATACACACTCCCACTAACCCTTACAATCCGCCACGAAGACAGTTGAGGCGTTTGCCAAGAGATTTGCTGTATTAAAAGGGGATTTCACATTTATCCTTTCACTTGTTTTTGCTTTATTTTCTTACAATTCCGATTGTTTGTTAGTTAATTCGTTGTTTTTTCTTTTGTTTTGTTTTTTTTGCGAGTTAATTGTTGGTGTTCATTGGTGGGTGACACCATGTCATGCATGGAAAGTTATGCATATCTAAATAAATAACTTTTTCTGTTTGAAACGATTAGGTTTTATTATACTTTAAACAAACTATAAATATATTTTTATTTATTTTTTTTTATTTAATCATAATTTGCTTTCAGGGAAACACCCTATGCAAATAGAGTCTATCGGTTATACAAATTATAGACACATACATTACACGTTACATATACATACAAACATTATAAATACATTATTAATTATTAATATATATGAATATAAAGAAAAATAGAAAAATTCAAATGTATAAAATCTAAAACTTAGTTAAAATTGAACATCTAAAAATTAGTCATAAAATTAAAAAATTTAAACAATGAAATCCCTATTATTTAAATAGATTAATTAATAACCAATAAATTAACAATTTCTATTACTGATGACATGTAATATGGCTATTGTTATGAGTAATCATCCTACCAAGTCTCTATAGTTTAAAATATTGGTAAAAAAATAGAACAAATTTCGTAAATCTTTTACGCTTTGTGGCTTAAAAATTTTAATTCCATTAACATTTTCCATCCCTTGGTAATACCTTTCCCTCAGATTGGAATAAATAGGGCAAACAAACAATATATGATATAGTGTTTCATTATTTTTCATATTGCACATTTTGCACTCTTGCTGAGGATTAATAATTACAATTTTATTGTTGACAGAAATTTTTATACTGTATCTACCTGAAAGTCTGATCTGCATTAACAGCCTAGTAAATTTAAAGTTAGCTGGGAGTAGTAAATAATCAGCCATTTGGAATCTATTCAAGAAAAGGTTTATATGCTCGCTATAGGTAGAATGCTGCAATCGTTCTGTGTCTTTATCTAATAAGTAGCATTTATATTTAGTCAAAATTTTATTACTATTTGCTTTTATCTTAGCTGCATTATTTTCAAATATTAATCTACCCTCTTCTATGGTATCAAGCACATTTTTTAGTTGGGAACACCAGTTGTATTTAGTAGTAACAGAAGTAGATGAATCCAATCTGTTTCTTAACGCTAGGAAACATATTTTAGGATACCTCCTATCATCCATTTCTATAAGTTTAACCAACCAGTTTAGGGTGTATTTTAATATATTGTAGCCAATGTGCACAGAACCTGTTTCTAATCTTATTAAATAGTTTGGTGTAGTTTTGCTAAGCGAGAAAGCTTTTTTGTAAAACTTAATGTTTGAATTTTCTAACAGCTCTATATCTATAAATATATGATTCTCTCACTATCTTTTTCAGGTTTGTTTATTTATTTAATGAGATGAAATAAATAAAATAGGCCTTTATTCACCCGAAAACCAATTCATTTTGTATGTAATTTGAAAGTATAATTAACAATGCTCTTAATGTGTAACAAGTTTATTATATCTTATTAATTTTAGATTATAGTCCATAGCGGTTTAAATCGGAAGTTTTTTGTTTATCCCATTCCATTCTAAAAATCCAAGACCATCATACTTTATTTGATGTGCCGACCAAATTTCATCAGGAAGAAAACTAACAAATAATTGGGAGGGAGAGCTGAACCCAGACAACTCAAAGTCATGGCACAATATGTCAGCGAAACTTTCGTCAATTCTGCCAAATAGAGGCGAGTTTGTGAAAGTCATGTCAGCTTTAGTCTGGGAAAAGATTCGGAAACGAGGCTACTCCAACACCCAAAAGTAAGGAGAATGGAAATAATAAAGACATGTCTGCGCATCCATTTCCATGGTATAAATATGGCATTTCTGTTCGAACGTTTTGCTGTTACAACTTAAATTAAATCAACTTCTTATGCCACAATACCTACCATAAACGTTATATTGTATGCATAGGCCTAAATTCCATCCCCAGCCTCTGCGATACTAGGTACTCGTTAAAGATCCCTATCCTAATTACACCTGGATAGGCAAAATTTAGTAGCATCGTCCGATTAGCCTTAGTGGCATAAAGGGACGTTAAACGAACAAATCAACCATCTGATTAGAGACATGGCAACCGCTGATCTTGCAAGAAATACGAGATTAAAAAGGCGTTGGATGAGAGATCTCCTTCTTTGACAGACCTGAATAACTGAATTAAGCCAGACAAGAGATATTGTTGGGTACCATCTTTCCACAAGCCTAATCTTGGCCTAATTTAATTAGCATAGTGAAATCCTTAACTGATTGTTCAAGTTAGTTGACAGGCGCGAATTAAATATGAAGGCAATGAAAAAAAAATAATTTTTTTGAATAATTAATTATTTTTATCAGGACCACGGAACAGATTTCTCTTGACCTCAATTCCACGCTAAAACTGAGGCAAGGCTAATGGCCTACGGTTCAACGGTCAAGGTTCGTTAGATAATCGATTAATTTATCTACAGCATTATCGATATATTCTTTCGCTTATGTTATGTGTGGGCATTGTAACCAAGGAAGGGGCCTATGAGACGTGAATAGGAATATATGACAATAAAGAAATATATATAAATAAGAAATATGAAAAAAAAAAAATCGAGTAAACATATACAGGAGAAAAAAAGAAAAATATTCCGACAAATCATGAAACACGTTGAGCCGTATGTTGAGAATGCGCAATAAACCTTTAATGACGGACCGGTGTATATAATTAAAGACTTTCTGTTCATGAGAGAGAGTTTTCAACGTGTTTTGGTTGATACACATTTAATGGAAATTATTTGTTTCCATGGTAACTAATTGAAGTTTTCAACAATTAAAGAGAGAATTATAAAATCAGACTCGATCGATGGAGTATTATGCTTCTAAATCACAAGCAAAAACTTTAATTTAACGGAGTCCCCTGTGGTGTAGTGGTTAGCATAGAAAATTACAATACTTAAGGTCGCGGGTACGCGTCCCGAGGTGGACATAGGATTTTTTAATGGGAGTAAAAATCCTTATTTATGCCGTCCCTCGGATAGGACGTAAAATGGAGGACCCGAGCCTGTACGATGTCAGGCACACGTTAAGGATCTCTATCCTAATTATACCTGGATAGGCGGAATTTAGGACTCCCACTGTAGCATCGTCCGATTAGCCTTAGTGGCGTAAAGTGACACAAGGCGTAAAGTAAAACAAACAACTTTTATTTAATAATAACAAAATGTATTGTACTTTAGAGAGCAAATAAAAACAAAAACAAGTAAATGAATGTGGAAAAATGTGTGAATTCAAGGAATTGCGTTTAAATATTTATCAAAAAACGTCTATTTCTAATTTAAGTAAGTTGGTAAGTGAAAGTTGTGTGTTGCTTTCATCGTACCAGATTTTTTTTTTTTTAAATCGCTATGAGGCCTTATATTTTTTATACCACTTTCAACCTTTTTAGTAAATTTGGCCAGCAAAATAGCAGAATATTTCCGGTTGCCTAAAATACTTTTTACAAAACTGTTAATGGAACACCAACGAAACCCTAGAAAAACAAATTACAAATTGTGATGGGCCTATTTCTAATGTTTGACATATTTTGTTTTTTTAACTCCTTACTAATCATAACCGACTCACCTACAATACCTACCAGATTTCTTGTGTACGTAAGGATGCGAGACGAAACTACGAAATATTACGTAGTTACCCCGGTGTAGTGATCTTGCAAACATACAGTCTTTGCCCAACAGAATAACAAATCTTTATCGCTACGTTTTATAGGAAGTCAAAATAGGATAATTTGTCATTATCATTACAATAATTACCATGAACAAATAATAGTTAATCGAAGTTTATTTTTAATTTAATATCGCCTATAAAAAGTTAAAATTAACGTTTTAGTCTATTGTTTAAATAGTCTTTTACCTGTTGTGATTTTTTAATAGTAATTCGGTTTTATTTTAAATTATTTGTTATTTGGCCTCAGTGCATTGTAAGAAGCTGCGAACTTGTTATGATAACGATTGTACCTTAAAAACAGTAAATAATCTATCTTATGGTTAAGGCATTTTATAATCATAGATATTATTTCTCAAGGCCTTTTTTTTGTTGCTATGCCATAACTTCCTTAATACTTCATCAAATTTGATGAATGAGGCATCATTTCAAAGCTTTCTTTAACAGCTATACCGAAAAAAGTATAAAATCAGTCATTTCGCCTTCGATTGCAAGTTATAAGCGCAAAGCCGCGGTTTTTGCAAGGAATTAGTGCACTCCGCTTTCCGCGAAACCGATATGTTTAAGTATTCCGTTTTCTGATATCACCTGTATAACGAAATAATCACCTGATAACAAAGGAAAGTTGTCATAACAAACAAATTATATCGGAACAAATTATAAAGGAAAGTTCTTATGACAAACAAATTATACTTTCGGTTTTTTTTTTTAATCATTTATACCATAATTTAATGACGAAAAGTTTTAGTTATTATTTAAAATTTTAAAATGGTCTCCTTCCTCATTGAAATTGAAATTAAAAAAAAACAAAAACAAATGTTTTGGTCTTCTTGAGAAAGAAGTTAATAATCTATTACCAAAGTTTAAGCTCTCCTACAAGAACTTGGGCGGTCTTAGCACCAACTTCGGGACAAATGATTAAACTTCCTTAAGTTTAATGACTGTGTTCCGTCTTAGGTTTGGACAAATATTTTAAGTTTTAAATGTAAATTTTCTTATTCTTAAAAAACTAGATGACCCCTTCGCCAAAAATTTGCAATTTAATCTACATAAATCCTACCTAAGTAAAGTACACACCGTATTTTTAGTATAGTGTAGTGCGTATTTATAGGAAAGCTTTAAAATGATGCCTCATTCATAAAATTTGATGCAGTACTTTCCTTGGAATTAGTGCATCATGGGCATAGATGAGGATTGAAGTAAAGAATAGATGTGTTTAAATAGTAGATTATTTATTTTTTGAAACTCAAATATTACTTTCCTTTGTTATCAGGTTAGAAGACGGAATACTTAAATACATATATCGGTTCCGTGGAATGCGAGTGCGCTGATTCCATTGACTGAAATCGCATGTTTTTGCTTGTAACTCCCAAACGACGGCGACAATCGGAAAAGTATATATAACAAAAAAAGTTCGTCTCGACAAACTGAAAAAAATTACACCTTCGAAAAAGCCCTGCGACCGTTTTCGCTTACAACTCGCAACCGAAGTGGTTAATTGAAAAAAAAAATGGATATCACCAAAAATGTTCTACTTGAAGACCTGAAAGTATTGACCCCATTAAGAAACCCCTACGACCATTTTTTTGAAAAAAACGCGGTTTTGCACTTATAACTCGCAATCAAAGGCGAAATAGGTGATTTGTATATTTTTCCGGCGTAGCGGTAAGGAAAGCTTTAAGATGATGCTCCATAAAAAGGGCCTTGAGAAATAATATATATGATTTATAATTTTTTATTTATCTGAGGCTGGAGAGATTTTATTCAGTATTTTTGTAATCCTGTATTTAAGCCTCACTTTTTTTAATTTTTTGTCCTACTTTTCGGCATTTACGCCATTATCAAGATAAAAATATCTGTGGCAATAAAAAATCATTTTCAATGCCATTGACAAATAAAAACTTTTCCCAGTCAAAAATCAGTATTATTCAATTAAAGCTTGAAATTTAAATTGTGGTCAAACCATTTGACCTTCACGGTTAAACATTCTGATTTTTAACAAGTAAACAATCTTAATCTTTATCTGACAAGGGCTTTTTTATCAGCCTATTTAATTGAAAATATTCTTATGTGCACAGATAATGTTTGTACAATTTCCCGGGGTAGCGGTTTAAAATGATGTCTCATTCATGAAATTTCATGAAGTATTAAGGAAGTTATGGCGTACCGACATAAAAAAAAGGCTTTGAGGAATGATGTTTATCTACATTTTAAGTATGCATACATAAAAATCAAGTATGTAGTAATAAATTTATAATGAAAATCAGATGAGATACAACAGTGATTTCTATGCAAAAAATAAAACTGAGGCAAAGAAAAATTGGATAAAGAAGATTGGATAACGAAGACTCCTTTTTTAGTTTAGAAACGATTTCTTTTCGTTTCCTTTCTCACACATGTTTCATTCCTCAAATAATTAACCACCGAAAAGGAAACATAGCAAGGCACGGATTAGGAGATCGTTCTACCTTGTAAAAGGCGATATCCATTCCGGGTGGGCGACTTCGTCAGGAGGCGGAGAAAGCGACGTAGCGAAGTTAAAAGGAAATCAAGAGTTGCTGGGGGCCGCTTTCATTAGAAATTTCTGCCTCGTTTAGTCAGCTATTCGCTGGATTGATATGATTGTATAATCCCAAAAGTGATCAGAATTTAAATCAAGAATATTTACTGCAAGAATTATTTGACCATGGATAAATAACATTATCTAGTATGTGTGCCATGTAAGGGGGTTAAAAATAGCTTAAGCCCAAAAGCTCAAACGTTGAAGTCAAAAATATAAAAAAATTGGTGTAACCAGGTCTCACGCGCCCCCTTACCCCTGTTTCAGGACTTTAAATATTACACCTGAAAAGATTACAATTTAGACGGGAATGGAATAGGAGGGAGTCTAGAAATAGCTTATTAAATTGAACAAGTAGAATAATTAAAATTAAAATCTAGCGGAATCACGGCTCTAAGGGCAGAAGCTAACTATTGAAGATGGAATTTGGATGAGACCAAAAGTATAGGGTGTAGGTACGGTCTTCTTTGAGTATGATCTTCCAGATTATAAGAATCACATATAAATAAAAAATTATAGGCGGGCGCAAGCGACGGTGCTGCTTCTGCGACGGCGCTGCAGGAACTAGAGAAACGGGGATAAAAGCGGGGCCATTAACTGGGATTCATAGGGTTTTTTGGCGTTTTTAATTTATTTTTCCATAATTAAAACCCGATTGAGCAAAAAATCATTTGAAAAATATCTAATAGGTATTGCTCGGTCCCTCAGTGTTCAATTAGAAAATCAAAAGACGTGTCATTCCCTTTTATTTCCAAAAAATAAAAAGCTTCTTAAAGAGTGGATTGTAAAATTAAGAATAGATAAGCCTGTTTCGAAACATATGACGATATGTAGTCTTTATTTTAAAGAAAGAGACTATATTTATCCAGGTAAATATTAGTATTTGACATTTTATTATTACAAAATGCTAGTTTTATGCAAATATAAAAATAATTTTAATTTTCCCCATTTTTCTATTACATCCGTTGTGCTTAATTGTTCCATGTTTTCAACGCGAAGCCTGAAAGTTTTGACAAATAAATAAATAATATGACAAAGAATCTAAGCTGTCATAACAATGATAGTGTGAATAGGTAATTAATGTTATTACTAACCAAAAAACGTCGAGTAAAGTTACAATGATGTGTTTGCACTTACCAGAACTACCAGCTTTACACGTACAATGACAAGAACATTGCTTATTATTATTAATAAATTTGATTTCCACTTTTATTTGATGGGGCAGTCCTTTAAGATTGCTAGTTTAAAGGCACGAGGCTTGTAAAATAACTGTTTTTTTATTTTTAGATGTCATTCCACATGTAAATATGTGGTTTGCATCAAGAATAGCCTGCCCTTCAATTAATGGTCTTTTAAAATTACCAATTATCTCTATCACATCAACTAAGTCTAACACCGTTCTTTCCGACATTTTGCAAAACTACTAGCGCACCCTATAGTCGATTGCGCCCGCCTATAATCAATATATATTATAAAGCAAAGTGTACAATGTGCGTGCCGAAAAGACTCAAAAACGACTACACCTACTATATGGAATGTTTCTATAATGAAACGATGAAGAAGGTTTCAGTTTTCATTTTAACTGAGTAATGTTGAAGGGACAAGGGCTGTAATTTTAAGACTCTCGCTACATGTAATTAGCCCCTCTAATAAGCCCAGGCGAGGTTAATGAATGAAAAAATTTAGTTCGACATTTGGAAGCCAGGAGCGCTAGCTAAACTCAATTCATAAGGTTATCGTTCATTATTTCGGTTTGTTATGGTTTTAGCTTCAGCTGTTTTCTTTAAATTACACGAGATTATATATAAATAATTATTTTTTCCTTTTTATTTTTAAATAAGGTCATTACATCTCTGCAATGAATTGAAATTAAAAACAAAACCAACTGGATTCCTAAGCGAATTAAGTTTTACAAAAGTGGAAAGAATTGGTCGAAACATTGCCTTTAACCAATATACAATATAAGAGTAAATTTATTAGTGTATTGAGCGAATAAAAACTAACATTGAATAAAATAGATAACCTATAGATAATATGAATAAAAGATATAACCTAATGGAATATATATCGAAAATAAAGTGTTCATATAATATTTCTGTTTAATAGTTCTGTTCTGTTCGTAAATTTTCAACCGAATTCGAAAAAGGAGAAGTTACTTGATAAGGATTCGGTATCAATGGTCTCAATGGAATCAGAACATAGAAACCATAAGAAATAGTACATACCAGGATATATTTGCTGCATATAATTTTTCTTAATCAAGAAAAGGCAAGAAAACGCATTAAGAGAACCGCATTAATAGGATCTCTTATACCCCAACCACCTATGGGCGGACTCTGAGGTTTCGAAACTTACCGCTAATACTAAACTGAAGTTTCAGGATGGTACAAATTTTGTTTTAATCATGATTAATTTTTGGTCTATTTTTCTGTACTATTACATTTTAAAGTTATTCTTTCATTCCACCTATTCCACAAGTCCCTGAGCGAAGCCGGGCCCCACAGCTAGTATTAATGATAAAGAATGATTAACGAACCCGAAGGTTCGATGCTGACACCACACCTCGCTCCAGACACACCTTCATCCACCGACAGCAATCCAGACCTTGATGCTATCTTCCCATCTCCGCCTCGGCCTGCCACTCAGATGCTTCCCGATCGGCACCGCGCTTTCGAAACACGTTCATTAATAAGTTTCGCGATTTTAAATGCCCATTTTATTCGCGTCCCTACTATCACGTCAATTATATTTACCGTGTACAGTTCACTTAGCTCGACGTTATGTAAGGGTTTAAATTCTCCGGTTAGTTCATCCCTCTTCGTTCCAAATATTCTACGTAATACTTAATTTTCAAAAACCCTAAGCCGCTGCTCATTCCTCAATGCCCAGCGATCTTTCATCCAACTCGTTTCGAGTCTTGAAGCATGTACCCACAATCGTTTTGAGTTTTGAAATGTGGTTGAGTAATAAAGAAATGATAAAATTTATTCCACGGGTAATTCGTCTACATCTAAATTAGCAGAACATGCCATTGCCCACAACCATTCCTTCGACTTTGAGAACCCCTCCCTATTAGCTACTGTATCTAACCACGATAAACGTCTCCTCTCAGAATCCATTTTCATCCATCTAGAAACAAATAACCCGGTAAATCACAAAACAGATAAAGAGATAATTTCATCCACTTATTCTAACATCTTCCGCATCCTCAAATACTAGTTTTGATTTCATAGGTACCTGCAATTATCTCTGTACCTCTTGTACTGTTATTACTTTTTGTGTTGTATGCTTCTTTCTGTATATTTTCCATATTTTTATGCATTGTTACATTATGTATTATCTCATTTTTATGTTATTATTGAGTCCAGACACAACTATTTGTATACAGTACCATATATTTTGTTAGTTTTAAAATATTTTTGTTCACTCAGTTGTCATGTGCCTTCACTTCAAAAGCGTTGGATTTCCCCGTCATAAACCTTTGAAGTCGGCAAACTAACCCCCTACCACTACCTCTCACCTTATTTTTACCTTTAGTCTTAGTATCCACCTGGACTCAGTAGGTAAATATCAGATTCTATTTTATCTTGTTAACCAGCCTCTTATTTTAATATTTATGTATACACCATCTTTTATATTATTATCAGTTCTGTAATGTATCCATTTATTGTCACCCTCTAGCATAGATACTCATATATTTGTTTTCTTTTAGCCCTGATGAAGATCCACAACTTGGATCGAAACGTTGGCTTACCATAATAAAATCATTGTAAACTGAAAATCCTGACCATCATTTAACCCAATCCATATGAATGGATCCATGAATCCATATGAAAAAAAGGAAGATAAACAGTTGACTCACCATAACACACCGCTAAATAAAAATTAATAAGAAAGGTCAGAAATCCACAAATATTTCTTTATTAAAAGGAAATAACAGGTAACAGATAAATCAGGATGAATCAGTGGAATTGCAGGAAGTGGTGACCACATCGATATTTGATGACTCTTGCAGTTCGTCAATTTGGATGACTAATTATTTATGATTTTACTTAATCTTCAAATATATATTTAAACAATATTAATATAATATGAGCAAGCTTAACAATGTTTTCTTATTTTTATTTTTTTATTGAAGTCACTTTATGTATCAATGATAATCGATGATGCTACAGTGGGAGTCCTAAATTTTGCCTATTGTATATTTTGTATAATTAGGATAGGGATCTCTAACCAGTACCTGGCATCGCACAGGCTCTACACCTCTATTCTACGTCCGATCCAAAGGACAACATAGCAAAGGATTTTTTTTACTCCATTTAAAAATTCTATGACCACCTGTCAGGCTATATACCCGCTTCTTTTCCCGCAAACATTTCATCAAACGGAGGGGGTACTTTATTTCATAACTCTTTTACATTTTTTTTGATGTTCTCATAAACGGCTCTAACGATTTTGATAAAACTCGTAATGTTATGGAGAGTCAATTATTCTTCAATATTAGGTAAGCTTTATCATTATTAAAATATTCAGTAGGGGCTTAAATGGAGAAGGGGCCTTTTTTGTTTTCCTATAAAGTACCTTTGTTTTTGTTTAAATGGAGAAATCATCTGTCTCTCATTTCACCTAAAAATACAGGAGAAAAAAAATATTTCGCCAACTCATAAAACACTTTAAGCACATGCATGCGCAGTAAGCCTTTAATGACAGACCATTGTTTATAATCAAAGCCGTTCTGTTTATTTAATGGAAATTATTTATTTCAATTTAACTACATTAAGTTTTCAACAACTAATTAGATAATTACAAAAAAAGATGACTCATTATTATGCTTGCTTGCATTGCCGAAATATCACAAGTAAAAATAATTTTTTTTTTTGGGACTCCAAGGCTTCCACTGAAGCCCTATGAAGCCCCACTTCTCCTACGAAAGAAAAGCACCACCCAGGGCGGGATTCGAACCCGCAGCTCCGGCATGGGAATACAGCGCTTTACCGCACAGCAACACCGGGCCCCAAGTAAAAAGAATTTATTGCAATGTTTTAATAATAATAAAAAATGTTGTACTTTAAAGAGCAAATACAAACAAAAAAATCTGGTGCGTGCGCGCAACACACAACTTTCACTTACCAACTTACTTAGATTAGAAATTGACGTGTTTTGCTAATTATCATTTCCTAAAGTCACACATTTTTCTACATTCATATCTTATTTTTGTTAATCGTTAAAGCCGTTTTTGAGTAAATAAAAAAAATCGTGAAAATGATACAAAATTTATTAAGTAAAGTCCCACCTCACGTAGATCAATTTTGATGAAATTTTTACAGTCATATCTCGGGCATATAAATACATCAAATACTAAGTTTGATCAAAATCGTTAAAACCGTTTTTGAGTAACTAAAAAAAACACGTGAAAATGATACAAAATTTATTAAGTAAAGTCCCCCCTCCCGTAAATCAATTTTGGTTAAATGTTTACAGTCATATCTCGGGCATATAAATACATTAAATACCAAGTTTGATCAAAATCGTTATAACCGTTTTTGAGTAAATAAAAAAAAACACGTGAAAATGATACAAAATTTATTAAGTAAAGTCCCCCCTCCGGTTAATCAATTTTGATGAAATTTTTACAGTCATATTTCAGGCATATAAATAGATCAAATACTCAGTTTAATCAAAATCGTTAGAGCTGTTTTTGAGAAAATCGAAAAAAACGTAAAAAGTTATTAAATAAAGTACCCCCTCCCGTTGAGCAATTTTGATGAAATTTTTGCAGTCACATCGCGGGCATATACCTACACTAAATACCCAATTTCAGGTTCCCACGGTTTATAGGTTTTGAGCTAGTCTGTTCACATACACACACACAGACCATTTCGCGGGACTTGGTCAATTCGACTCAGGGGGTCCCAAAACGTGTATTTCCGTTGAAAACCGGAAGTCGAAAATTTTCACGATCGCAATACTTCCACTTACTATACATTTCATATATAGGTAAGTAAAAGTAATAAGTACATGAAAGTGAAAAAAAATGCGTGACTTTGAGAAATGGCATTTAACAAAACACCTATCTAACAATTTCTAATCAAAGTAAGTTGGTAGGTGAAAGTTGTGTATTGCACGCATCGCACAAGATTTTTTTCTTTCCCTTTCCTCGCATTTTAGGCTATGTATTACGTATTTCGGTTTTGACCTTTATACCTTCAGGTTTATCAGTCATACGCTTTCATTACTGACTCAAGTCAGTGAGGTAACGAGCCTGTGGTTAAGATACCTTGATGAGCCTTCAGGTCAATTTACTGATTGGAATTATTTAGCCTAACTAAGTGAAGCTATTACCTATGAGCAGAATCAAAGCTCTGTCCCAAGGGACCACGGCATTACCTGGTTAGGTCCCAAGGGATATGAAGGGAACCTTGTTTGGTAATTATTTTACTGCGGGGTCGGGATGAACACGCGAGCTTGTCTGACTAGGGTTAACTATTTAACGAGAGCGTGATAAATGAGCCTCAGAAGGAAAATCGATGAGGGATGAAATATAAATAGAATCGAAACAAGGGGGAGCGTATTGGAGTCCATGAATAAGACCCTGACGTAGAGCCTCGTTCTTGGGTCGAAACGTTGACAAATCTAAAGACCTGTTTATTCGATTAAACGGTAACATTTTTGTATCGAACTGCGGAACAAATCAACGCTTCTGTTTTTGATAGGAAGTGGTGATTATAATAGATCTAATAGTCCTTTTTTACACGGTAAAGATTTTTCGTTTTGTTTTTTATCAATCTAGGAATCATAATTATTCTCATTTCATGGCATGTAGTGAACTGCAACATTGTCATCCCTTCGGATGGGACAGAAAATGGTGGTCTCGAGCCTGTACGATGTCAAATACCCGTTAATTATACCCTACCCTAATTATGAATGAATGAATGAATGAAAATATACTGTATTTTGTAAATTAGATTACAATTACAGGGTGTTTGGCCCTTATAGAATATATATACAAGAATGTATTTACTCGGATTAAAAGTTTCCTTTTTTTTTTCTTCTTTTTCACCTAATTGCCCCTTATATGATAAACTTAATAATGCATTAAAAGTATAAGAATAAATGATACATTAAAAAATAATTAAACAAAAATAAAATCCATAAATGAAACAGCTAAATAATTCTCCGAATTACATACAAAAAAATAAAAAAATCCTCTAACAGAAAATATATACACAAAACTTAATATATAAATTGGGTTATGTATATTAAACAAAATTGTACAAACAAAGCTTAAAAATAACGAACTTTAATGATATGGAAATAAAAATAATAATAAACAGAAAAAAAATCAATATCAATAATCTTTATGTCTGAAGAATTTAACTAATTTCCCACAATTATTGAACACTTATGATGAATTCAGAGTTGGGCAGTAGTTAACTACATTTGTAATTAACTACACAGACAACTACATTTAGTTTGTAGTTGGAAGCGCGCAACTAGTATTTTTCAACTACCAGTTAAGTAGTTGTAATTTAAAACTACAACTACAGTAGTTGGGAAAAATTAGTTGGGAATGGCAAATACAACAAGTAGTTGTAAATGTAGTTTAGAGCGGCAACTACATTAAATAAGCAACGTCTAATTAAATCACATGTTTTTGCTATTTTTATTTTGTGTTTAGATAAATACTCCATAGTTTTAATAATCCATATGGTTGATAATCTGTTTTAAAAATAGTACAATACATATACGTAATACAAATTTTTTTCCATGATTTCCGGCAGTCAATTATTTTTTTTTACCTTAGGTTCTCGATCAATCCCATGTTTTATATATTAGCTGAATTGCATTTGATATACTCCTTATCGATAATACTAGATATCGATAATTACTCGTTATCAATAAAAGTAGTTGTAGTTTCAGGCCCATAATTACAGTTGCAACTACTAGTTGTAGTTGTAAAAATGCAACTACTTTTTTGAAACTACAGTAGTTGTAGTTGTGGTCCATCAACTACAAATTATAAAAGTAGTTGTAGTTTCAACAACTTCCCAACTACTGTGTCAGTAGTTTTGTAATTTGTAGTTCAACTTCTTTTTGCCCAACCCTGGATGAATTTTAGAGATAAAACTGTATCTGTAATAGGTAGTTATCTCTGAGTTTATTTTTGTTTGTTTCTTTATTTTTGTTTAACGTCCATTTTTATAATACTAACGCTAATCGGACGCTGCTACAGTGGGTACTAAATTTTGCCTATCTGGGTACAATTAGTATAGGGATCTTTAACGAGTACCTGACATCGTACAGGCTCGGGACCTCCATTTTACATCATATCCGAGGGACGGCATAGCCAGTGATTTTTTACTCCCTTTAAAAAATCCTAGGGCCACCACGGGACGCGAACCCGCGACCTTTAGTATTGTGGGTTGCCATGCTAACCACCACACCACAGGTGACCCCTGAGTTTATTTTTGTTTTCGACAGTTAATAAATCGGCTATTAACTGGGGTTTGGAGGATGTATCAATATATTGGCTCAAATACTTTTCCCTCTTTTCAACAAAGTTCGGCCAGCCTGGCTATGTCGATCTGGCTCAAAACGGTTAAAGTTCCTATACATTTCATTTACAATTATTCGAGCTACCGCTTTGTTCCCCATTTGGAGTTGAGCAAGCACTCTTTGTTGGCTTATGTGGACATTGATGGACAAGTACTGCTCGCGCATCCTCAAGGTGCTCCCCTCCCTGTGGCACAGGTTGAAAGAAGAGTTTATCACCATTTCCACGTCTCGGCTAAAGAGATGATTTCCCATTGCTTCTATTACATCGTTTCTCAAGAGTATTGCCACTACCCTAATTATACCTGGATTAGCAATAGTTTAGGATCTCCCACTGTAACATCGTCCGATTATCCTTAGTGGCATAAAGGGACGTTAAACAAAACAAACAAAAAATTTCATTCCAAGATTGAAACAAAAACACTTAACCTTGTAAACATGATTGTTTTGTCAAGTAGCGAAATTGGGTTTGATTCGAAACTAGGTTCCAAAAACCTGAGTGAATAGGGTTTCAAAAGCCGATGAACAAAAAGTAAGAAATTATAAGACCTTTTCAAAACATTTGATACGAAAGGAGGACGTAGTAATTAATAATTATATTTTAGAATTTAAAATTACACAGTTTCCAGGTTGAAATGAATGATCATGGAGTAGAGATTTATTATAACTTAAACCCAATTAGAATATAAATTATATTATTGTTAATAGTACCATCAACATAGTAAACCATAACAGCCAACAAGAATTCAATTCAGAAAATCGATAAATCCCCTTAGTAGATAATAGGCGAATTCATGCTATTTGTGGTTAGAGTCTAATGTGTGTGTATATATATATATTGTAACACTTATGTGGGTTGAGAAATATTTATTTAACAGAAATATACAGTTATCAACGACTACGAATTATTACAACTTAAATATTTGAGCAGGTTACAAAAATGATAACGTTATAACACGCAATTATAAGACTTGAGCTACACAGTCAAGATACAGACTCGACTAACTCGTTCAGTCACTCGCTCCTTATATATGTTCGTAAATGGTCAGTTCTGGAATGTTCCAGAACAATGTCGACGGGTCTACGCCTTCGTAGACTAGGCCACGGAAAGACCAAGACCCAAACAATTAGTTCCAACCGCTTATTTTGTTCCAACAAACGGTCTGGAGTTTACACCATATTTTTTTTTTTTATTTGCTTATCGATTCAACGTTACAATATATATATATATATATATATACCATCCTTACCTAAACACTATAAAAGTTACAAAATTGTAATATATTGTTTGTTTTTTTCCGGTGACCATGATCATCACTTACCTAAGAAGTGAAATTTTATTAATAAAATAAATCTAATCTTATAATAGTTTCATCAAACTCTGTTGGCTAACCCATAAAACACAGATAACAAGTGCCGGAGTCATCAAGATTTGCATAGATAATTTACACAATTTGCATTGATAATAACACATTGCGTGCTCAAGTGTAACATCCCTTATAGCGTGTACTAGCTGGTTCATGTTTGATACCAAACTTACTTCGATAGGACTTTAATTCAATATAGATTATAATATTTAATAACTTTAAGTCAGTAATATTCCCGAGGTATATACTAAATTTTAATTTTTAAAAATGTTTTAGTAAAGAAATGCCATATAAATTTTCCTAGAAAGAGAAATGCCAAGATTAAAATTGCTTCTAAGATATAACTCAAGGCTAAAGAAGGAGGTAAAGAACAAAACAAAAAGGAAGAATAGTCAGAATAATCCCAGAGAAAAGAAATGAAAAATATAAAAAAGAGCTCTAGGGGAAACTAGAACAAGGTCAGGAAGATGAAAAGAGATGGTTGAAAGACCTTAAACCGAGAATTCATTATTATAACCAGGATAATGAAATACCTAATTCATAATTTTATTACGTTTGTTTATTTATTTAACGTCTCTTCATGCTACGAAGGCTAATCGGACTATGCTACAGTGGGAGTCCTAAATTTTGCCTATCCAGGTATAATTAGGTATCTTTAACGAGTACCTGACATCGTAAAGGCTTGGGACCTCCATTTTACGTCCTATCCGAGGGACGGCATAGCCAAGGATTTTTTAATGGGAGTAATGGCGAACCCGCTACCTCTAGTATTGTTGGTTGCCCTCTAACCACTACACCACATGTGACCCTTACAGGTAATTTTATTATTATTATTATAAATATTATGATTTGGTTACTTAAGAAGCAATGGAGTTACATTGGAGGGGATAAGGAAATTAGTTTTATAGAAAACCATTTACAATACAATACAAGACTGATTTTTTACAATTAAACATTTTGAATTTCTATCTGACGAGCCTATTTAATTGGAAATATTTTTGTGGTCATAGGTGGGTGGGTGAATATGTTTCATTATTCAATTGTTTTTAATTTAATTTAAATTATTTAAATATATTGTAATTTTAGATATCGTTATCTAGATAATGGTGTAAATGCCGAAATGTAGAACAAAAAATTAAAAAAATGAGGCTTAAATATTGGATCACTAAAATACTTGACTAAAATTATTATTTTAAATTATTTTATATAGTATTTAATAATTTAAGCATTGATAAATACACTTTTCCATTTAGTTTTACCTTATCCGTGCTTCATATTTTAATATTACATTTATAATTCTATATTGATTTGAGGTGAGACAGATATTAGTGTGCATTCTCCACAAATTTGCTAGATGCACTCCAGCGCAGGGGCAAATAGTGCAAAATATTAATAAATAAAAAAAAAAATTGTTTTCAGATAAAAAAAAAAAAAATTAGATCTATAATTTTTATTACCAAAATGCCTAAATTTAAGGAAGAGTGGTGTGAGTCAGAAATTCAATTTTAGGAATACAAATGAAAAATGTATTTTTAAATATTTTGGCACTCAAGTGGCGCCTTTCGTCTGACAAAAAGCCAAATATTTGATGAGAACAAGTCACTCTATTTCTTCGTAAAAAAAATATTTTTCTACCAAAGAAAATAGAAAGTATCTTTTAAAAAAAAAAATTGCTGAAAGGGAATATTCTAGTAGACAAAGATTGGACAATTTTTTGCGGAAAATATAAATATAAAAAAAAAAATAAATAATTAGTCAGATTTTGTTTTGATGATTATATTAACCTCAACTTTTACAATTTTTTGTTCGACCTTTCGGCACTCACGCCATTTTCAAGATGAATATCTAAAATTAGAATTTTAATATTACTTTACAATTTAAATAATAAACCATTAAATAATGAAAAATATACACCTACCAGTGATCACAAAATATTTTCAATAAAATAGGCTGAATGCCCTTGTGATAAAAATTAAAAGTTTTAATTACTTACTACTTTTTTTTTTTTACTAGTTTACTACTTTTCCAATAGTTTTTTTTTTACTAGTTAAAAACCACACTCCTTTTCTTCTCAAGCTTTAAAGTCAATTGCATTATTATACCAATCCCCTTATCCTATTTATGTGTTTTAGCAGAGACTGACGGAAAAGATAATACCTGATACTAAGATAAGTAATTGCAACACCAAAGGAGATTGTGTCTTATCTACAGTCAACACTTGGCAGGGAAAACTCACTCACCTGCAACAAAGGAGAAAAATAATTATTATAACGGAAAAAATATAAATAAACATAAATAAGAAATAATAATAATAACATTCGAACATAAAATAAGTTTAAAAAAATATAATAGGTTAGATGATAATAAGGATTCTCATTTTGAAAAAAAATTTATTTTCGAAAGCCAACGTTTCGATCTTCCGAAATCGATAAATCCTCCGAATAGTTAGCAGGCGAATTCATGCTATATATACATACACACACACACACATATATATATATATATATATATATCGATTAAAAATAAGCCCCAGAACCGACAAAATTAGAAGTAAATAATAAATTGATGCAATTTAATTTACTTTCTGTTTTAATTGGATTACAAAAGATAAGACAGGGGGTGAATTGTAACAAGGGGTGGGTCAAGATTGAAATTTACTGGCGTGATGGGGAGCCAATTACATAGCGTGTGTCATGGTCATCTGGTATATTCTCTGCTCTACGTAATGGAGCTCAGGATGGAAATCGATTGCCGAGAAAAATATCGATATTTCACTGAGATCTAAGAATGAATTGTATGCAGCTACTATAGAAATAGTCCCTACGACAATGTACGAGGGTCATTCAAAAAGTGCTATAGCTCAAAAAAACGGTTTATTTCAATCTTTCAAAATTAAGGCTATTTTTCAACATAATCACCCTCCACAGTTATGCACTTGTCCCATCTTTCTTGCAGCTTCCTAATTCCCTTGGCGAAGAATTCTTTCGATTTACCCCAAAGCCAATTTTGCACCGCTTCCTTTACTTCCTCATTGTTAGCAAATCTTTTTCCACGTAGGGCGTCTTTGAGTGGTCCAAACAGATAAAAATCAGATGGGGCGAGACCGGGACTGATCACGGGTCAGCTGGGCTTTATGAGGGCGGGCGTTATCGTGCTGAAGAATGACTCTTTTTTGACAAGAGTCCACGGCGCACAGTGGTGCAAAACGGCGAAAAATGGGAAAAAACCTCATCTCAAACGAACCATTTGGGTTACAGGCATCAAAGATACAATTTTTATGTTTTATTACCTGCCGAATCGAATGAAGCCATAGCCAACTCAATCACATCATTGGAAAGGGTCAAAATTTATGGTCAAAAGGTCAAAAATAAAAAATAAATCTAGTTTGGTAGCTATATATATGTTTTTAGGGTGCTAAATCGAATTAAATAATAGCCAACTTAATCAAATTATTAGAAAGGTCAACATGTGAGGTCAAAAAGGCAAAATTAAAAAAAAAATCAAGTTTGGTATCGAAATATGCATATGTTTTTAAGGGATAACCAACAACTTTCTATAACTTGGTAATTTATTAAATCCCAAGTCTTTAATAGTTTTCCTTATAATGTCATATTGGAAATTAGATAGCTGAGCTTGAATCATCAAAGCTAAAGCTCTATCATTATCCAACATCGCATGTTTATTTTATTTTATTTTTTTGTGTCGTCGAAGTAGCCGCGTTTATTGAATCTTGGTCGTAATTTGCCTGTAATTCTCGAATTTTGTACAATTTTGCCTTTCTTCCACATTCAGAGAAGTCTTTAGTAGGCCTACCCCCTAGACTTTTATCAGTAGGAACATTTTGCACTTCCTCAAATCTAATGTCAAAACGATTCTCTAACCAAGACGCATATCTTGTGACAACATTTTGAAAATTATGATTTACCACTCTTTGCCTTTTGAGAAAATGAGGCTGAAATCTTCTTTTTACTTGCTGGATAACCTGTGATAATTGTTCTTCTTTTAGATAAGCAAACCGTTCCTGTGAACACACTTACAAGGACGATCCTTGGTAAACAGAATCTCGCACAACACTTTATGTGTAATAGAAAAATGGTCCAATTTTTTTTGGTTCATATAAGCCGTCACTAGATCGATTTATTGTTAACACGACGAAATTCAATTGAGAACTGAGGTAATGAGTGATACAAAAGAGATGAAAATAATCCTTTGAATAAAACAAGTTACTTGAAGAGCATAATATTTACCTGTGAACACATACGGCCGAGTACGGGAATGAAACTAATACCAATTTTTCTCCAATAGAAGTACTTTTATTTAAAATATGTCACAGAACCTAGTTCGACGGAGCTTTTTTTAAAAGTTCAAATGAAAACACGATAAGTTAGATCTTTCAGGCAGCAAATGTAAAAATCCTTCGCTGTCACTGTTAAGCTAAATTTATCAAAATAAAACCACTAATGGAACCAGTATATATGCATAATGATGTTCAAAAGGTTTTGCGAGTATTCGGATAAAAAGTTAGTATAAAAAAAAATCATCTGTACAGAACAATGAAACCGTGATTTTCACAGCATATAAGAAAAGTACTACTTCAATGACGTATATACGTCTGGGCTTTGAGATATTAGCAAAAATCGTTTCACAAAACTGTACTACAGGTAGTTAGGTGTTGAAAAATTACTAAAATATTACTCCAGAAATATGTTCATTTTTAGGGTTTTTTCCCCTAATGCGCCACTGTGCGGCGTTTGCTCCTGATAGCTGGTCTAACTTTGTGTTCTAGCATCTCACAGTAGTATTGGCTATTGATGGTTCACTGATATTCGAGGAAATCTCAATAGACTGGACACTGTGAGTCCCAAAAGATGGTCAGCATCACTTTACCGGCGGAAGGTTGAACCTTGAATTTTTTGCGAACTGGAGAGCTAGTTTGCTTCAACTCCATACTCTGCCATTTGGTCTCAGGGTCGTAGTTTTACACCTTCTGCGACTAAAAATCTAATGACTGAGCGCTGCACTTCTAAGGTGCAATCTTCTAGTGGACTTGCCATGGTGAATTGAAAATGTTGAGGTTATTTCATCATCATGAGAATCCTTATTATCATAAAATGATGAAACAGCTGATCGCAGCATATCTCAAGTTTGCCAACTAACACCCCTGAAAAGATTGTACAAATTCAATGAATAGTTTTAAAATTATATAATTTGTCTCTTTACTTATTGAATTACCCTCGTAACTTAATGAAATCATTGAAAAAGAATATTTCAAAGCCGATATTTTGATGTTATTAAAAATAATAGGTCAATACAGTAACAATTTGTGGGTCGGATTATTTTTTATATTGAACGAAAATAAGATAGAACGCCACACATACTATGAAAACACAAATAATTTATAATGGCTGGCCAATGCCAATGAAATAATCAACCTTATTTTATCAAGACTCAACTACATTTTTACTTTCACTTACCTATATATGAAATATATAGTAAGTGGAAGTATTGCGATCGTGAAAAATTTCGACTTCCGGTTTTCAACGGAAATACACGTTTTGGGACCCCTTGAGTCGAAATAACCAAGTCCCGCGAAAAGGTCTGTGTGTGTGTGTGTGTGTGTGTGTGTGTGAACAGACTAGCTCAAAAACTATAAACCGTGGAAACCTGAAATTGGGTATTTAGTGTAGGTATATGCCCGCGATGTGAAAGCATAAATTTCATCAAAATTACTTAAAGGGAGGGGGTATTTTATTTAATAAATTTTTACATTTTTTTCGATTTCCTCAAAAACGGCTCTAACGATTTTGATTAAACTGAGTATTTGATGTATTAATATGCCCGAGATATGACTGTAAAAATTTCATCAAAATTGATCAACCGGAGGGGGGACTTATAATAAATTTTGTATCATTTTCACGTGCTTTTTTTTATTTACTCAAAAACGATTTTAACGATTTTGATCAAACTGGGTATATGATGTATGTATATGCCCGAGATACGACTATAAAAATTTCATCAAAATTGATCAACCGGAGGGGGGACTTTACTTAAAGAATTTTATCTAAAGTTTACGTTTTTTTTTATTTTCTCAAAAACGGCTTTGATGATTTTGATGAAACTGGGTATTTGATGTATGTATATGCCCACGATGCGACAGCCGAAATTTCATCAATATTGGTGAAACGGAGGGGGTACTTCATTTAATAAACTTTGTCTTATGTTCACGTGTTTTTTTTATTTACTCAACAGCGGCTGTAACTATTTTCATCAGACTGGATATTAGGTGTATGTATATGCTCACAATGTGACAGACAACATTTCATCAAAATTGGTCAAATGCAGGGGGCTCTTTATTTCATAACTTTTTTTTCCAATTTTTACATTTTTTTGGAATATCTCAAAAACGGCTTTAATGATTTTGATTAAATTAATAATTTTTAATCAAAATCAAGTCATCTTTTTTATATTATTTATAAAAATGGCAATTAAAAAAACATGTCGATTTCTAATGTAAGTAAGTTGGTAAGTGAAAGTTGTGTGTTGCGCGCATCGCACCAGATTTTTAGATATTATATCCCAACTTATGAATGAATGAAACGAGATATTACATTGTATTATATTGCATTATTTATAATATAATATAATTATAAAGATATAACAAAAGTATAGATAATGCAAGAGTAGACTAGATCCGCCAAGCCACCGTATCAGATCCAAGGGCATCCCGTACAGCCGTGACCGATACAGTCTGGATGTGTTAGTATTGTGTACTCCTGTCCGATCTGGCTGCCTCCACTACTCTAATGTAATAATCAAAATGGTGGCTCAAGAAACAAAATGGATACCTTGGATTGTAAGGGATGGAATAATCTCTATACAAGGGCGTACTCAGGATCAAAACTAGGGGGGGGGGCAAGCTATGGTCGTTCAGGCTGTAACATCTTACCGCGGAAAAGGTGAATGAAACCAAAATTATGCATAATTATAGCAGTGCTTTATAAACTAAGTTATTACAATTATTTGCTTGAAAAAAAAATTTTTATTTTATTTTATTTTTTATTTTATTTCTCACTCTACCGTACCTTGAAGGTAATACGAGTGTTAGCAACAGCAACAGTGGTATGATAAGCATGACTGCATAACATACCACTGCTGCAAGTAGATCACATTACTTCACAGCCGGTGCTCAGTGTCTAAGCTTCAGCCACTGCCCCCTTCTTCGCCTGCTCTGTTCTGCGGCCTCAATGGAGATCTTCTACCCAAGGTGAAGTGGGTTGGGCCCACAGCTTCCTTCCACCCGGAGAAGAAATTTATGAAGTGCTGGTAGTTGTCTTTAGATACCAGCTGAGGAAAGTCGCTCTCCGACATTGTATAGAGCCCAGTTTCCCTCAGCAGCTTGGCCCTTAGTGGCTCATAGGCAGTGCAGGCAATAACGATGTGCTCAGCGGTTTCTGGGACCCCGCAACTGGGACATAGAGGATCAATGTTTATTCCATGCTTGTGAAGCTTCGCTCGAAATCCTCCATGTCCCGTTAGAATCTGAGAAGTCCAGTAGTCCGGGAGGACCCACGTCTTCTCTAGCCGTGATTCGACGGTGGGGAAGTATTTCCTTAGCGTAGCCCCGTTCGGGGTCGTCACCCACCGCCGATTCCATTCTGCCAAAGTGTTCTCCCGGAGGATCTTCTTCCATTTGGTGGGGTCTGCACAGATTCTTCCCCGTAAGTTTGCTGGGATATCCGCCAAACCGTCTCGTTTAATTTTATGCCGAAGTAGGTCTTCTTTTAGGAGGAGGTCGAGAGGAATAGCTCCTCCTAAGATCTGCACCGCCTCGTCAGACAAAGTTCTGTATGACCTGGTCAATCGAAGCAGGGCCATCCGTTGGATTGTAGCCAACCTGCTCTTCTGTCGGTGCGAGAGATCTCCAATCCAGGCAGGCGCGCGATTTGAAAAAAAATATTCTATTACTGCTTCCAGCCTTAAAAGTTTAAAAAATTATTGCATTCAGCCTTCCAGGGGGGGGGGGGGCAGCTGCCCCCCTGCCCCCCGCTGGGTACGCCCAGGTCTCTATAGCTAACTTACTATTACCCAGCACTTTATTCATTATACTATAATTACTAGATATTTAATCGATATTATCATTTACCTTATTCACCTTAGTTATTATTATATAATTAAATATTTATAATTGTTTGTTTGTTTAACGTCTCTTTATGCTACTAAAGCTAATCGGAGGATGCTACAGTGGGAGTCCTAAATTTTGCTTATCCAGATATAATTAGGATAGGGATCTTTAACGAGTACGTGATATCGTAGAGATTCGGGACCTCCATTTTACCTCCTATCTGAGGGGAGGCATAGCTAAGGATTTTATACTCCCTTTAAAAATTCATAGGGCCACCGCAAGACGCGAACCCGCGTCCTTGTATTTGTATATTGTAGATTGCCATATTATTTATAAGTTATAAATTAATATATTATATTATGTTGGATATAAGTATTACGTATATTTTTATCTTATTTTCTAATAATTTGTCTAAGATTATATGTTAATCAGAAACTATGTCAAACTTTTTGTCTCAATACAGTTTACATAGTTACAAAAAACCTCCTAAGGTACAAAGTACAAAAGATGAAATATGACCTTATACAATTTTAATTTAATTTTCCAAAAATGAGCTAAGTATGAATCAGACAGAAAGAAGAAAGTTGTCGGTTTTAGTATAAATACAATATAAAGTTATAATCCTGTAACATTCAACGAGTATTGGAATACTTCTCGTCACTCAACCATTTTTAAAGCCGGTTACACAAACAAGTTTTTAGAAAGAAGTTTGGGACAAAACGTAGCTTCCCTTTTTGACCGCAAGGGGGAGATTACAATTGACCAAATATACATGTTTACAACGTAAACAGGCCTTTATATTAAATAATTCAATGTACTTCATTTAATAAAAAAAAAACTAATATTTTAATTTAGCTTAAACATTCCTAAAGTTTTTTCTACAAACTTTTGTAGAAGCGATCAGCTGTTTGCAATTAGCAAATTTTTTATTTGGAACAGGATGAATAGAATTTGGATATCTTTTAATATCTAAAGGAATGTAACTTAATCTTCCAAAACACGGAATAGTTCTAACAAAAGAGAATTTTCTATAGACATAAAAAATAGAATCATTTTCGTCAATAAAACCACGGAACACAAAAGAGAAACATTCGTAAAAAGATCTAAAGCAGCCGAACTTCGCCGGCTCAACGCAATTCTGAATTATGCAGTATGTATTTTGATGAAGCTAAAGACATTTATTTTCTCATATTGATATTTAAAGCAAGAGGACCCATAACTATTTACCCGCAATGAACAAAAGAAATAATTGTAACATGTGAAGCCTCAATACAATAGAAAACACATTCCACTTTCTTTCAATAAGCCCCATCCTAACAGATATATGGATGGATAAACTGTTTTGGAAAAAGTACTCATAGCATGGTAGAAACCGTAGATAACATAAACGGCGGATGTAACCAACAACTAGTTCTCCATCTCAAAATTGTAACAAAATATAGACACGAAATTACTCATGAATATAATAAGTTGAAATGCTTAGATTGCCCAAAACGGCAGAGGAAAAAGTTTTATATAGCTGATTTTATAATTTGGTCACTTAAATATGAGGAAAAGAAATGTACCTAAGAAATAATTTTTCTTTTATTACATATCTGTTATCAGTATATACATATATATGTATTTAAGTGGAACTGCCATGTGTATAGCGAACTAAGGAAAAAATATTTCGATCGCAAGGTTTGTACACCAAATGAATTATTTAGTTTATTAATTGGAAACAATTGGACGGCATTTAGTCGTTATGTCCAGCAGGCCACATCGAGAAGAGCTCAATGGACTAGCAGGTAGCGGATTATTGGGGCAACCTTTTTATTTAATTTTATTCATATTCTTTATTATTTTTTTATTTTATTGTATTCATTATATTTATAATGCTTATTTTTTTTGTTAATTATTAATTATTTATTATGCTTATGTAAAACATTGATGTGTATTATAGTATTTATTTTTAATAGCTGTATATCCCGGTTTCACCCGGAGAATTTCATTTGTTAAATCTATAAAATCTATAAACTGAGACTTTTATCGAGTCAAACGGTCGATTTTGTAAAAACCAATGTAAAGAGAGATCAAAACGATTATTATAACAATAAAGAATATACCCAGAGATCGGCTGCTTAATAGCATAAGTTATGCTATTTTAATATGGACAGGTGTTCGCACCTGGTCAGAAAGAACCACTGAGCGAAATTTGGAGAATTTAAGACAAACTGTATGGATTTCTAAAAAGAACAAACAGAATTTCATCTTTATGTACATAGATTATAGCTGTATATCCCGGTTTATCACGGGGAATTTCATTTTTCTAAAGAAACGGTCGATTTCTTAAAAAAAAAAACATTAAGTGAGATCATTATGATTTTTATAACAATTAAGAATATCAGCTGAAGATATGCATTTTTAATATGAACAGGTGTTCGCGCCTGGTCTGGATGAACCACTGAGCGAAATTTGGAGAATAAAGAATATAAGCTGAAGATCGGCTGAAGTTATGCAATTTTAATATGGACAGGTGTTCGGACCTGGTATCAAAGAACCACTGAGCGAAATTTGGAGAATTTAGGACAAACGGTATGGATTTCTATAAAGAACAAATAAACAAACAGAATTTCAACTTTATTTATATAGACTATAGAATCTAAAACACAGACCTCAAAAGACGGAAATTTCCATTTTCTATGTGCTTAGTTAATATCACTATGTAATGATTTGCATTATGTTTTTTAAATAAATACGTTTTCATTCATTCGTGTATTTAAGTGGGTTTATGGGTATAAATATGCAGACTTGCGTCCATTGTCTATTTACGTTAAGTATTTTCATATATAATTTTTGTTTTTGTTTTATATTGTAAATAAAAAAATAAAAAAGACAAAACATATCGAATGGTTTTATACTTATTGATGGAACGAACTATTTCTTGGAACAAACTGTCATAGCATCTCTTTCTGACTAAGATGTTCGAGTACCATCTACGCCGGCCGAGGAGGTTCTAGACAGTTCTCCTTACGACTATATATAAAGAGCGAGTGGCTAGAGAGTTAGTCTTGTTCTGAAGCGCAAGTCTTATGACCATCTCGGTGTTACGAAGTGATAATTTTTGTAACCTTCTTAATTGTTTGTTTCAATATTTGTGTTCTCATAATTTGAATGGCGTTGAATATTGTCATTTTTCTTTTAATTAAAATTGTTAACTCACATAAGTGTTACAATATACTATTTTTCATGAATAAACGTTTTTCTATCTACATATCTATCTATCTTACAAAACATAAATTATAAAAAAAAAAGTAAGTAAGGTAGGGGCTCTGGAAAATATACACACTAAGGCTATGGAAAAGATAAACTAAAAGAAAATAACATTGCTATTGAACCATGAAGGTATTAAATGGAATGGTTGCCTCGATGGGGGGCTATCTTTGCTTTTGTTATGCCGTAAAAAAGGGAAGATTTAAAATTAGATAAATCTTCGACATTTTCTCTTTTCATTTCCTTTCCTTATTCCTTATGCTTATTCGAGAACAGCGAGCGCCTTTTGATAACAGAAAAGAAATGTTTCTAAAAATATATACAGGATAGCGCATAAGAAGTATCGAAGATATAACTGTAAAAGAAATATTTTTAATCTGATCTTCAGGAATCGGATATTGAATCTGCAAGATCATAAAAGCTACTTTTCACATGTAGCACCATGGTTTATTAAAAGACAATATGCAAGACTCACAAATTAAATAAAATTAGTAGAGACTAAGATACAAATAAATTTTTCATCATACATAATTAATTTTAATTACATAGTTGTATTTGGGAGCGGGGTAGACCACTGGTAAGGCAGTGGACTGCTGTGCTTAAGGTCCCGAGTTCGAATCTGACATAGCTTATGCCTAATATTTTCTTTATTATTCGCCACAGTTCGTCTCGTGGGCCGAGAGACCCTCCTGGGGCAAACCCAGCCTCTATAAATTCAAAATTCAAAAAAATAAAATATAAAGTGGGTACCCTTAATTGAAAAATTAAGGGGAAAGAACCTGGCGGTTGAGCGTTATCACGGTCAAATCACCTCCTTGCACGACCGCTGACCAAGAAACAGTACTCTTCCTTACATAGTACTGAACCCAAGACCCTATATGGGTTGTAGTGGTACAGGTTTTTTTTTTTTACATAGTTGTATTTAAATCTAAAAATATGGAAAAATCGACAGAATAAAATCTATATAAATAAAGATGAAATTCTGTTTGTTTGTTTATATGTTTGCTTGTTTTTTCTTTATAGAAATCCATACCATTTGTCCTAAATTCTCCAAATTTCGCTCAGTGGTTCTTTCAGACCAGCTGATATTCTTTATTGTTATAAAAATCATAATGATCTCGCTTTACTATGTTTTTTTACGAAATCGACCGTTCTTTAGAAAAATGAAATTCTCCGTGTGAAAACGGGATATACAGCAATAACCTATGTATATAAAGACGAAATTCTGTTTGTTCTTCATAGAAATCCATATCGTTTGTTCTTAATTTTCCAAATTTCGCTCAGTGGTTCTTTCACACCAGGTGCGAACACCTGTCGATATTAAAATTGCCTTCAGCCCATCTCTGGGTATATTCTTTATTGTTAAAAACATCGTTTTGATCTCGCTTTACATTGGTTTTTACGAAATTGACCATTTGAGTCGATAAAAGTTTCAGTTTATAGATTTAAAAAATGAAATTCTCCGGGTGAAACCGGTATATACAGCTAGTTAACTATACAAATTATTCATAACCTTTTTTTTTTTTTTTTTAACGATTTTTGGTATTGCGGAAGTATATATTTTCACGTGAATAGAGAAAGGTATATGAAGGCTGTGGGATATAAGGCTCACTTTCGTTTCTTAAATCAAATTGTTTCCGGCGTTTCTAATCCCACGAATTTCATTTTAAAGCCAAGTGAAATTTCTTTTTCATTCAAACCTCAAAAGCTCTTATAGCTAGGCATACCAATGAACCCAGGTTTTGCTAAAATAATTATTGAAAGGTGTTATGTAGATTTGTTGTTGTTTTTTCTTTCTTTTTTTTTTATTTATTTACGAATTTCTACAAAAATAATTCTTTGAAGAGCGGTCATAAAGGCTTAAGTCACTATTTGAGCATTTGGAGATTATGTCGTAATATTATAGCACGATATCAGAGCTACCGGTTGGTATTAAGTGCTTAAGTCAAACTATATTTCTGTAATAAAAATAACAATTATAGGTATAGAATGCAAGGCCTCAAAGTCTTGCATTATTTCAAGAATTCACTTAATCATGCAGATTACATGCCAAATCTGCCAGATTAAATGCCAAGTCTGTTTCTAGCTTGCTTGCGAAACCCTTGAAGCCCTGAAGATGCCTGAATAGGCGAAAATTTGGCATGTAATCTGCATGATTAAGTGAATTATTGAAATAATACGAGACTTTGAGGCCTTGCATTCTATATCTATAATTCAATAGTCTCTCACTAAAAGCTTGTTTTTTTTTAAAATAACAATTACAAGTAATACCAATAATTAGATTTTACATAATGTTTTGAACTTTATTGATGCTCTCCTAAAAAATTGATGACCGCGCCTCATAGAATTATTCATACTGTAACGTGAAAAAAAAAAAATAATAATACAACTTTCGGATTGAAATAATTTTTATTGAACAAAAATAAAATTTTACAATGCCGCTCAAACATTGAAAACACATACAACTAAACACGTTACAAAATGTATCACTTTGTAACTACACAATAAGACAGAAATAAGCTTCAGAACAAGACTAAAGCCCTATACACAGGGGGATACTAAAAAGAAACCGATTAATGACGCGAATTCCCAACTGGTTTACTTTGAGTCACTACCTATGCATTACAATGAGACACAGCACACGGCGATACTGGTGGGGGATCGATTTGAGATTCACAGAATTCGGTCGTAACTAGTCGCCGCACAGTGGGGCGAGTCCACTGTCCGGCCGGACATTGGGCCAAAACATTAAAGTTAAAATTTAGAGGTTTTATTGTAATATTAATAAACTAGAATCCTTTCCCCGTTATGTGCACTAATTTTTAACTCAATCTTTGCTATATACATATAACTCTAAATGATACAATATGAGTTGAAACATGACAGTAAGACATTCATCTTTTTTATATTTAAAGTTAGTGTGCCTATATTTTCTGGCTAAACCTAATGGAATGTTTACAGTATGATCAAGCATTGCTAATGAATTGCAATACACCAGAAATATAGTTTTGGAAAAACATATGCAACAGTTACGACGGTTCGAACAAATGTAAACTATTTGGTACAATATAGTAAAATGCCGGAAATTGCCCGGAAAACTACATATACCCTATTGTTAGCAAAGGTTTGAAGTTTTATAAACAGTTTTCCGGTCTTGCCACAATCTGCCTATTCTTATTTAAATGAGATTTTACCACGCGTGAACACTGAACTGAAGAGTGAATTTGGTTATTTAGAACATCTTCTTAGCCTATTTGGGTTTTCATCAACTCATAATCCTTAAATTAATATATTTCAAATCAACTGCAACAGTTTATTCACCAAATTACGGTTTCCAATAGAATAGCTTTGAACATTTAAAAAAAAAAAAAATTTAATATTTTATATTTGTACTGCACCATAATAATTAGTAAGTTAAAAGTACACGAGTATACTGTACACGAAATATTGTTAACAAAAATATTTCAGTCTTTAATTTACATTAAATTATAAATAGACAGTAGTTGCTTGGTTAAAGTAGGTAGTTAGGAATTGACTAAAGTTATAATTTTGTTAGCCTTTTTTTAAAGTCCTGTCAAACAAAAACAAAAGTAGTTAGTATACGACTTTTGTGCTGCTAACATCATAAATATGAAAAGAAACAATGACCTTTTTCTTTTCTTCAAAAGAATAAGATAGATTTCACTGATACGACCTGGCTTCGGCGGAATAAGGATCAAGAAACAAATCAGAAACATTTTTGGGATTATAGAGCGTAATTGCTATAAATTTTAATATAAAATTGTTAATGCATTTTGAATTTATACTAATATATTTTATAATTATAATGTAGGTACGATATATATATATATATATATATATATATATATATATATATATATATATATATATATATATATATATGTATGTAATGATTATGAATGAAATGACAATAATTAAGATTCTGCATTCTCAAAAACATAAACTGACAAAATTTGAGAAGTCCAGCGAAATATCTTCGAGAGTTATAGCCGATGTCCAACATAAGTGTGGACTCGTCCCACTGTGCGCCGCCTAGGTGATTCGCATGTCGAGTTGCCTCGTGATTTGAGTTTCCAGTTTTTATTTACAGCTGGTGGGGAGGTGGAAAAAAGCCATATTTTGTACAATTTCTACCTTTATGGATATTCAAGGAAGCAGGAAACGGAGAAGGCATGGGCCTGGTAAAATTGATAGGTATGTTCAAGTACAAACGTATGAGAAGGCAAGGGGGAAGTCGGATCTATTTTCCACATTAACAACTATTTCTACACAGTATTTACCTAATTGAGGCTATGAGAGCAACAGTGGCCCGAATCCCAATACCATGATAACTGTAAATCTGCTAGTTCTGTTACCCATAGCATATTATATTGACATTTGAATAATTTATCAAAAAGTTTTAGTTATTTCTGATAGATGGCACTGTCCAATCTTATTACTAAGAATCATTTGTACAAAATATTAGAGAAAACAAATTGCATTTATCTGGAATAGGTAAGCTGGTGGGTTAGGCTGTTTCAGTATGGGCTTCGTCATCACTCAACTTTCCCACATTGCTCGTGCGATATCCATGAAAACACTGAAAACTGAACTGGAGATTTCGGTTGCTGTTGAGTAGTAACCTCGTGTGAGGAGTCAAGTCACCATTCAGACTGTAACTGGTGAGAAACCAAGTTAAAAACTGGCTCAGTTCATTTCCAGTATCCCCGTGTGCATAGGGCCTAACTCTCCAGTCCATAGCTCCTTATAATTAGTCTGAAGAAGAACTGCCTGGAAGGTTCTAGGCCAGCGTGGAGGTACTCAAACATCGTAATCGTGGAACAAACATGTACAAGAACAGTTTGTTCCAAATGTTCCAACAAGTCTAGAATTAACATCGTACAGGCTCGAGACCACCATTTTACATCCTATCCGAGGGACGGAGCCTTAGCCAAGGATTTTTTGCTCCCAATAAAAAATCCTATGGCTAATGCGGGACGCGAACCTGCCACCAAAGTATAGTAGGTTGCCATGCTATCCACTACTCCACAGGTGGCCTCAGAAAAAATTATTTACAGCAATAATCTTAAAGGTATTGTGCAGAGGAAAGTGTACACAATAGCTCTGTTCTGGTCCTCACCAACTCTGAGACCAGTTTAGGTAGGTCATTCCCTCCACGCATTCCACAACAGGAAAAGCCTTCCCACGCCTAATGTAGTCATTCCATTCTTCTCGGTTCTTTGCTCCAGTTTGAAGAAAATGCTGAGCATTCCAATAATACTGGAATGTAATACTCGATTATATTAATTCTTACTTTCACTTACCTATATATGAAATATATACTAAGGGAAAGTATTGCGATCGTGAAAAATTTGACATTCCTGTTTTCAAAAGGAAACACACGTTTTGGGGTCTCCTGAGTCCAAATAACCCTAAGTCCCGCGAAATGGTCTGTGTGTGTGTGAACAGTGAAGAGCTCAAAAACTATAAACCGCAAAAACTTGAAATTTGGTGTATGTTTATGCGTGCGATGCGATAGCAAACATTTCGTCACTATTGATTAAACTAAGGGGGTACTTTATTTAATAAATTTTATGTTTTTAATTTTTTTTTTTTTTTTTTTATTCAATTTTCCCAAAAACGGATCTAACGATTTTGATCAAACTCGTCTTTTTGAATGAGAATCAAGTATTCTTTAATATCAGGTAAGTTTTATCATAGTTAAAATGTTATTAGGGGGATAAAATTGCGCAGGGGACTATTTTATTTTCCTAATAAAGTATCTTTGTTTTTGCTCATATGGAGGAATAAACAGTCTCTAATTATGTCTCAAAATAAGGAATGGCTAAATTGCTTATCATATAAGGTCAATTTGAAATTTAAAGCCACATTAGCGTCGCGGGCTCATATCCCGGGGTGGCCCTAATATTTTTTAAATGGAGTAAAAAATCCATTGCTATGCAGTTCCTCGGAAAGGACGTAAAATGGAGGTCCCTAGCCTGTACCATGCCAGGTACTCATTAAAGATCCTTATCCTAATTATACCTGAATAGGCAAAGTTAGGACTCCCACTGTAGCATCGTCCGATTATGCTTCGTGGCTTAAAGTGACGTTAAACAAACAAAGATAAAAATTGAGGGCTTAGAATTAAGAACTGTTGTACAGAAGCTGTTAACAGTCTGGGACTTCAACCATATGTTTTTTTAATTAATCTAATCTTACTTCGTGGCAGACCACCATTTTAAATTATTTTTAAATAATTTATTTTTTTAAGAGAAAAGATTTGGCTCCGCCGGGAGTCGTCTCCTGCGTTACATGCGAGGATGCTAACCACTACACCACAGAGCTCGGCTCAAGGCAGAGCAAATCCTTCCTCTTCACTGATCAGTGGTGGTTATCTGTGGTGTAGTGGTTAGCATCCTCATATGTTTTTTTGTTTTAGCGTTACAATATAATTGTAATAACTAAAATTTTCAAGTAACAAGTCAACTTCTTTTGTTGGAATTGTTTTTTTGTGTCTGTTTACGTGGATAAGCAATAGATATAGATAAATGAGCGTATATTGTTGGGTACGATTTATAAAACCCTAACGAAAAGATTTATATTTCCGTTAAAATTTATTATAGTTAACGAACGCACTTCAAAACAAGACTAACTCTCCACTGCATCGTTGCTTGTATTTAGTCATAAGGAGAATGGTCAAGAAACTCGTGGAACCGCGTTCTATAACAGTTTGTCCCAAAACAAAAGGTCTGGTATTTTTAAACCAAATTTTTTTTTTTGTTTAATGTCATAATATATTATGATAATGAAGAATTAAACGCGAAAACATTTTATTATTAAATATTGCTCTTTATCGAGAAGAATTAAATTTTATGGTAAGAAAAGGTTTGGCGAAGAGCGGACAAGTTTAAAAAAAAAAAAATTAAATAAAAATAAAAATTGGAATGGAGTTGTTATGGAGGCATTGACCCGGCCTAGAAACCCTGTTTCCATTCCAAAACGCTGCGTCTTATGGAACTCGGCCAAACATAACGCTCCCATATCTCTTCTTTAGGGTTTTATACAATCGTACACAAGATATATACGCATATTTATGTATATGTATTGCTTATGCATGTAAACTAACATTAAAAAAAAAAATAACTGTACCTCTCCTAGACAAGTGTAATGTAGTTTATCGTATCCAGTGCTCCACGCTTAATTGCAACAGTTGCTATATAGGTGAAACCAAAAATTATTTTAAAAAACGTATTTATCAACATAAATACAGTATTTCCACGCGTAATTCGTCTACATCTAAATTAGCAGAACATGCCATTGCCCACAACCATTCCTTCGACTTTGAGAACCCCTCCATATTAGCAACTGTATGTAACCACGACAAACGTCTCCTCTCAGAATCCATTTTCATCCATCTAGAAACAAATAACCCGGTAAATCACAAAACAGATAAAAAGATAATTTCATCCACTTATTCTAACATCTTCCGCATCCTCAAATCCTAGTTTTGATTTCAAAGGTACCTGCAATTATCTCTGTACCCCTTTTACTATTATTATTTTTTGTATTGTATGCTTCTTTCTGTATATTTTCCATATTTGTATGCATTGTTACATTATGTATTATCTCATTTTTATGTTATTATTCAGTCCAGACACAACTATTTGTATACAGTACCATATATTTTGTTAGTTTTTAAATATTTTTGTTCACTCAGTTGTCATGTGCCTTCACTTCAAAAGCGTTGGATTTCCCCGCCATAAACCTTTG
The DNA here is from genome assembly GCA_911387785.2 of Aelia acuminata. Classification (NCBI taxonomy): domain Eukaryota; kingdom Metazoa; phylum Arthropoda; class Insecta; order Hemiptera; family Pentatomidae; genus Aelia; species Aelia acuminata. Next base: position 1,925,001 of record OU426981.1, on the reverse strand, counting down.
AAGTCGGCAAACTAACCCCCTACCACTACCTCTCACCTTATTTTTACCTTTAGTCTTAGTATCCACCTGGACTCAGTAGGTGAATATCAGATTCTATTTGATCTTGTTAACCAGCCCCTTATTTTAATATTCATGTATACACCATCTTTTATATTATTATCAGTTCTGTAATGAATCCATTTATTGTCACCCTCTAGCATAGATACTCATATATTTGTTTTCTTTAAGCCCTGATGAAGATCCACAAGTTGGATCGAAACGTTGGCTTACCATAATACATATCATTGTAACTGAAAATCCTGACCATCATTTAACCTATCGTAAAAAAAAAAAAAAAAAAAAAAAATGGTGCGATGTGCGACCCACACAACTTTCACTTACCAACTTTTAGAAATTGAAGTAGTAAGTTAAATTCCTCTTCCGAAAGTCGCTCATTTTCCACATTCATTTACTTATTTTTATTTGTATTTGCTCTTTTATAGTAGGGGAGAGCGGGGTTAGTTGGCAACAGTTTTCACTTTTTTGATTGTCGAGTCGTTCCTGTTAATATAATCCCAATAGGGCTGATACCATTGTAAACTCCAAGTAGTAGAGCACTTCAAGTATTTTTTTAAAACTCATAATATTTAATACTAAGATCATAGAAAATTGAAGAATTCGTCAATCCAGAGTATGCCAATTAACCCCCTGTGTGGGGCAGGTTGGCCTAGAAGGTGGAGTTGTTTAGCCATCTCATTCAAGTACTGCCTGACACATATTATTGTTATTAAAAGCTGCAATATAATGGTATAATAATTTTGTATCGTTTTTTTTAAGTTTTTTAAGGGAAAATAGAATGACAATAGAAGAAGATAGTAGTTTAGACTGTCGTCACTTTCTGCACAAGAAAATTTTAATGAAAATATAAAAATTTACTTACATGTTGTAAAATCAATCAATGATTGATTTTATATGATTTTATGAATAATGTGTTTCTCTCCCTTACCCAAGTCGGTTAGTATATTTCGTACCGTGGGTTCAAGAATTACTAGTAACAGAAGAGGTTTACATAATCCATGGTTCAGTAGTGATGGTATATAGACTCGTATGTAAAACAAAAGGATTTAAATACCGACAATGGCCTCAATGACAAAAGCTATTCAGGGGCAGATTTAATGGTCCAATAGAATTCAGTGTTGTACTAGATATATATGTCATTGGTATGTATCTATCGATTATAATCATCATATTCACGCTCTTAATAGATATTAAGCGGATATGACATGAGCACACTGCTTCTAGAGGTGGACACGTGATGATGACTTGGGTGACTCACTTCATGATGGCTGAACTCTCGGAGGTGAGTCTAAAAATAATTTCTAAAAATAAACTTTTTTTGACGCTTATACTGAACGGAAAAAGATTAAAGTTCAATTTTCTGTTCTATCACGAATTATATTGAATAAAAAATGTTCAAGATCGCTAAATTCTAAGTGCTCCATCATAAAGTAGATAAAACTTTTTAAGTGAAAACAGTTAATGGCTTTATTTTTGATAAGAAGAGATAATTTGGCCTTAGCCGGGATTCGAACCCAGATTTCCGTATCACTAGTAAGTTACCCTTGCTACTTTAGCCACCAGGCACATACCCCCGTCAAGTCAATCCTCTCTCTTAACTGACTTACTTTACTGTTCTTATAAAAAATATTTTAAAAAATATAATAACAATTTTCAAGTAACAATAGAAAGAAAAACCTAAGTAATATTAGACCCTTAGCGAATCTAAAAATACCAAGATGGAGTGGAGCTAGACCAAAAGTCAATAGATCAATGGCTGAGGTCACCAAAACATACCCGATAGAAGTTCGGTCATCGTTTTTAAGATTAATGGAAAAATATAACCGTTGCGATAAACTTTATACAGATGCGTCAAAAGTGGGCGATACTGTTGGCTGCGCTGTGAGTAGTAAACACACCCAGCTCCTATTTAACTTACCAGGGGAAAGCACAATATTCACTGGGGAAGCGACAGCCATCCTAAATGCTCTCTACTTGATAGCGGAATCCAGGGAAAAGAATTGGGCTGTTGTAACGGATTCATGGAGCGTTTTGGCTGCCATTGATAGTCCAAACCCACGAAATTCGTTAATAATAGAAATCCTCAATGAATGGTGGGATATAAAAAGAAAAGGCAAGACCATTAACTTCGTCTGGGTTCCTGCCCACTGCGGCATTCCAGGCAACGAAAGAGCTGACCAGGCAGCCCATTTAGCAAGACTAGAAGAAGGGACAGGAATTAGTAAAGTTAATAAGATTACCCTAGAGGCTGGACCCTACAAACAAAGAAAATACAATTAGCAAATTGGGAGAAGATTTGGGCGAGAGAAACTTGAGAATTAACAAAGGTAAAAACTGACTGTAGGAGATGGAATACTAGCTACAGAACTTCAAGGAGAGAAGAAGTAAGACTGTGCCGTCTAAGGATTGGGCATTGTCATTTCAAACACAGTTACCTGCTTAGGAGGCTAGAAGCTCCAACCTGTGAAAAATGTGACAATGTTCCTCTATCAGTACAACACCTTCTGTTAGAGTGCCCACAATTTGAAAAGCTTAGGAAAAAAGTTGGACTTTCTGATTCTCTAAAAGAAATTATGAAAGACAACGAAGAGAGAGTCACAACTCTATTCAAGTTCCTTAAATATTCGGGATTCTATAGATGGGTTTAAACCACCATTAGACGCCAAAGACTCTTTAGGGTAGAGGCGAAAACACAAAATAAAAAAATTTTATGCCGTCACTCGGACAGGAAGTAAAATGAAGGTTCTGAGCCTGTCCGATGTTAGATACTCGTTTAAAATCCCTATCCTAATTATACCTGGATAGGCAAAATTTAGGACTCCCACTGTGGTATCGTCGAATAAGCGGCGTAAAATGGCGTTAAACAAACAAAGATACGGGAGTTATAAGACAATGCTAATTATTTAAATTATTTTCATCTATTTCTAACGTTGCCTAAATGCACGTAATATGCAATTAAGGAAGGGACAATTGCAGCGCGGTTGCATCCAGCAATTAATCTAATTATGTCATTAATTATTTAAAAACATTAATGACCACTTAATAAATGTAAAAGCAAAAGCAAATAATATAAATTAAAAAAAAAAAAATCCTTAAATAAGGCCTCTTTTAATTGAATGCACCAAAACTGCTTGGAAATATAGAAAAGTAATAAATAATGAGTACTCCTGTTAGCTTAATTTAATTTAAAAATTATAGTTTCTAGGTTTTGTTTTTTTAACGTCACTTTATGCCACTAAGGCTAACCGGACGATGCTACAGTGGTAGTCCTAAATTTTGCCTATTCCAGAATAATTAGGATAGGGATTTTAAACGAGTACCTGACATCATACAGACTCGGACCTCCATTTTACGTCCTATCCGAGGGCCGACATAGCCAAGGATTTTTTACTCCCTTTAATTCATCCAAGGGCCACCGCGGTACGCGAACTTTAATATTTTAAGTTGCTATGCTAACCACTATACCACAGGTGACCGACCCCATTCTAGTTTTTAATATCTTTAATTAAGATGACTTTGGTTTTAGGATACTATACTTAAGCTTTTTTAATTTATCAAATTATCTTTGTTTTTTTCGTTTTTCATATTCCAAAAGTCTAATTTTTTTTTTTTATGTATCTAAACTCTGGTAAGCCTATTTAGTTTAATTCGTTTATATAATTTGCATTATTTTGTATAATACTTTTCAAATAAATTTATTATTATTGAAATAAACGAAGAGTTTAGCAGTTTTCAGCCCCGAACAAGTGAAGAGATTTACGAGGAACACAGGTGGGACCAAGCCACAAGATAAATCACACAACTTGGATCGATAGAGCAGGACCAATAAATTTTACTGCCCTTTGCGAAATCCTGCGTCATTCAGGAATGGGATATTCAAGGAACATACAATAGAACGAAACTTATACATCTGCGCCATTGCATGCAACTTATTTGCTTTTTAATATCGTATTTTTTTTTTTTTTTTTTTTTTCGGTTTGCGCATTAAGCCTAATGAGACCTTTGGCCGCGCAGTGTGGTCTTCTTACATACATTTGTGTTGCTTGCGGGAGCACAGACAGCCTGGAGGGGTAGCCCAAACCTCACGTTGCTGCAAGCCATGGTCACCACGGTGCAGCGGCAGACTGCCCATAGCTCCATAACCAATCCCATTGGGGCCAATTCGGCAGTGTCTTTCCCACCGATGGCGTCAGCTCTCTCGCGGTTCAAGGACTGTGACAAACTGGTCTAGGTCCTAGAATTATGGTAGCCCAGAGTCAGCAGGCCCCGAGGACCTATATTTCTTTTCCCGAAGCATACCGTCCTTGAACCAAACCTCCGGGCGGTTACTGACATCCTAGAAGACCACACCACGATTCTCGATGAGATACACGGGGAAGGTTCATCACTCCTACGCCCGGTCGGTGTGAGTCGCCTCCAGTAGGCTGACGGGCCTCACATACCCTGACGGGCCGGGGTAGACTGGGACTGAGTGGCGTTCATTGGCGGGCGGTCACCCGAATGGAGCGGTCACCCATCCAAGTACTAACCACGATGGACGTTGCTTAACTTTGATTACGTATTGCAAGCGCCCTTATCCACTCGGCCATCCCGGCCCCCTTTAATATCGTATATTATAACAATATTTGGCGTCCCGCGGTGGCCCTAGAATTTTTTTAATGGACAGAAAAAAAATCCATTGCTATGCAGTTCCTCGGTAGGACATAAAATGGAGGTCCCGAACTTGTACGATGTCAGGTACTCCTTAAAGATCCCTAAACTATTTAAACCTAGATAGGCAAAATTTAGGACCTCCCAGTGTAGCATCGTCCGATTAGCCATAATAGCATAAAGGGACGTTAAACGAACAATAAAACAATGTTTTTTTATTTCCATTTAAATATCTGCAACACACCCATTTCCGGTTTTGAAATGTCACATACCTCAGACTCATTACGTAATATAAGAGAGGAATTCCTGCCGGCAAAATGAAACCTCAAACCCCACATTTTTCGCCATGTTATTAAAAACATCAATACCTGTTCAATAAATATAAATTTAAATATTTTATAATGTTCCTATTTGGAATTTAGTAAATAAATGTCACGCTTTTATTGATTTAACTTTATAAATTCTCTGAAATTTAAAAACAATAATAAAATGGAATATATTTACGTATTTAACATAAGACATTTTTTTTGCAGTAAAAAAGATCTGTCTCCAACCAGTTTTTTGTAATATATTCTATGTCGGGGATTGTAATTTAATAATAATAATAATGAATACTTAACGAACCCAAAGGTTCGCTGCCGAACAACTAGCTGCTTAAATTTCCTCATCGATTTCGTTTTTTTCTAGTTACCATCGCTCCTAAATATCTGAACTTCCCTACATGTATTTGATATTGGTAGTAATACATTATTTTAGTATCATTAAATATTATTATTATTATTATTATCATTTCCTTTAGAGAGTGAAGAAACCCATCGATGTTAGGGTTAGAATTTTGTATCCACTTGAAAGATCCGAAGAGCCGCTCCGCCCGGTTGACATTGATAGACTCCAACCGAGCCAAAACAAACACAACCAAAAGCAAACAAACAAACTAACAAACAGCCTTATCTCTCTTAATTGGATAGAAAAAACAAATAGGCTCAAGGATTTACCAAACTAGCTCAATGTTTGTTAGGATAAAAGTAAATAAATAATCGTTGAGAGTGCTTGAGGGAGTGGACACTGAAGGGATTACTCTCATAAGTAAAATACCTAATTTTTAGGACTTCGTCAGCAAAAAACAAGACAAAAACAATGACATAATTAAATAAATAACCATGGTAAATGGAATGAAAGAAGTTATAGAGACCAATATATGTCCAGTAGGTTGCAGCACATTACTGAACAACTGACAAGTACACTGAATTGCCTAACCTGATTCTTTTTAAGGAGGGAAATTCAAAAACTGTAGAGAAATAGGCTTGTCACAAAGTCACCCCATTAGTCACAACGTCACCTCATTTTACGGTATACGATCGATCTTCAGAGCAAGACTGACTCCCCAGTACGTCGCTATTTACATTTAGTCCTATAGGTGCCTTTACACCTAACGAACTTTACCTTCGAACACCACCCTCGAACAACCTTCGTGAAGCCTTCATGTCGACTGTTCGGGTGTTCTAGGTACTTCATCTGTTCGCCTGGGTTCGGGGGTAGCGCTAGTGTCACTTTTGATTTGGGTTTTTCCTAAGTGACAGGAGTTGTTTGTGATAGTAGTGTAATTTGTGAAACGTTGTAAATCGTCTCCTATTTTTCAGATAATATAAAATATATTGATAATGGAGATTTTTTCTTTATCATAAGCCAGCTTTGGGTACGTCAGCCATATTGGTTCGCTTAACCTCACGTGAAGTATAATTGGCTGTTCGCTTCACGTCGGTACGGCAAGGTTCGAAGGAGAACTTGTTCGAAGGTGAGGTTCGTAAGGTGTAAAGGCACCTTAAGAAGAAAAGCCTGTAAGTTCCGAGACCAGCGTAGACGGTACTCGAACCTCATAGTCACAAACATGTACTATGACAATTTGTTCTAACTGTTAGTTCGTTCCAACAAGTCTAGAACTATTACAAAACATATGTTTTATTGTCCGTTACAATATTTTAACACAAACATCATTATATGATCAATCTTCAGAGCGAGACTAACTCGTGTGTCGTTCTTTTTATCAGAGTTGGGCAGTAGTTAACTACATTTGTAATTAACTACACAGACAACTACATGTAGTTTGTAGTTGGAAGCGCGCAACTACTATTTTTCAACTACCAGTTAAGTAGTTGTAATTTAAAACTACAACTACAGTAGTTGGGAAAAGGTAGTTGGGAATGGCAAATACAACAAGTAGTTGTAAATGTAGTTTAGAGCGGCAACAACATTTGCTAAGCAACGTCTAATTAAATCACATGTTTTTGCTATTTCTATTTTGTGTTTAGATAAATACTCCATAGATAAATGGGCTCCATTATGGTTGATAATCTGTTTTAAAAATAGTACAATACATTTACGTAATACAAATTTTTTTCCATGATTTCCGGCAGTCAATTATTTTTTTTTAACCTTAGGTTCTCGATCAATCCCGTTTTATATATTAGCTGAATTGCATTTGATATACTCCTTATCGATAATACTAGATATCGATAATTACTCGTTATCAATAAAAGTAGTTGTAGTTTCAGGCCCATAATTACAGTTGCAACTACTAGTTGTAGTTGTAAAAATGCAACTACTTTTTTGAAACTACAGTAGTTGTATTTGTGGTCCATCAACTACAAATTATAAGAGTAGTTGTAGTTTCAACAACTTCCCAACTACTGTGTCAGTAGTTTTGTAATTTGTAGTTCAACTTCTTTTTGCCCAACTCTGCTTTTTATTTAGTCTGGATTAGGTCCTAGACATGCGTAGATTATACTCGAAAAATCTCGAAGAAGTATTAGAACAGTTTGTTCCAACAATCTAGAACTCTTTTAACTGATATGTTTTATTCACGTTACAATAGTATGTGAAATTATAGAAACAACAAGTGTATTTACCTCTATTTCAATTTCGAGCCTTAAATTTATTACATTTATAAATTTAATTTTTTTTTTTTCTGCTTTCACGTACCATGGGAATGCTCATTATTTTCTCCTTAAATGGGTAGACTCAGCCTCTTAAGGACTCCTTGAATAAAGCAATATATATAAAGGTGGTAGTAGAAGCTGAGAAGACCTCACCTCTATACTCCTTGTTCTGATTTACATCTCCCTTTCCTTCCTGTTATTTTCCGCTCCGATGGTTCTCAACGCGACTTCCAAGGAGCTCTCCTTGTTCGCGAAGAAGGAGAGGATCTCGTTATCTACCCTTCGCAGGACATAATATCGTGACAGTGTAAATTGTATGGTGCATCCTCACTAGAATAGAACGTGCGTCTGTTTGTCGGCACAAGGATTAACTAAGAAAATTAAAGACTTATTTATATCTATGTTTTTTTTTTTTTTTTTTTCGATTTTCTTAAAAACGGCTCAAACAATTTTGATTAAACTCGTCATATTTAATGAGAATAAAGTATTCTTTAATATCAGGTAAGCTTTATAATTATTAAAATGTTCTGAGGGGGCTTGTATGAGGAAGGAGACTTTTTTGTTTTCAGAAATTAACTGTTTAATTAACAGGCCTAAAAATAAGAAATGGCTAAATATAAAAAAAAATCGATTAACATATAAAGTAGAATAGAAAAAAAAAGAAGAAATTATCCCGACCTAAATCCATCGCACCAGTTTTTTATAATATTATTATTTCTGTCGATATTAGTTTTTTTCTTATATAAGAAGAAAGTAATTTTTATTCTGGGACATCTAGTCCGCTAAGAATAATAATGCATAGGCAAATCTAGAATCACTTGTCTGGCTAGTTATGAATACATAACTAATAAGCAAATAAAAACAAACAACATATTAAAGAACTCTTTGCATACTTAAGTTTTTGAAATTAAGTTTGGAACCAAATCTTGCTTAGCTTTTTTACATTTCTTTCAGCGAGTCAATTACAATTAATCCTTTGCGTGAATAGGATTAGAGTGTTTATATATTTGAAGAGTCCACGGAAGAAAGGGGGGAGAGTCAATTTTTTTCCGAATTTTAGTTATATATATAATTGTTAGTCTAGTTGAGTAGAATATGTTGGTGAAAAGAAGTAGCCAGAAAAAATGACAGTCGGTTGGTTACAAGGGATGGAAAGAACCACGTACTCGGAAGAAAGGGGGAATGTCTTCGCGGAAAAACCTAGAATGGGGGAGAGTCATGTTAGAAGTTATATGGGTTGTGAATTAATATCACCATTTCATCAATAAAACAGGGAAGAAAGGGGGAGCGTCCAGGACTACCCCCCTTTCTTTTATGTATAGATTGTTTTTTTTTCACTAAAAACTTTTTTTTTTTAGAGCCTGTTATGTCTGTTTCGGGCAAATTTATTATTTTGACACGCAAAACAAAAAGGAAAAGGACATATAAGAAAATTGAAGAAAAATAATAAAATATACGTAAGTAATTAAAGATCCAAACCTAAAAACTCGATTTTCTCGGAAAGCACTCCAAATGACATCCCCCCTTTCTTCCGTGGACTCTTCATTTTATTACACATTTTATATCGAATTGCGAATATAGAATGTTACATCTCTTAAAAAGCAAGACTAATTTCCTAAATAAAAATTGTCGTCGATTTGCGAAAGGTCTAACGGTGAAATCTCATAACAATTTTTGTACGATCACAAGTGAGAGGGGGATGATCGTGTAGCGAAATAGAACCTTTCGCCATTGACAAAAGGGTTACCTGTGCTGTAGTGGTTAGCATAGCACCCTACAAAACTAAAAGTAGCGGGTTCGCGGTAGGAAAAAATCCTTGGCTGTGCCGTCCCTCGGATAGGACGTAAAATGAAAGTTCCGAGCTTGTGCGATCTCATGTACTCGACCCCTATTCTTATTATACCTGGATATGGGAAAATATGAGGACTACCACAGGAGCATCGTCAGATCAGCCACAGCTGCATATATTGACCAATATAAAAAAAAAAAAGAGTTGACTGAAGAATGAAGATATTTTTTTTGTGTTTTCCCTGATTCACTTAAAAAAACTTGTATTATGAAAGAGAATGTCTTCATTTAAAGATAAATTGGATGGATTTCGCTTTACTATTGTACTATATCGCAGACGTATACTCTCAGACACAAACGCGAGACTACAATATAGACCTCAACAAGAGATAGCTGGAAAAGGAAATATCATGGAAGTGCCGATACTGTTCTGTCCGCCTAACACCGGGGCCTTTCGTTCGCTTCTATTCTCTATACTTGTCAATATATCGTACATCTCAGCAAGATATTGGAATTATTTATAAATTATTGTAACACTTATGTGGGTTAAACAATTTATATTTAACGATAATAACTATTTTAAATGCCACACAAATTATGAAAACACAAACATTTAAACAGGTTACTTCGTGACACAGAAATAACCTCATGAATAGCGCTTCAGAACAATAATTTAATCTCAGGTCCATAGCTCCTTTTTTCCACACAACTTTTACTTACGAATTCAGATTAGAAATCGACGTGTTTCGATAATATGTAAACGCAATTCCTCAACTTCACACATTTTTCCACATTTAAGTATATACTTATATTTGTATACCTCCAAAAGTTATAGAGTATCTGCATAGAAAAATTTGGTAGTTCTCAACACTTTTTGATTCATTATTGCTAATTCATGTATGAAGGGACTAATTTTATCAACAGTCGAGTTTTTTTTACTGCTTGCTTGTTTTTTACTACGAATTGCTTTTTGCAAATACATCGTGAAGGTGAATCGATAGGGGTATTTACGTCTCTTATGCCTTTCTGGAAATCGAGAACGATTACTGTTCCTCTAAAATCGCTTTATATTGTTTTCAAAAACTTATTACGGAACAAAAGTTTCTAGACTTAACATTAATTATAGATTATTATCTTATACCATATTTTTATACACCTGCGATGCTTCAAAAATTTGAGCATCACGTATTTACTCTCTTAAGTAACGTTAATCTTTTTATTAATAAATAAAAGTTTTTATTTTCATAATACGGTTAGTAAAACTTTGGTCCTAAACCTACACCGAGTTTGATCAAAATCGTTAAAGCCGTTATTGAGTAAAAAAAAAAAAAAATGCGTGATAATGAGACAATAGTTATTAGGTAAAGTGCCCCCTCCGCTTAACCAATTTTTATGTAATTTCGGCAGTCGTCATTACATACGTCATTACATACAGGTCATATACATACGTCAAATGCCAAGTTTGATAAAAATCGATAAAGCCGTTTTCGAGTAAATAAAAAAAAACACGTGAAAATGTGATAACATTTATTAAGTAAAGTGCCCCCTCCAATAAATGAATTTCGATGAAATTTTGACTGTCCCATCGCGGGCATATACATATACCAAATACCGAGTTTAATCAAAATCGTTAGAGCCGTTTTTTAGAAAATTGAGAAAAACGTAAAAAATAGACAAAATTCTTTAAATAAAGTTCCCCCTCCGTTAGACCAATTTTGATGAAATTTTTGCTTTCACATCGCGGGCAAACACATACACCAAATACCCAATTTCAGTTTTGTACGACCTACAGTTTTTGAGCTAGTCTGTTCACACAGACCATTTCGCGGGACCTGGTTATTTGGACTCAGGGAACCCCAAAAGGTGTATTTCCGTTGAAAACCGAAAGTCGAAATATTTCACGGTCACAATACTTTCCTTATTATATATTTCATATATAGGTAAGTGAAAGTAAAATTTCATTCAATAAAAATTAATTCAGGGCCTTTTAAAAACTATGTACGTTACCTAGGACTATACTTGGACAAAAGACTCACTTGGAACATACAAAATTACTTTTTTTTAAGAACTGACCAGATGATATTAACAACTGTCGCACCTCCTAGACTACAGATCATAATTTAACTTAGGAAACTAAATACTAATATACAACACGACACTAAAACCTGCTTGGACCTACGGAGCAGAACTTCGTGGTTCCGCTAAACAAAATTCAAATCACTCAGTCAAAAATTCTTCGATCATATGATTGATAAATATATATATATATTTTGAGATTGGAAACACAAGCCCGAAAATTAGATGCATTGCTAATAATTCATAATTAAAAACATAAAATGTTTCAACTAAATTAGAAGATAAAGAAAAATTAAAAAATAAACTGTTTTATTTTTAACCTCTTTTAAATTATTATTTGTTAAAAAAGCTCCAAAAATATTGAATACCAAGATTCCAACTTACCTCGCTCCAACAGTCAATAATAATGGATTATTAAAATTGTCCGGTTATCGATTTTAACGGGCAATTATTTTGTGAATATAACCGGGCGGTCGTAACCGATAAAAATTGTCAGGTTAACCGGTTATTAGAATCATCGGTTATTATATTTTAATAATTTAATCGGTCATAAACAATAGCAGAAAATAACAGGTTACTCTTTAAAAATTAATCGATAATCGGCGTACGGGTAGATTATAGATATCCGTAGGTTCTTGAAATCCCTTATTTACTATTTTAAACAAAATAAATTGATTGAGTTGAACAAAATTCTTCGAAAAATTTTTAACGCTCCATAGTATGTTTCCAACGACACAATACACAAAGACATGGATATTCCGACAGTAGAGCCATACATTCACGACAAATACACCACATTTCACTGCTCTACAAAAACAACAAACCACCAAACAAAACTCATGACAATCCGAACCCGCCTGCCTGTTTCTTCTCTTTCCTCCTCCCAGTTACCGGTCAAACGAAAATTAAAAAGACAATGGCCCAGGAATATTTTCGAGTAATGCAATTGAATCAAACAAATCGCAGAAAAACTTTGAATCACCCACAAATTTGCTGGATGTGCTCCAGCGAAGGCTTAAATTACGTTGTTGTTGTTGTTGTTTTGAGTTTTAGGGCAAAAAACTGCTGATGGTTATCATTGCCCTAATAGCTGGAAAAGTCAGTGTATTCATTCTCGTAATGTTTTTAGTAGGGAGGGGAAAATAAAGATTAAGAAAATAAAAGTAAATAGTTAAGAGTAAATAAGTAAAATAAGATTATGGTTAAAAAAAAAACTTTATAATTGTATAGATAAAATATATCATTAGTTTTAAAGCATCAACTATCTTACGGATAGTATTCGACTGTTTTATAGATTTTTCAAATTAGATGGAAGAGTCCTATTTTTTTGATAAATTTAATCGTATTGTTGATGTGTTGCTCGTTATCACCTAAGGCCTCAGAGAGCTGACGAGGAACACCACATCTTTCCATCGCTCTCCTGTAGCCTCGAAGATATGGCTTACCGTGAGGGATACTCTGCAGAGTTGGCACTGAGGTGGATCACCCCTTGTCATAAGGTAGCCATGGGTCAGTTGGCAATGTCCAATTCTTAGGCGTGTGACAACTACCTCTTCCCTTCTACACTGTCTGGAGGATGAGTTCCAGCAATTTACGGTCGGTTCAATCTTTCTTAGTTTATTGTTTTCCAGCGTGGTCCAGGATTGTTGCCATTCACTTTGAATTTTTACATAGAGCTTAAATTACGTAAATGATAAAATAAACTTTGACCTTTTTTTTTTTTTTTTTTTTTGTGGCTTAAGTAAAATAGATGTATATACAAGTTTTTTCTAGCGGTAAAGGGGAAACACATTTTAGATAGCTACGAAAAAAAAAAAAAAAAAAAAAAAATGAAAAGACAGCAAGAAATCTTTGATACACCCTTCTCCATAAACACGACTCTCTTCAAATTTCTCTCAAGCCTGTCCATCCACTTCTAGATGGAAACTTGTCAGGTGAGATTGCGGATGGGAAAGCGGGCAGAACAGATCACTCCCTGTCCTTCTGTACAGTGTCGAAGAGAAGAAATTTACGAGAATGCTCAGAAGAAATCAACTTCACCAACGACAAGCAAAAAAGCGATTCAAATGCACAATACTACACCTCGATGTATTGAACAGTGCAAAGTATTCAAAGAAAGAAATAAGAAAAATAAAATTCCAAGTCATGACTACGCAACGGGAACATAATTGTAGCGATGTATCGAAACCAATTGAACACGTAATATCACAAAAACATTTTTTTATGGCTTCCTCGCAGTTGCGAGCGCTGTATAACTTATATTGAGGGTCACCTGTGGTGTAGTGTAACATTAACACTAAAGTTCGTGGGTTCGCGTCCCGCTGGGGCCATAGGATTGCTTAGATTCAGGTACTCGTTAAAGATCCCTATCCTAATTCTTTGATGCGCGGTCATAAGGGCTTAAGTCACTATTTAAGCAATTGGAGATTATATCGTAATATTATAGCACGAAATCAGAGCTACCGGTTGGTATTAATGTCTTAAGTCAAACTTAAAAAATCGATTAGCTGTACTAATTGATTTTATAGCCTTGAGTCAAGTTTATAACTTCCTTCCTGGTTTTAAGCTCTTAAGTCAACATATGCCCTTAATACCGTTCACTACTTAAATAAATTTTATTGGCGTTATAGTCTTATGCGACTACTCAAACAGTGGTACAACTTGGTATGAAACAAAATTGGTATGAATAGAGATGACGTACGCACAGTGGTTGAAAGGCGGAAAAAACCTATTTTTTGAAGGTATTGGAATATTCTTTTTCTTTTCATTATTAATTAATAGAATAGTTACCTGACACATTCCATCAATTTATTCGGAGATATTCTGATTTTTAAACTCGTTAGGACCCTTTGAAAATCGATCATTGAAAAACTCTATTTTTCAGCGGAAAATTTATAACACTATAATAATTTTTAAAACTCGCATTTTTGTTTATTAGAGCGATTTTCCTTCATAATCATGAAAAGCGATCTCACATATTACACTAGCATAAAAATGATGCTATTTGGTCTATGTTTTAACCCAGAAATGAAATCCCGAATAAATGCAATAAAATTAAGACAAAAATTTTTTTTGGTAATTCATATTTTTCAAGCGCAGCCGAGCGCAGTTTTAAAATCCATTTTTTTAAGAAGAAGATACATTCAAGGAAATATTAAAACATATTCTAGCTGCGTCCACCTGCGTCTGTACAAGTGGGATATTTTTTTTTTGTTGAAATACCTATGCTATTTCGTGCAGTTTATTCGCTACGGAGCTTGTGCTTCGAATTAGGTTATTACTAATCATTTAGTAAAACATCATGCCTTACTTACCAGGTCTGTAGCATCATTTACAAAGTCAGTCTGAATCGTTATTAGGTCGATAATAAATCAACTTTTTCACCTACCGTGATTTTAGAATGAATTTGAAAATTATTAATAATAAGTTTATTAACATGACCTCCGATAACTTAAAGGCTTCGGCACTTTTCATTTTTAAGCATCCATTTGTTTTTAGAAGATTGGTTTTAAAAAATAGTTCAGCTATTATTTAGCGTGAATAAGGGATCTGAATTTTCACAGATAGAGTTGCAGTTATTAAATCTATATTGAACAGTCTATCCCAACATCTGCTATCAAAATTATATTAAAGTTGGATGACCCCAATCTTATATATTAATATGATATATATTATATAGTTATGAATTAAAACATAACGACAAAAATAATTGATAGTCCCTATATATGATTTTTTTTTTTGTTTACCTAACTTGAGTGTTTTCATGAAATAAAATGATATTGCAAGTACTATCAACGATATTACTAGCATAAAACAGCAAAAGTGTATAAACTGGCCGATCTTGAGTCGAAAATTTATGTATATTTTGTTTTTCTATTTTCCTTACACTGCCGGTTAATCCGAATAGCCGGTTAAGCGGGGCTCATATTTATACATCTTATAGAAAATTCAATCGTGGTAATGCTAATATCAACTTTATTTTTTTGCGGCTTACAGATCAGTTTTGACAAGGTTTTTTTCCGAAAATAGTCGATTTTCAACCACTGTGCGTACGTGGGGTGTTGTTGACCCCTTAATGCGTGTGATGTTGACCACTCAATGATAGAAAAACAATGAAAAACAGCTAAAAATCCCAATTTATCATCCTCACGATTGGTTCAAGCTAGTTAGGGGAAACGGAAAGAAAATGCCATTTCAAGTAATTGAAATAAAACAAGAAGATTTTCTTGTTATTTTCAGAGCTTCTCAAGACAGATTTAGTATTAAGGAAGACGAATTCGGATGGAGACTTTCCTGGCATAACGTTCAGTTCCTTCAGTACACTCATGATTACAGTACTCTGTTGTACAAGAGCTCCTTAACAGAAGAAGAACCCTTCAAGTATATGAGTTTTAGAAAAAGAGAGAGAGGCCTTCCATAGGATATGTTCAACAAAAGTAGTTACTAGTCCATGGTTCCTATACCCTGATACCACCAGTATTTCACAATTTTCATAGAAAACTCCTAACAGATTCTGCTATCCAAGCGGAGGATCCTGACCTTCTGGAAGTTGAGCTGGAGTAGTCAGTCCCAAATAAAAGCAATGAAATTTTGAGATTTGTTAATTTGGTATTTCTTCATGGATGCCATTAGTAATGTAAAAATCTGGTGCGTACGCGCAACACACAACTTTCACTTACCAACTTACTTTGATTAGAAATTGACGTGTTTAGCTAAATATCATTTCCCAAAGTCACACATTTTTCTACATTCATATCTTATTTTTGTTAATCGTTAAAGCCGTTTTTGAGTAAATAAAAAAAACCCGTGAAAATTAAACAAAATTTATTGAGTGAAGTCCCCCCTCCCGTAGATCAATTTTGATGAAATATTTACAGTCATATCTCGGGCATATAAATACATCAAATACCAAGTTTGATCAAAATCGTTAAAACCGTTTTTGAGTAAATAAAAAAAACATGTGAAAATGGTACAAAATTTATTAAGTAAAGTCCCCCCTCCCGTAGATCAATTTTGATGAAATTTTTACAGTCACATCTCGGGCATATAAATACATCAAATACCAAGTTTAATCAAAATCGTTAAATCCGTTTTTGAGTAAATAAAAAAAACACGTGAAAATGATACAAAATTTATTAAGTAAAGTCCCCCCTCCCTTTGAGCAATTTTGATGAAATTTTTACAGACATATCTCGGGCATATAAATAGATCAAATACTAAGTTTAATCAAAATCGTTAGAGCCGTTTTTGAGAAAATCGAAAAAAACTTAAAAAGTTATTAAATAAAGTACCCCCTCCCTTTGAGCAAATTTGATGAAATTTTTGCTGTCACACCGCGGGCTTATACATACTCTAAATACCCAATTTCAGGTTTGCAAGATTTATATTTTTTGAGCTAGTCTGTTCACACACACACAGACCATTTCGCGGGACTTGATTATTTTGACTCAGGGGACCCCAAAACGTGTATTTCCGTTGAAAACCGGAAGTCGAAAATTTTCACGATCGCAATACTTCCACTTACTATATATTTCATATATAGGTAAGTGAAAGTAAAAATAGTAACAAAAAAAGTAACATAAAATAGTAACATAACATAATGTAAAAATCTAGCACAACTAAAGTCAAAGTACTTCATGAAGATGTGTGCAGTGAAGAGGGATGTCTGCAATCAGTCAATGATCAGACAAAAATAAATGTAGGCTTCAGATAGTAATAGTATATGTCAGATAGACTTACTACTATATTGTTTTATAAAAATAATAAATAATATAAATAATTGGATTTTACATAATTTTTGAAGCTTTGCTATTGATCTCATGAAAAATTCAAATTTTTGACTTTAGCCCTAATCACCGCACATCAAAGTGAAGAGGTTTGTGGTCAAAAGAGCTTATGTCAAAAATAAGTCCAAAATACCTAATCAGGAACGATCAGTCAAGAAATAAATGAATGCTTCAGATAAAATTACTATAATATTGTTTTATAAGAATGACTATTACAAATAATATAAATAATTAGATTTTACATAATGTTTTAAACTTTGCTGTTGCTCTCCTGAAAAATCAAAAATATTAACTTAAGCCCTTATGACAGCGCATCAAAGAATTATACCGGGATAGGCAAAATTAAGGACTCCCACTGTATTATCGCCCGATAAGCCTTAGAGGCATAAAGTGACGTTAATTAAACAATTACTTCCATTATTATGGAAAAAGTTCCACATATATTAATATCAAAGAAATAAGAAACAGAATGGAAGTCAAACACGAAAAAGAGAAAAGATATAAATTCCTATTCTAGCAAGGAAGGCTCTGAGACTCTTCACAGCGAAGATTTAATACGAAACAGAACTTTATATAAGGTTTTACTGGAATTCAGAACTCTTGTCCAAAGCATTCATAATTTCACACCTGTCATAATTAAAAAATTAAAAGAAGATTTGTGTGAAACATACCATATCAGTAAGATTGACTTAGCATTATACATTAGTGTTCACTTGAAATTTCATCAAATGTAATTTCTTTTAATTTTAGAAAAATAATCATCAAATAAGGGTTTCGAAAAAAATGGGGTGCTGTGTCACTCAAACAGAGTTGGGCAGTAGTTGACTACATTTGTAATTAACTACACAGACAACTACATGTAGTTTGTAGTTGGAAGCGCGCAACTACTATTTTTCAACTACCAGTTAAGTAGTTGTAATTTAAAACTACAACTACAGTAGTTGGGAAAAAGTAGTTGGGAATGGCAAATACAACAAGTAGTTGTAAATGTAGTTTAGAGCGGCAACTACATTTGCTAAGCAACGTCTAATTAAATCACATGTTTTTGCTATTACTTTCACTTACCTATATATGAAATATATAGTAAGTGGAAGTATTGCGATCGTGAAAAATTTCGACTTCGGTTTTCAACGGAAATACACGTTTTGGGGTCCCCTGAGTCCAATTAACCAAGTCCCGCGAAATGGTCTGTGTGTGTGTGTGTGTGTGTCTGTGTGTGTGTGTGTGTGTGTGTGAACAGACTAGCTCAAAAACCATAAACCGTGCGAACCTGAAATTGGGTATTTAGTGTATGTATATGCTCGCGATGTGACAGCAAAAATTTCATCAAAATTGCTCAAAGGGAGGGGGTACTTTATTTAATAACTTTTTAAGTATTTTTCGATTTTCTCAAAAACGGCTCTAACGATTTTGATTAAACTGAGTATTTGATCCATTTATATTCCCGAGATACGACTGTAAAAATTTCATCAAAATTGATCAACCGGATGGGGTACTTTACTTAATAAATTGTGTCCCACTTTTATGTGTTTTTTTTCATTTACCCAAAAACGGCTTTTTTGATTTCGATCAAACTTGGTATCTAGTATATGTATGTGCCCGCGATGTGACAGTAAACATTTCATCAAAATTGATCAATTGGAGGGGGCACTTTACTGAATACATGTAGTCTCATTTTCACGTGTTTTTTTATTTACTCAAAAATGGTTTTCACGATTTTGATCAAACTGAGTATTTGATGTATTAATATGCCCGAGATATGGCTGTAAAAATTTCATCAACATAGATCAAATGGAGGGGGTACTTTACTTAATAAATTTTGTATCATTTTTACATGTGTTTTCAATTACTCATAAAAGGAAAAAATAAGAAATGAATGTGGAAAGATTTGTGACTTTGTGAAGTGGCAATTAACAAAACACGTCAATTTCTAATATAAATAAGTTGTTAAGTGAAAGTTGTGTGTTGCGCGCACGCACCAGATTTTTTTTATTTTGTGTTTAGATAAATACTCCATAGATAAATTGGCTCCATTATGGTTGATAATCTGTTTTAAAAATAGTACAATACATATACGTAATACAAATTTTTTTCCATGATTTCCGGCAGTCAATTATTTTTTTTAACCTTAGGTTCTCGATCAATCCCATGTTTTATATATTAGCTGAATTGCATTTGATATACTCCTTATCGATAATACTAGATATCGATAATTACTCATTATCAATAAAAGTAGTTGTAGTTTCAGGCCCATAATTACAGTTGCAACTACTAGTTGTAGTCGTAAAAATGCAACTACTTTTTTGAAACTACAGTAGTTGTAGTTGTGGTACATCAACTACAAATTATAAAAGTAGTTGTAGTTTCAACAACTTCCCAACTACTGTTTCAGTAGTTTTGTAATTTGTAGTTCAACTTCTTTTTGCCCAACTCTGCACTCAAACAACTTACACCACCATTTGTTGGAAATGTATAGAACTTGCAAATAATCACACTTAATTGAAGAGTAACAAGCATTAAATTTGCACAAAAAGAAATATTGAGGCTAATAATCGAGATAAAAATCCTATCTATCAATAGTCAGACTGTACAATGTATTTATTCTAATCAAAGTAACACACTCCAAAACAGTCCATACATTTTTCCAGACCTTACATTTCTTACACAGGAGCTTTCGGCGCCTTTATGTCATATTCATCTAAAATACAATTACTAAAATACAAATACAATTAAACAAATTTATCGTTAGTAAAATTGTCCTGAGAAATAAGAATCACCACTTGTAATAATGTGGAGATACCATTTAGACCTCCGTCACTATATATTCCTAAGCTCAAGCTCAATGGAGTGTGTTACTTTGATTTAAAAAAAATCTGGTGCGTGCGCGCAACACACAACTTTCACTTACCAACTTACTTAGATAAGAAATTTACGTGTTTTGTTAAATATCATTTCCCAAAGTCACACATTTTTCTACATTCATATCTTATTTTTATTAATCGTTAAAGCCGTTTTTGAGTAAATAAAAAAACCCGTGAAAATGATACAAAATTTATTAAGTAAAGTCCCCCCTTCGGTTGATCAATTTTGATGAAATGTTGGCTATCACATATTTGGCATATACATACATCAAATACCCAGTTTGGTCACAATCGTGAAAGCCGTTTTTGAGTAAATAAAAAAAGCACGTAAAGATGATACAAAATTTATTAAGTAAAGTGCCCCCTGCGGTTGATCAATTTTGATGAAATTTTTACAGACATATCTCGGGCATATAAATAGATCAAATACTAAGTTTAATCAAAATCGTTAGAGCCGTTTTTGAGAAAATCGAAAAAAACTTAAAAAGTTATTAAATAAAGTACCCCCTCCCTTTGAGCAAATTTGATGAAATTTTTGCTGTCACACCGCGGGCTTATACATACTCTAAATACCCAATTTCAGGTTTGCAAGATTTATATTTTTTGAGCTAGTCTGTTCACACACACACAGACCATTTCGCGGGACTTGATTATTTTGACTCAGGGGACCCCAAAACGTGTATTTCCGTTGAAAACCGGAAGTCGAAAATTTTCACGATCGCAATACTTCCACTTACTATATATTTCATATATAGGTAAGTGAAAGTAAAAATAGTAACAAAAAAAGTAACATAAAATAGTAACATAACATAATGTAAAAATCTAGCACAACTAAAGTCAAAGTACTTCATGAAGATGTGTGCAGTGAAGAGGGATGTCTGCAATCAGTCAATGATCAGACAAAAATAAATGTAGGCTTCAGATAGTAATAGTATATGTCAGATAGACTTACTACTATATTGTTTTATAAAAATAATAAATAATATAAATAATTGGATTTTACATAATTTTTGAAGCTTTGCTATTGATCTCATGAAAAATTCAAATTTTTGACTTTAGCCCTAATCACCGCACATCAAAGTGAAGAGGTTTGTGGTCAAAAGAGCTTATGTCAAAAATAAGTCCAAAATACCTAATCAGGAACGATCAGTCAAGAAATAAATGAATGCTTCAGATAAAATTACTATAATATTGTTTTATAAGAATGACTATTACAAATAATATAAATAATTAGATTTTACATAATGTTTTAAACTTTGCTGTTGCTCTCCTGAAAAATCAAAAATATTAACTTAAGCCCTTATGACAGCGCATCAAAGAATTATACCGGGATAGGCAAAATTAAGGACTCCCACTGTATTATCGCCCGATAAGCCTTAGAGGCATAAAGTTACGTTAATTAAACAATTACTTCCATTATTATGGAAAAAGTTCCACATATATTAATATCAAAGAAATAAGAAACAGAATGGAAGTCAAACACGAAAAAGAGAAAAGATATAAATTCCTATTCTAGCAAGGAAGGCTCTGAGACTCTTCACAGCGAAGATTTAATACGAAACAGAACTTTATATAAGGTTTTACTGGAATTCAGAACTCTTGTCCAAAGCATTCATAATTTCACACCTGTCATAATTAAAAAATTAAAAGAAGATTTGTGTGAAACATACCATATCAGTAAGATTGACTTAGCATTATACATTAGTGTTCACTTGAAATTTCATCAAATGTAATTTCTTTTAATTTTAGAAAAATAATCATCAAATAAGGGTTTCGAAAAAAATGGGGTGCTGTGTCACTCAAACAGAGTTGGGCAGTAGTTGACTACATTTGTAATTAACTACACAGACAACTACATGTAGTTTGTAGTTGGAAGCGCGCAACTACTATTTTTCAACTACCAGTTAAGTAGTTGTAATTTAAAACTACAACTACAGTAGTTGGGAAAAAGTAGTTGGGAATGGCAAATACAACAAGTAGTTGTAAATGTAGTTTAGAGCGGCAACTACATTTGCTAAGCAACGTCTAATTAAATCACATGTTTTTGCTATTACTTTCACTTACCTATATATGAAATATATAGTAAGTGGAAGTATTGCGATCGTGAAAAATTTCGACTTCGGTTTTCAACGGAAATACACGTTTTGGGGTCCCCTGAGTCCAATTAACCAAGTCCCGCGAAATGGTCTGTGTGTGTGTGTGTGTGTGTCTGTGTGTGTGTGTGTGTGTGTGTGTGAACAGACTAGCTCAAAAACCATAAACCGTGCGAACCTGAAATTGGGTATTTAGTGTATGTATATGCTCGCGATGTGACAGCAAAAATTTCATCAAAATTGCTCAAAGGGAGGGGGTACTTTATTTAATAACTTTTTAAGTATTTTTCGATTTTCTCAAAAACGGCTCTAACGATTTTGATTAAACTGAGTATTTGATCCATTTATATTCCCGAGATACGACTGTAAAAATTTCATCAAAATTGATCAACCGGATGGGGTACTTTACTTAATAAATTGTGTCCCACTTTTATGTGTTTTTTTTCATTTACCCAAAAACGGCTTTTTTGATTTCGATCAAACTTGGTATCTAGTATATGTATGTGCCCGCGATGTGACAGTAAACATTTCATCAAAATTGATCAATTGGAGGGGGCACTTTACTGAATACATGTAGTCTCATTTTCACGTGTTTTTTTATTTACTCAAAAATGGTTTTCACGATTTTGATCAAACTGAGTATTTGATGTATTAATATGCCCGAGATATGGCTGTAAAAATTTCATCAACATAGATCAAATGGAGGGGGTACTTTACTTAATAAATTTTGTATCATTTTTACATGTGTTTTCAATTACTCATAAAAGGAAAAAATAAGAAATGAATGTGGAAAGATTTGTGACTTTGTGAAGTGGCAATTAACAAAACACGTCAATTTCTAATATAAATAAGTTGTTAAGTGAAAGTTGTGTGTTGCGCGCACGCACCAGATTTTTTTTATTTTGTGTTTAGATAAATACTCCATAGATAAATTGGCTCCATTATGGTTGATAATCTGTTTTAAAAATAGTACAATACATATACGTAATACAAATTTTTTTCCATGATTTCCGGCAGTCAATTATTTTTTTTTAACCTTAGGTTCTCGATCAATCCCATGTTTTATATATTAGCTGAATTGCATTTGATATACTCCTTATCGATAATACTAGATATCGATAATTACTCATTATCAATAAAAGTAGTTGTAGTTTCAGGCCCATAATTACAGTTGCAACTACTAGTTGTAGTCGTAAAAATGCAACTACTTTTTTGAAACTACAGTAGTTGTAGTTGTGGTACATCAACTACAAATTATAAAAGTAGTTGTAGTTTCAACAACTTCCCAACTACTGTTTCAGTAGTTTTGTAATTTGTAGTTCAACTTCTTTTTGCCCAACTCTGCACTCAAACAACTTACACCACCATTTGTTGGAAATGTATAGAACTTGCAAATAATCACACTTAATTGAAGAGTAACAAGCATTAAATTTGCACAAAAAGAAATATTGAGGCTAATAATCGAGATAAAAATCCTATCTATCAATAGTCAGACTGTACAATGTATTTATTCTAATCAAAGTAACACACTCCAAAACAGTCCATACATTTTTCCAGACCTTACATTTCTTACACAGGAGCTTTCGGCGCCTTTATGTCATATTCATCTAAAATACAATTACTAAAATACAAATACAATTAAACAAATTTATCGTTAGTAAAATTGTCCTGAGAAATAAGAATCACCACTTGTAATAATGTGGAGATACCATTTAGACCTCCGTCACTATATATTCCTAAGCTCAAGCTCAATGGAGTGTGTTACTTTGATTTAAAAAAAATCTGGTGCGTGCGCGCAACACACAACTTTCACTTACCAACTTACTTAGATAAGAAATTTACGTGTTTTGTTAAATATCATTTCCCAAAGTCACACATTTTTCTACATTCATATCTTATTTTTATTAATCGTTAAAGCCGTTTTTGAGTAAATAAAAAAACCCGTGAAAATGATACAAAATTTATTAAGTAAAGTCCCCCCTTCGGTTGATCAATTTTGATGAAATGTTGGCTATCACATATTTGGCATATACATACATCAAATACCCAGTTTGGTCACAATCGTGAAAGCCGTTTTTGAGTAAATAAAAAAAGCACGTAAAGATGATACAAAATTTATTAAGTAAAGTGCCCCCTGCGGTTGATCAATTTTGATGAAATTTTTACAGACATATCTCGGGCATATAAATAGATCAAATACTAAGTTAAATCAAAATCGTTACAGCCTTTTTTGAGAAAATAAAAAAAAAAAAACATGAAAATGTTACAAAATTTATTAATTAAAGTCCCCCCTCCGGTTAATCAATTTTGATGAAATTTTTACAGTCATATCTCGGGCATATAAATACATTAAATACCCAGTTTGATCAAAATTTTTAAAGCCGACTTAGAGTAAATAAAAAAAACACGTGAAAATGTTACAAAATTTATTAAGTAAAGTCCCCCCTCCGGTTAATCAATTTTGATGAAATTTTTACAGTCATATCTCGTGCATATAAATAGATGAAATACTCAGTTTAATCAAAATCGTTAGAGCCGTTTTTGAGAAAATCGAAAAAAACCTAAAAAGTTATTAAGTAAAGTACCCCCTCCCTTTAAGTAATTTTGATGAAATTTATGCTGTCACATCGCGGGCATATACCTACACTAAATACGCAATTTCAGGATCGCACGGTTTATAATTTTTGAGCTAGTCTGTTCACACACACACACACAGACCATTTCGCGGGACTTGGTCAGTTCAACTCAGGGGACCCCAAAACGTGTATTTCCGTTGAAAACCGGAAGTCGAATTTTTTCACGATCGCAATACTTACTATATTTCATATAGTAAGTAGTAAGTACTATATTTCATATATAGGTAAGTGAAAGTAAAAAAACTATCCTATCTTTTAAGTTGTACAAAACTACATACAATAAGCCGAATTTCATCAAAATCGGTCGAATAGTTTCTGATATCGCCTCCGACAAACATCGGGACACTACATTTTTATATAGATATACATATATATACAAGGTCACGATACTAAATTTCACAAATGAGTCAAGCGAATCGATCACTTTCATTCGATCTCACTCGCTCTACAGGTTCTTTTCTCTTTCGTGGGGCTGGAAACGATCCCAGCTGGCTCCTGGTGAGGTTTAGCTGAGTCATCAATTGAGTTAAAAAGTAGCCTATCGGCCTAGAGGATCTAATTTAGGGTCCTGACGAATTATGACTGGCCAGGGCGTTCCCCCTGTAGAATAAGACCCTCCACTCCAAGGCAAAAACCAGTTAATTCCATGCCATTTAAATATTATATCGGTAGCTATATACATTTAAAGTTCAGATATTAATTTATTTGGATAAATATAAGGATAGTCCTTGGTAGGGGTCGAAAAACTACAAATGGTATTGTAACACTTATGTGGGTAAAAATTTTTATTCAACAGAAATATACAGTCATCAATGCCAACGAATTAATAAAACTTAAATTCTTGAGCAGGTTACAAAAATGATAACACACAATCTTATGACTTGAGCTACACAGTCAAGACACAGACTTATCCCAGACTAACTCATTCAGTCACTCGCCCCTTATATTTAATTGTAAATGGTCAGGTCTGGAAGGTTACAGAACAATGTGGACAGTTCTATGCCTTTGTGGACTAGACCCAAACCGTTCGTTCCAACCGCTTATTCTGTTCCAACAAATTGTCTGGGAGTTTACGCCATATGCTGTTTTTTTATTTTCTTATCGATTTAACGTTACACTATTGAACTATTTCATTGCATAGGTCTTCTTTAGGGTTAAATGAACAAGACACAGACAAAAAAAAAAATTATAAATGCATAGGACAAAGAATATGAACTAACTAGATATCATAAAAGGGTCTGTAAATATATAATACATACTACGCCTTGTTTGTATGTATTATATGTTTACTATAAAATATATGTATTAACTGTTAATAATATAATAAGTTTTATTAAAATAATAAAAAGAAAGGAATAGAAGAGGCAGGTGACAATTTTTTTTTTTTAATTTTATTATACAATACTTTTTTATTGTATAATGACTACTTACATATTGCAATTTTTATTAAGGTTAAAAGAAAACTCTGAAGATGGAATTAATTCCAAAACGTAGGTTAAAAACGTAAAGATTTGACTTTTTTTATATAAACATATAAAAAATTAGAAGGATTCGATATCTCACCACTCAATTATTTGAAGACAATTAAAATATAACCAGGAGATCAAAATAAAATCCTAAGAACGAAGTTTTCGATGTAAATTATACGGAAAGCGCTGGCCCTTTTATCTAGGTAGTTAAATCTTAAAAAATTTAAAACTTTTTTCTAATAAAAATTTTACACTAAAAAAATAAAATACTCCCCTTTTTTATAAAATAAATAAAACATGGAACTGCCCCAAGAAATGTGAAACTGTTTTATTGATGAAACTAACTGTCGCTATTCTCATGACGTTCGAGTATAGCAAATCATGATTATCGGAACATCAAATAAGGAAAATGATAAATTAAATTTTCCATGATTATTTAATCTGCTAATACTATTTGCAGTGATGTTAAGTCTTCCTAGTAAGAAAGTAAAAATAATCAGTTAAGACATTTATGACAGAAATTATAAATATTTTTTATTCCACTGAAATAAATTAATTCTAATCCCAGGCTCCCGTAATACATGAGGCCATATACTTGATATAAGTTAGAAGTTATAAAAATATTTGTTTTTAAATTTTAAGTTTAAATTATTTAAATCTATTATTAAATCTCACTCAGGGGCCACCTGTGGTACAGTGGTTAGCATAGTAATCTGCAATACTAAAGGTCGCAGGTTCGCGCACAGCGGTGGTCCTAGGATTTTTTAATGGGAGTAAAAAATCCTTAGCCATGCCGTCCCTCGTATAGGACTTAAAATGGAGGTCCCGAGCCTGTGCGATGCCAGGTAATCGTTAAAGATCCCTATCCTAATTATACCTGGATAGGCAAACTTTAGGATTCCCACTGTAGCATCGTCCGATTAGCCTTAGTGGCATAAAGTTCGCCACCACTTTTTTTTTACGCCACCAATTTCAAATTAAATCAGACAAGTAGATTTAGATCCTAGTAAAATGCAAATCACTTATTGTATAGTTATTATTAGTTTAAAACATTATACAATATAGCCAGTTACTATTAAAAAAAGGGAAAAATAGAAATAAAGAACGTGTTTATAATTTTACTATATTTTTTCTCTTGTTATAGCCAACACACTTTTTAAATTATTTATAGATTAATCTCATATAGTTCGATTACAGTTCGCAATACGAAGCCCCCTTCGGGTCGCTTCACTTCTCGCCAAACACATGATTAACACATTATGAGCGGCTAGCTTAGGATATAGGAAAGTGCTGCGCAGCGGGCCAATTTGCCAGCTAAGCAAAATATATGCCTGTGAAAATAAACTTGATGGATATAAAAGTAATGGTTAGATTTTTACTGAATTTGGTAATGGGTCTTATCAGCAACTATATTAAGCATTTAAACTAAACGAAAAGTCGAAAACAAAATATTATAAGACCTGTGTAAATAAAAAAAAAAAATATAACGTTCTGACAAATATTTCTTAAACGGAAAGAATTAATGAGACTCGAGACGACAAATACTTCGTCTAACTCATAATAAACTAAGTTCGGAAATATAAACCTAGCATAAGTGAAATTTGAAAGAGTAGCAAACAAATTTTGTTATTTATGATGACTTTGTATGTTATGTGTGATGTGTTCCTGGTAAAGATACACTGATCCATACATTTGATAAAATATTACTCTTCCCTTGTGTCACTTAAAATTAGTTATTTTAAACGGGTACTAATACCAGTCTCGCTTTTAAGCAGCAATGTGCGGAATGGGTACTAGTACCTATCCCGCTTATAATGTGTTAAGATGGCTGCCCGTGAAGAAAAAAACAGACACCCGATAAGAATCTCTCCTCAGACCTTTCGTTTATTGAAGCAACTTCAGTAACAATTGGCCCGAGGCGTCTCATTCTGAAGGAAGATAAACGTCCTACGGCCTAGCTGCCTTGGATGCATTTTTGGAGAGCGCAACTTACGATTTGCCTCCATGTTCTAACTTCAGCTACTATTCTGGATCCCTGGGATAGGACGTAAAATGGAGGTCCCGAGCCTGTACGATGTCATGTACTCGTTAAAGATCCATATCTTAATTATAACTGGATAGGCAAAATTTAGGACTCCCACTGTAGCATCGTCCGATTAGCCTTAGTGGCATAAAGTAACTTTAAACAAAAGACTAACTAACTATTCCGGTAAAAACGGGGAGTGAACAATTTCTTTAGGTGCCTTGCACAACACATCTTCAATTGTGTCCAAGTGAGGTTGTTTGTTTGTTTTGTTTAACGTCACTTTATTCCACTAGGGCTCATCGGACGATGCCAGTGGGAGTCCTAAATTTTGCCAGGTATAATTAGGACAGGGATCTTTAACGACTACCTGACAGCGTACAGGCTCGGGACCTCCATTTAAGTCCTATCCGAGGGACGCGAACCCGCGACCTTTAGAAATGTAGGTTGCTATGCTAACCACTACACCACAGGTGACCCCTCCAAGTGAGGTGTAGCACACCCATTTATGGGTATTATAATGAGCCTATGTATTGAACCTCCAGTATGGGACTTCATTTCTAAGGTAGAGGGGCTGATAAGTGTTGGCCCTAATATTGAAAGACTCGAGTTCTAATTTCATTTCTTAATGAAAATCTTTCTAGTAATTTCATGTTACAAATTTTAATGTTAGACAGATTATACTTAATATTGTATTAAATTTTTATTTATTTTTTAATTTGTGTTTTCACCTCTACCCTAAAGGGTCATTGGCGTCTAATGGTGGTTTATATCCATCTATGGAATCCTGAGTATTTGAGGAAGTTAAATAGAGTGGTGACTCTCTCTTCAGTGTCTTTCATAATTTCTTTTGGAGAATCAGAAAGTCCAACTTTTTTCTTGAGCTTTTCGAATCGTGGCACTCTAAAAGAAGGTGTACTGATAGAGGAACATTGTCACATTTTTCACTGGTTGGAGCTTCTATTTTCCTTAGAAAGTAACTGTGTGTGAAATGGCAATGTCCAATTCTTAGTCTGCACAGCATATTTAATAAGTATTAAATTTAAAATGTAATTAAATCATTAGTTTATTTTGCATTCCTATTTTTTTCTAATTAATCAATATTAATTTTTGGGCTAACATCATTTAGTAGAAATTTATGTTTAGTTTTGTTTAATGATGTTAGTTTATGATTTATGTTAGGTTTTTCTCATAAAACTTCAATATTTGCTATACAATATTACTTTTCAAGTTGATTTATTTTTATTTTTAACTTAAAATTTTCACCAGCATATGGTGAGGTGGTTGGATCAGGTGAACCTCTACCCACCATCACATCTCTAAAATTCAAAAGAGTGATAAGAATAAAATTAAAATAAAGGTAAAAAAAATATATAAAATAAAGAGTGAACAAGATCTAAACCCTGTGCCATTACAAATTATGTAGGGGCATGGGCTCACTATTGCGTAAGGTAATAACGTTCCTTGGTCAAAGTCGGTGCAAAGAAGAGGGTAGTGCAATAAACCAAAATATTTTAGTGCGCATCTTATATTAATAATTGAGCAAAAAGTCGAATTTCATATCTTACTCTAAGCAATCCGAGAGACGGAGTCAATCAAGCAAAACCAGTTAATACCTCCACCGATATAATCAATACAGCCTCACTCATTCCCGTACTCGACTGATGTGAAGTCAAAAGGTCAGTGGATTGGCACCATTGTGACTGCACCGGCGTACTACGAGCGTTCGACCAATAGTATTCCTCCTACTACACGTCCGTGTCTAAAATTAGCCAATCGAATCGAAGGTTCAATTAAGCTCTCCCACACAGGCACGAGTGACCCCGGCTTGGATAGCGCAATCAGTTGAGTGTTCGGAGATCAGTAAATGGGTTTATTCAATTATTCACTAATCGGGTTTTATTAAAGGGTATTAGGGAAATACCCGTTCGGATACTGGACGTTTTGCCGATATCCGTAATAATCAACTTAACGGATAAACTTGAAAACGAATATGGGATTTCTTTAATGAAGGAGTCTCTTCCATATATTGTGGAGGTACGGAGCACCCCTGAGTCACGAGAAACCCCCATTGACTTTCTAAAACTCTTCCATATAATAGTTTAAACTTTATTTGACTTTCCCAACGTTTCGGGCTATTGGCCCATCCTCTGGGGCTATCTATAAGTTATCTTATTCTCATTGCCAATTGTCATCATATTATTTGTAATCAGGCACCTTATGAAGTAGAGAGAATTTTCAATAATTTCTATTATTAAAATATTCCATATGATTAATTTTTCAAAAGAATTTTGTTGGAATCGCACACTGGAACCAAACGCTGCTTCGCTGGAACCTAAATGTCTAATAGTCATTTAGTTCTGTAAAGCCAATTTCTAACAGACTCTTGCTCGATTTTTAAAAGATTTCCATTTCTTTATTTTCAAAAAAATGATAAGCTACTTGAAGAATGGCTTGTAAAACTAAAAAATAGATAAGCCTGTTTCAAAATATTTGATTGTATGTAGTCTTTATTTACAAAGTAAGCAACCGACACATTTTAAAGGAATGCCAAAATTTACGATATTTATTAATATTTGTCATTTTTAGAAGATGTAAATGCTCAACATTTGAAATTGGCACATTTGAAAATTGTTTTCTATAAACTAATACTAGTATTGAATACCTCAACCTTAATAACTAACTGCCTCACAGTGGTTTTCAATATTAAATTAAACACTCGAAATATAATTTTTTTTTCCGTTATAGGTTAGTTAGATTTATGGTAGTCTGGTAGTCTGGTAGTCTGGTAGATCGCATGGTAGTCTTGGAGTGAAGGTGTATCTAAATCTTTAGACAAGTTAAAATTATATATATGTATATATGTCAGCGATAATTTTAAAATCTATTTAAGCCAAAAAGAATGGATATTACTGGATGAATCATCGGACCTTCCAGGCTTCGTAGACATATCGATCAACTTCGGCAACTCATCTCCGATCGATTCAGCCTATTTCATGCCTAACTATCGACACGGTTACTAATGTCAATATAAACAACAACACTGACACAGATCCGTTCCAATATAGATTACATACGCCAATAAGTATATACCTTGCTATAAAAAAAATCTGGTGCGTGCGCGCAACACACAACTTTAACTTACCAACTTACTTAGATTAGAAATTAATGCGTTTTGTTAATTGCCACTTCTCAAATGAACAGAACGGCTTTCATTATGAGCAATGGTCTGTCATTTAAGGTGTACTCTGCATGCGTGGGCTCGAAGAGTTTTATGAGTTGACTGAATATTTTTCTCTTTTTCTCCTCTTTATGTTTTCTTTATTTTTATCATATATATCTCATATTTAGCCATTTCTTATTTTTAGGCGTAACGAGAGACAGTTAATTTCTCCATATAAACAAAAACAAAGGTACTTTATAGGAAACAAACAAACAAAAAAGGCCCCAACCCGATTTAAGCCCCCTCAGAACATTTTAATAATGCTAAAGCTTACCTGATATTAAAGAACACCTAATTTTCATTAAACATGACGAATTTGATAAAAATCGTTAAAGCCGTTTTTGAGATCATCGAAAAAAAGGTAAAAATTGGAAAAAAAAAAAAAAAAATATGAAATAAAGTGCCCGCTCCGTTTGACCAATTTTGATGAAATGTTGGCTCTCACGTCTTTGGCATATACATACATCAAATACCCAGTTTGATCAAAATCGTCAAACCCTTTTTTGAGTAAATAAAAAAAACACGTGAAAATGATGTAAAATTTATTAAGTAAAGTACCCCCTCCGGTTGATCAATTTTGATAAAATTTTGAACATCACACCGCGGGCATACAAATACATCAAATACCGAGTTTGATCAAAATCGTTAGAACCGTTTTTGAGTAAATAAAAAAAAACACGTGAAAATGATACAAAATTTATTAAGTAAAGTCCCCCCTCCGGTTGATCAATTTTCATGAAATTTTTACAGCCATATTTCAGGCATATAAATAGATCAAATACTCATTTTAATCAAAATCGTTAGAGCCGTTTTAGAGAAAGTCGAAAAAAATTAAAAAAGTTATTAAATAAAGTACCCCGTCCCTTTGAGCAAATTTGATGAAATTTTTGCTGTCACATCGTGGGCATATACATACTCTAAATACCCAATTTCAGGTTCGCGCGGTTTATAGTTTTTGAGCTAGTCTGTTCACACACACACACACACACACACACACACACACACACACACACACACAGACCATTTCGCGGGACTTGGTTATTTTGACTCAGGGGACCCCAAAACGTGTATTTCCGTTGAAAACCGGAAGTCGAAATTTTTCACGATCGCAATACTTCCACTTACTATATATTTCATATATAGGTAAGAGAAAGTAAAAATATAATGTTAATAATAACAACCTTTTACGCATAAGGTGAGAAGATTAAGTCTTGAAGTGGCATAAACAAACAACAATAGTCTTGAAGTCGACAAACTAACCCCTACTACCTCTCACCTTATAATCTTTTCCCCCAGTCTCTGTATTAATATATATTAATTTAATCATTTTTGTGGGTAACCACCTTATTTTTAATTTTATATTATTTTTAAATATTTTATTTTTAGGTCAGTATTACTTTGGACTTAAACGTTAAATATCAGATTTGATTTTATCATGCCAACCAGCTACTTATTTAAATATTCATGTATAATTTTACTATCTTGTATATAATTATCAGTTTTGTAAAGTACCCATGTCATGTATACATACCATCAGTTGGATCGGTTTTCCATTATTTTGTTACTCCTTTTTGTTACTATCTATAATTAATAAACAAATATGATAATGATAATAAATAAATTATATTTATTGACCCCGATGAAGATCCACATGTAGAGATCGAAACGTAGGCTTTCCAAAATAAACAAAGAAATAACACTGAAAATCCTGAATATAAATCAACTTATAGTTGAAAAAAAAATGACTATTACACACCTCTAAATTTAACTAGTAATAATAATGAAAATAGAAAATCTAATAAAAAAAATTACGTTAGGTCTGTGAGAACAGAATAACACGGTATAATTCTCATAAGAGATACGGGAAAGTTTATTACAACTGACAATTTAATTATAATTATAGCATTGGCTATTTCCTCTAGCGGTAAATTGATCTTTATCACGGTGCTTATAATCCTTTCAACAACAAATCATAAACTATTTAACAAACAAATGTGATAATTAGACTAGTGGATTTAGAACAGAACGTTATGTTAGCGTGTTGGTGTTGAGAACAATCTAGATAGCTTAAGGTGAGTAATATCGATATGACTCATTGTTTGTAGAGAGAGAATGCACGCGCTGATGAGCTAGTGATAATAGATCGATTTTAGTAGATCGATAATACGAATCGATTGTCAATGATGGTACAAACTGCAACGACTAGATTATGGTATTTCGTCATTGCTTTAAAATCGATGTTAAAAAAAAAATAAAAAATGGCCTCACGTAGAATAGACATGTGAATAATGAATGAATTAGAAGAATTTTATACCCTCCGCATTAACCGACTCTCCCCGGTTAAACGGGAGTCTACGGTAAAAAAATATTTTTATAAGATATGGCAATAGATGACATACCTTGGCATAGGTTAAGAGAAATTACGAGAGGTCGCCGCTTGGTCTGACACAATGTAATTATTTTGAATGCCAACAGGATGCAACATTCACTGCTGTATCCCTCCTATGAATACTTTAACGCAGCACATTTGCTTAATGTAAATATTTCACAGGTGCAAATAATTTTTTTCTGTTAACCTTGCTTTAGAAAAGAACCTGCTGCCTTTATAAAATCGCTTCTGTTAATTATGGGTTCTATAATCTTGCTGACATAACATCTTTCCTTAACCTCTATCCTAATGGTATCGTTAGATTCGTCGTGAAATTTTCCGTGCGATGCACTATTGAAAATGCAATAAACAGCTAATTTTAGTTTAATATTCCCTTATATTTGTTATTTTGGACTTACTAGTGCTGTTCAATGGAGCATCCAATGGAAAATTTCGTAAGGAATCTAATGATGCCATTAGCTCAAAATTTTTAAGTTACTGCTTTTCTCCTTAGCTGGGCTGCTGCCCAATTTGTAATGAAACAAATGCTTGAATAGAGCGTTCAAATATTATACATTTACAATATTAGACCATAGCATATTACAACTATATTAGCATATACAACGTTATATGCTAGAATATTATATAACCATACAATCAAATGTAAAGATGGCAATTCATTACCTACTATGGATAAGGTTTACATTCACATTTTAGGCTAAAATGATACTTTTATTTTAGTGTTTCTGGAACTCTAGTAAGATCAATTGTAACTTTATTAACGCATTTTTTTACGTTAAATATGTACCTACTGATCTTTTCTGTATAGTAGAAAAATAATCAAAATGAAATCTATGACCATATAAGAATGGAAAAGTTGGTAATAAATGTGTTAAAAATCCGGGAAATTTAGATATAAATCGTATTCAAAATCGTGAAAGTTACTCTGATCATGTTAGATACTTTAGATTAAGATTAGAAAAAAAAAAGGGGGTCACTTGTGGTGTAGTGGTTAGCATAGCAACATACAATACTAAAGATCCCTGATTTGCGCCCTGTGATGGCCCTTGGATTTTCTAATGGGAGAAAAAATCCTTATCTATGCCGTCCCTTGGATAGGACGTAAAATGGAGATCCTGAGCCTGTACGATGTCAGGTACTCGTTAAAGATCCCTATCTTAATTATACCTGGATAGGCAAAATTTAGAACTTCCACTGCAGCATCGTCCGGATTAGCCTTAGTGGCATAAAAGTGACGTTAAAGAAACGAATATTAAAGATGGCATTTAACTACCTACCAAGGATAAAGTTATCACTGTAATATTAGGCTAAAATGAGAATTTTAGTGCTTCCGAAGCTCCACTAAAATGAATTGTAACTTTATTTACAAACTTTTTACGTTTAATGTTTATTCCTTTTTTTTTTGTATAAAAGCAAAATAATTAAAATTACATCTATGAACATATAAGAATGGAAAGGTTCATAATAAATATTCTGAAAACCCGGGAAATTTAGAATTCACCCTGGTCAATGTAATTAGTTTGCATTCAGATTTAGAAATACAAGTTGGTAAACTTACTAGAAGATGGCTAAAATTATATCAATTTAATTCATCCAAAAAATAGGAAATATAAATTAATAAAAATAATTGTATTTTACAATGCAAAAAGAATTTAAAAAAAAATACTATGTAAGCATTAAAATTAAAGAAATATTTCTGACAATCAATGCATTTTTGATATCTTGAATTTTTACAGCTTAACTCTGTATTACTGCATTACTGATTATTAAACTACTACAAACAGGACTTATTATTATTATTGCCTGATTGCTGCTAAATTTTCCTTTTATTAACAATAAAATTGCAGATACTCTTTAATGTTTGAGTTTTAACTTCAAGAATCCATTCCTAGAATTTATTTGGCTTTCCTTCACTTCATCCATTTTATAATTTGTGCTAAACGAATATTTGATATTAGGTTTTTTTTTTTGGTTTTTTTTTTTGTGACAAATATTTCATTTTGCTAACGATGCTTATTGATATAGTTCTTGTTTTATGTCTTTCGTTGGTATTCCTAAGGGAACTCTGCCCATGAATTGATTTTCTTTCTTTTTTTTTATGAATTTTTCTAGGCATTGTAATTTATAAAATATTTTAGTCAGTATTTTATCAGCATTATCAGTTTAATTTTTATCTAACTAGGTCATTCAGCCTAATTAATTGAAAATATTCGTAATGATCACAGATATTCTTTATCTTGATAATGGCGTAAATGCCTTAACGTAGAACAAACAATTCTTGACAAATATACGTCTAAAACCTGCATAGCCTCAAATAAATAAAAACAAAAATTATCATAAAATATTTTTTAAGTTAAAAGAAAAATATTGTATTGAAATGTTTTTAAAAATATAATAAAATAAAAAATATTTACAGAATAGCGCTATCCGATATCTTGCAGAGAGATCACACACTCACATACCGTTATCCAGGCGACCTGCTAAACTCCTCAAGACGCAGTGACCTCCGAGAAGAACACACAAGACACCACACTCCGACAAACACTCCGGACAAACTCTTGGACTATTATCACACTCTAGCTATGGACAGATAGGAGACACCCGGACGTACCCCCGACGATGAGGACAACCCGTGAGAAAATGTGGGTCTAGGAGGAAGAAAGGGGACGGAGGAGGAGATACTTG
The DNA here is from genome assembly GCA_911387785.2 of Aelia acuminata. Classification (NCBI taxonomy): domain Eukaryota; kingdom Metazoa; phylum Arthropoda; class Insecta; order Hemiptera; family Pentatomidae; genus Aelia; species Aelia acuminata. The sequence continues at coordinate 1,888,329 of OU426981.1, read as the reverse complement.
GACAGTGACTGCTAGAAAGTAACTGACCTTGCCGAGCCCCCACTTCCAACGGTACAATCCTCTCCCGTCCCACCACATTCCCCCGTACCCGGGTCTTTTCCGGGTCCTGCAATCGGGTCGTCTGTCCCACAATGCGAAATAGTGGGGGGAGCGCCTGCAAGGAATTCCTCGTTGCATTCTTTTAAGAGGAACATCTAATATCTCGCTTCAATTTTATGTTGAATACTGAAAGTTTGCTGATAAGAATGGGGCTTTAATAATTCTTAAAAGTACATGACCTCTCCTTTGTGACAGGATAGGGAGGGACAAAATGAGTTATTGATTTTAGTGAATGTTACACTGTATAATATTATATGAAGAGTCCACGGAAGAAAGGGGGGTGTCATTTGGAGTACTTTCCGAGAAAATCGAGTTTTTAGGTTTGGATCTTTAATTACTTAAGTATCTTTTATCATTTTTCTTTGCGTGTCAAAATAATAAATTTGCCCGGAACAGACTTAACACGCCCTAAAAAAAAATGTTTTAGTAAAAAAAAACAATCTAAACATAAAAGAAAGGGGGATAGTCCTGGACGCTCCTCATTTCTTCCCTGTTTTATTGAAGAAATAGTGATATTAATACACAATCCACATAACTTCTAGCATGACTCTCCCCAATTCTAGGTTTTTCCGCGAGGACATTCCCCCTTTCTTCCGAGTACGTGGTTCTTTCCATCGCTTGTAACCAACCGACTGTCATTTTTTCTGACTATTTCTTTTCACCAACATATTCTACTCAACTAGACGAACAATTATATATATATAAAACTACAATTCGGAAAAAATTTGACTCTCCCCCTTTCTTCCGTGGACTCTTCTTATGATGTATGGTTACATGACATGGTTTAGGGAATTCGTCTACGGGTGAAAACAGGTGGTGGGTCCCACGCACTTCAACATCGGAAGAGACCCGCCACCCGGTCTCGGCGAGACACCAGAAGACTAAGGAAGGAGAGCACCAAGGCTGGACCAGCCAGACGAAGGAGGAGGGACCATCCGGACGGATGCTGACCGCTGGACAGGACCGGATGGAGAGTACCAGGAGGGCTGGACACCCACCCGGCGAAGGAGACAAGGTGCAGCCCCATCTTAAGGTGCACAACCGTGCACTGGGCTGCACCATAGTAGCAGTAACCCTGAATTGTCCCAAAATTAAAACACATCCCATAATGATGTAAAAATAAGAAAATTAAAAATAAAGAGAGTTTTATTGGTAGTGGTGGGCGTACCTATACCCAACGTATTAACCCACCACTACCGCACCCCGTATGCCGGAAACGGCCAGGTAGGGAAAAAAAAAAAAATTACATGACATGGGTAATATAATGGTACTATATGGGTACTATAAAGAGGTCACCTGTGGTGTAATGGTTAGCATGGCAACCTACAATACTAAAGGTCGCGGGTTCGCGTCCTGCGGTGGCCCTAGGTTTTTTTAATGGGATTTTTTAAGATAGCGGTGAAAGTTAATTTATTGACACAACACTCAATTTCCTTTCGATATTCAGGGAGGGTAAGTATAAATCTATTTTTTCCGGCTTGGACTTAAAAAATCCGTATTTTTCGATATCTCATATCATCATTGAATTATATTAATTATTTATTTATTATAGTTATTATTTTTGCTAACTGTCTATTTTGATTGTACTAATCCCTGTTCGCAGGGTAAATATTCTTTATTAGTTCCTTCTACATGTGGCATTCATTAACACATTATGGTCAAATATAGTATGTAAAAAAATGAAAACTTCAACCCATCTAAATTCTTTAATAAAAATTTTTTAATTTGGCGTAAAATTCTTTTTTTAAATCCCGTTGGTTTATAGACTAGCTGAAACAATTTTTTTCTTTGTCAGTGAATTTTGATTTGACTGCATTGAAAAGAATAGGATATAACTAATTCAATGCATCGTAGCTACTTAGCCACAGCAACGCGTGGCATGGTCTGCTCGTATTTTATATAATTATCTGATTTCTTAAGTACCCATTGTCATGTAAACATAACATCAGTTGGATTTGGTTTTAATTTTTTTTTTTTTTTTGTTACTTCTTATTGCTACTATCCATAATCAATAATTAGGGGAAGCGGGGTTGGTTGACATAGGGGTATGTTGGCCATTGGCTTATAGTTTCCGTCACACCTGTTGTGGAGGACCCACCATTGTACCATGTCACCCGCTCGACCTCGGGAGTCTTGTCCTGAGTTTTCATTCCGATGCTAACAGTGTAGATAACAATGTGTTTCATTGATTGATTTTACAACATGTAAGTAAATTTTTATATTTTTAGTAAATTTGGTTTAAAGGCATGGCAAAACATTTGACTCCGATTCTGTTCACATAGCCCCAAACTCCTTTGAAAAACCTAACCTTTCGACTAACCAGTTTCTTGTTTGATTGTTCTCCCCTGTCCTGAGAGCAATCTTTCATATGATCTCTCCTGTGGGGTTAGTTGGCGCAGTAGCGCAGTAGCAATTCACAAAAGCAAGGTAAACATAAACAAAGGTGAAACTACAAATTGTCATTAGTTCCAGCGAGGAGAATGAGAGTAATATTTCCTATGCAGAAAGTGACGACAGTCTAATTTTTTATCTTCTTCTATCGTCATTCTTTTTTCCCTTAAAAGCTGTTAAAACCCGATTCAAAATTATTATACCATTGTAGTGCAGCTTTTAATAATAATAATATGTGTCAGGCAGTACCTGAATGGGGTGGCTACACAACCCCACCTTCTAGGCCAACCTGCCCCACATATGGGGTTAATTGGCATACTCTGGATGAACCAATTCGGGACTTTTCTACTTTACTCCCCCCATGATTACTTATGTGGAACAGTTACCTTGGAGGTTTCTTTCAAATTATAACACATGATCAATAAATATGAATTCATTGTAAAAATGTTAAAAGGTTAAGTGCATATATTTCTCATTTATTGTTTAAAAGTTAATGATGAACGGATTTGAATTGTATTCATACCTCGGAAATGATGATATTGAAAATGTTCCAGGAAGAAGGTATAATACATACAGCTAGGAAGTGTCAGAACAAAATTTAGTGAAACATCTGGTGCGTGCGCGCAACACACAACTTTCACTTACCAACTTACTTAGATAACAAATTGACGTGTTTTGTTAAATATAATTTCCAAAAGTCACACATTTTTCTACATCCATATATTATTTTTGTTAATCGTTAAAGCCGTTTTTGAGTAAATAAAAAAACCCGTGAAAATGATACAAAATTTATTAAGTGAAGTCCCCCCTCCGGTTAATCAATTTTAATGAAATTTTAACAGTCATATCTCGGGCATATACATACATCAAATACCCAGTTTGATCAAAATCGTTAAAGCCGATTTAGAGTAAATAGAAAAAACACGTGAAAATGTTACAAAATTTATTAAGTAAAGTCCCCCCTCCGGTTAATCAATTTTGATGAAATTTTTACAGTCATATTTCGGGCATATAAATAGATGAAATACTCAGTTTGTTTGTTTATGTAACGTTAATTAAAAAGTAACATACATAGTAAGTAATCATAGGGGGAGTAAAGTAGAAAAGACACGAATTCTTCATTTTTCTAAGATCTTATTATAAAAGCTGTTAAAAACCGATTTAACATTATTATACCATTATAGTGCAGCTTTTAATAACAATAATATGTGTCAGGGAGTACTTGAATGAGATGGCAATACAACCTCACTTTCTAGGCCAACCTGCCCCACATAGGGGGTTAATTGGCATACTCTGGATTGACGAATTCCTCAATTTTATATGATCTTAGTATTAAATATTATGTGGTGAAAAAAATGCTTGAAATACTCTAATACTTGGAGTTTACAGTGGTAGCAGCCCTATTGGGATTATATTAACAGGTACGACTCAGCAATCAAAAAAGTGAAAACTGTTGCCAACCAACCCCGCTCTCCCCTACTTGATGAAAATTTAATTATCATAAAATGTCTCCTTTTTAGCCCTCATGAAGATCCACATGTAGGCATCGAAACGTTGGATTTTCAAAATTAAACATGTGTAACTGACAATTGTGACTATTAATTATCCTAACGCTCATTAGGTATTCGTTTCCTTTCTTCGTTCGCGTGTTCGGACCTCAGATAGCTAACTATTCCGGACTCGAAGACTCAATGGGAAGAAAGATCCTCGCTTGGGAACCCCTTTCACCTCAGCTATAATTTCCTCATCATCTCCGACCCGGGGCAGTGTGAGAGAGAGACCAGGACGTTAACAGGCGATAACAGATAAAGGCTGTGAGAGAGCTTCTTCGGCCATTATCTTAGAGCACAGTGATAAGGAGGGGAAGAGGTCTGGGTCATTGTCGCCTTAATGTTTTGTTTGCCACGAAGCTATTTAGGTTTATTGATCTCTCCTAGCCTCTTGTTTTGTTTTTTCTTTGTATTGAGTATTTAGTTATTTGTGTTTAGTTCAACAGTAAATGAAGGGGTCGGGGGAAAATAGTGCCAAGCAACATTTTTAGGAAATGCCACCTAAATATGATTATATAGAGCCTCTATAGTCATATTTAGGTGGCATTTCCATCATAGACATATAGTCCTACGTTATATACAGCAGACTATTTTCCCCGATTCCTTCAAATGTTATTGTATAGTGTGTTACAGTTGAACCTGGTTAAGTGGGACCTGCTTAAGTGGTATAAGAGGTACAAAACTTGTCCCATAATTTTTCCCTTCAAGAAACTCTTTAACTGTTTTCACCTCTTTAAGTGGAATACATTTTTAAGGGAGTTACCTCTGTAAGTAGGATGATTTTTGTATTCACCTCTATAAGTGGAATCCACATTTCTAAGAAAACGGGAAGGGTTATCCTGTTCAACCAGAGGATTGGGAAAATTTGAAAGGAGATAACAATGAGTAGCTTCCAACATTCAAACAGTATGTCCACATGAATGTTGAAATTATAACAGCTGGAGAACTGAATGATGAAGAAATCCTAGAAAAATCTAAAACGCCAGACGGAAACGAATATTCAGAAGAGCCAGGGAGGCTACGAAAAATGATGCATTAAATATTATTGAGAAGATGCAAACTTTTTTTGAAATGAATAAAGGAGCTGAAGATGAAATCTTTGATAAATTATATGACATAGAAAAAAACATTTTTAAGTGTCAAATTAAAGTGTAACCAAAATAAATGATTACTTTCATTAATACATTTGTACATAAATTATCTTGTAATATGCATTATTATATTTTCACATTACAAAAAATATCAAATAATTGTATCAATATTTTATATTAATTTAATCATTATCGTGGATAACCATTCTTGTTTTTAAATTATTTTAAATAATTTATTTTTGAAGAGAAAAGATTTGGCTCCGCCGGTAGTCGAACCGGGATCTTCCGCTGACATGCGCGGTATGCTTATATGACCGGTATGACACCTCTCCCACGATCATTGGAAGGAAGAGGAAGGATTTGGCACCGTTTGGAAGCGACTCCGTGGTGTAATGGTTAGCATACCGCGCATGTCACTCGGAAGACCCGGGTTCGATTCCCGGCGGAGACAAATCTTTTCTCTTCAAAAATAAATTGTTTAAAATAATTTAAAAACAAGAGTGGTTATCCACGATAATGATTAAATAATTATAAAATAATTTAAAAATTGACGGAAGTCAAGAGATGCCAAAAAGTTGGACAAAAATTGTCCACCTCCCGTAAATACTCGCAAAACTTGCGAGATCGTGGGATAGGTGTCAGTGAAGAGGAAGGATTTGGCACCGTTTGGAAGCGACTCCGTGGTGTAATGGTTAGCATACCGCGCATGTCACGCGGAAGACCCGGGTTCGATTCCCGGCGGAGCCAAATCTTTTCTCTTCAAAAATAAATTATTTGTCAATATTTAATGTATTTATGGTTTTTAAGTGTGTACTATAATAATGTTTTATAAAAATTACATGTTTGAAAACCTCTTTTAGTGGTACAAGCCCCCTTAACAAGATACCTGCACCCTGGATAACTGAAACCTTGTTGAAGTGGAATTAAAATCCTGTCACCAAGATATACCAGTTATCCAGGTTCAACAGTATTCATTTATTAATTATATGAGCCCTTTCAGTCGACGGAATGACCAACTCCAATTTCAATATTTTTCAAAAAGCTGTGTTAACTATGTACGACCGGAGTAGCTCATAGTTAAGGCATTGAGTTGCTGTGTGCTCAAGATCCCGAGTTGGAATCTGGCTTGGCGCAGGGTATCTTTAATATTCAGTCACAGATCGTCTCATGAATCGAGGGACTCTCCTGGGGCAAGTAGCGTCTATAAAGTGAGTACCTTAAATGGTAAATTGAGGGGGAAAGACGTTTGCGCGTGTTCACGGACAAATCACCTCCTTGCACGACCGCTAAACAAGAAACTGCACTTCCTTAAGGTGCCTTTACACTCTACGGACCTTACACTCGAACAGGTTCTCCCTCGAACCTTGCCGTACCGGCGTTAAACGAACAGCCATTTATATTTAATATCTATATGTATTAGCCATTTATATCTCATACTTAACATTACGTTAAGCGAACTAATATGGCTGACGCACCCAACTCTAGCTCATGATGAAGAAAAAAACACCATTATCATTATATTTTATATTATCTGAAAAATAAAAAATAGGAGACAAATTAGAACAGCACACTAAAATCATAAAAACTCCTGTCACTTGGGAAAAACCCAAATCAAAGGTGACACTAGCGCTACCCCCGAACACAGGCGAACAGATGAAGTACCTAGAACACTCGAATAGTCAACGTGAAGGCTGTACGAGGGTGGGGTCCGAAGGTAAAGTTCGTAGAGTGTAAAGACACCTTTACACAGTACTGCACCCAAGACCCTTCGTGGATTGTTGTGGTAAAGGTTTTTTCGTCCAATCTGAGGGACGGCATAGATAAGGATTTTTCATTCATCTTCTAGCATAGATACTTTACACGTTGCTAATATATTTGTCTTATTTTTAGCCCTGATGAAGATCCACAAGTAGGGGCTTTTCAAAATAATTTTTTTTAAACTGGAAATCCTGATTATTAATGATCCTATAGTAAAAAAAATTGACTATTTTTTATTACTCGTGGTAGTTGACTCCTTAAAACGAAGTGCTGCAGGGGTCACCTGTGGTATAGCGGTTAGCATGGCAACCTACAATACTAAAGGTCGCAGGTTCGCGCCCAGCGGTGGCACTAGGATTTTTTAATGGGACTAAAAAATCCTTGTCTATGCCGTCCCTCGGATAGAACGTAAATTGGAGGTCCCGAGCCTGTATGATGTCAGGTACTCGTTAAAGATCCCTATCGTAATTATAGCTAGATAGACAAAATTTAGGACTCCCACTGTAGCATCGTCCGATTAGCCTTAGTGGCATAAAGTGACGTTAAACAAACAAACGAAGGGCTGCAATGTGCAGGTTCGATTCTCGCTATATTGTGCTTCACCTATACTTTACATGACAAGGTAGAGGGAACATTGCCGAAGGAAAATAGAAAGTACGGATCACGCGGCCGTGTCATGCACAAAGGTTGCAGTCGATAATATCTGATTGGTTTCTCTCTAACAGTACAGTCAGTCTCTAAAAGTTGCTATTTGTTTTGGAAAATTACACTTATAAAATTCAAGTAATCATTATGTATAATTTTTTATTTGTTGTTTTGTTTGTTTGTTTAAAATAGAGATCCCGAGCCTGTACTCGTTAAAGATCACTATCCTAATTATACTTCGATATGCAACATTTAGGACTCCCACTGTAGCATCATCAGATTGAGCCTTAGTGACAAAAATGGACGTTAACGAAACAGACATTGTTTAATTAAAAGTGAACTCAGAATTTTCGGAATTTATATCAAGAAATCAAAAAATTAATCTACCGAAATAGTTAATCATTAAAAAAAAGTTGTATGTTGTTTCTTTGTTTGATTAAAGTCCCTTTATGCTACTAAGTCTAATCGGGCGATTCTACAGTGGGAAAAATCCTCCAAATGACATGTTAGTGATATCGATTTCATTAGAAAACGGTAGATATTTTAATCAATAGATGGGAAGATAGGATACACATATAGAAAAATTGTAGATATGTGAAAGCATTGAGAAAAATTGTTTGTTTTACGTTACATTATGCTACTAAGTCTAATCGGGTGATGCTACAGTGGGGGTCCTAGATGTTGCTTATCCAGGTATAATAAGGGATAGGGATCTTTAATTAGTACCCGATATCGTACAGGCTCAGGACCTCCATTTTTAATCCTATAGAGAGACGGATTTATTAGTCAAGGATTTTTTACTCCAATTAAAAAATCCTAGGGTCATCGCGGGAGCCGAACCCGCGATCTTTATTACTTGAAATAGTTGATTATTACAATTACTTTTTACTCATTCACTTACGTTTTAATAAATTAATTCATTAATTCGAGCTTAATTCACACTTACTGCTGCATTTATTGCTGACTACAGCAGGGGAGACTACTTTGACTGGGGCCTGTGAACTGGGAGAAGAATAACCCGAGGAAGAAAAGGAAAATGGAAAACAAGAGATGCTCGCTTTTTGGAAAAATATGAGAACATTTATATGTAGTCCAAACACCGTGTTAGGGGCGACATACAAAATAAATAATAAAAATAAAGGAATCTTAAAAAAAATATCGTCAATAAGTACCAGAGAACTTTCGAATATTAACCATCTAGTAAAATAATAGGCTAACGATCGGAAAACGTAAACAAACAAATAATCAACCCATTCAAGAACCAGAAAAAAAAAAATTAAATGTCATATTTTCGAATTTATCTTTAAATAAAAAAAATCTGGTGCCGTGCGCGAATCACACAAATTCCACTTACCACCCTTCTCTTAGACAATTTTTATAATACACAGTTTGATCAAAATGGTTATAGCCTTTTTTGAGGGAAAAAAACAAAGTGAAAATTTGAAAAAATTTATTAAATAAAGTACCCCCTCCGTAAGTCCAATTTTGATGAAATTTTGGCTGTTACATCGCGGGCATATACATAAACTAAATACCCAATTTCAGGTTCGTAAGGTTATATTGTTTTTGAGATAGTCTGTTGTCACGCAGAGCATTTCGCGGGACTTGGTAATTTGGACTCCAGAATAATAAATAACAAAATAAATAATAAAAATAAAGGAACCTTAAAAAAAAATCGTCAATAAGTACCAAGAACTTTCGAATATCAACCATCTAGTAAAATAATAGACCAACGAACGGAAAACATAAACAAACAAATAATCAACCCATTCAAAAACCAGAAAAAAAAAACTTAAATGTCATATTTTCGAATTTAACTTTAAATAAAAAAAATCTGGTGCCGTGCGCGAATCACACAAATTCCACTTAACACCCTTTTCTTAGACAATTTTTATAATACACAGTTTGATCAAAATGGTAAATAAAATACCACCTCCGTAAGTCCAATTTTGATGAAATTTTGGCTGTTACATCGCGGGCATATACATAAACTGAATACCCAATATCAGGTTCGTATGAGTTTATTGTTTTTGGTATAGTCTGTTGTCACAGGAACAGACCGTTTCGCGGGATTGGTAATTTGGACTCCTGAGACCCCAAAACGTGTATTTCCGTTGAAAACCGGAAGTAAAAATAGTTCACAATAGCAATACTTTCCCTTACTAGATACAGGTAAGTGAAAGTAAAAAAATATGAATATTAAAATGTTAATACAAGCGCCTAAAGATTTTGCAGATGAGCTGTCATATTTTGTTTCGATTAACGAGAATTGTATTAATTTTGACGTTTACACAACCGGAGAATATAGAACTTTATACAACACCGAATTATGGCAGCTGTAACTATTACGTATAATTGTGATTATACATAACAACGCAGACGAAATTGGCGTGTGAAATTGCTAGGCTTAGCAGTGAACGAATCCCTTAAAGATTAATGAGCACTGTCCGGTCTGGGAAAGGTCGGCCGAGGAGAAGGTGGGAGGATTGCGTAAAGGCTTACAAAGCAGCAATTGGAGGTGTGGGCAAAGAACCTCAGGGTTTCTTAAACCTTAAGTTTGAGTTAACTTAAGTTCTTTATTGTAAATTTGTAAAATATCAGGGTGAATAATTATTAATATATATATATATATATATATATATATATATATATATATATATATGTGTGTATATATATATATATACATAAATATGCATATATATATATATATATATATATATATATATATATATATATATATATATATATATATATATTTAATAGCCCTACATTGAATGCCTCAATCAATTGAGAGTCGAAGCAGAAAGGACCTACTGAAAGACAGTGCCACTTAGCATTCAGGCCGCGATCGCAGTAACTAGCTGCGGTACTTCGATAGTAGCAGCTACCGAATCACAAGCAGTTCCTACAGGTATCTATATAGTTCCAAAAGAATGTGATAAACATAATAAATAACTTAATAGAAAAAACTAGGGTTAAAAAACTTTACGTTAACTGTAGGATTTGTTGTTTGTTTGTTTAACGCCCCTTTATGCAACTAAGGCTAATCGGACGATGCTACAGTGGGAGTCCTAAATTTTGTCTATCCTGGTATAATTAAGATAGGGATCTTTAACGAGTAACTAACATCGTACATGCTTCGCATCTCCATTTTAAGACACATTGTAAAGATCGCGTAGCCAAGGATTCGTTAAAAGGAGTAAAAGGGACACTGCCGTACTACGAATCCGTGTAACTTCGGTGCAGTAGTTGACTATGTTAACCACTACACCTCAGGTGAACACAACGATTTTAGATATGACTGTTTAGAGTTAGTGAAAAAATAGATAAGACAAAAGGAATGTTTTTCAAATAGTCTAGATTCAATTCCATCAAATTTCATTTACCAAATAAAATTTATTCACTTGACTTCATGTTGTTATTCGAAATTCTCCACAGATGAAAACTGGAATCAAAACATTGAAGATGAAGATGATTTTATGCTACTATGGATGACCGGACGTTGCGACAGTGGGAGTCTTAAATTTTGCCATTTCAGATATACTAAGGATTGGGATTTTTAACGAGTACCCGACATCATACAGGCTCGGGATCTCCATGTACGTCCTATCCGAAGGACGGCATGGCCAAGGATTTTTTACTCCCATTAAAAAATCTTAGGGCCACCGCGGGACGAGATCATATGATTGATAAATATATGTTTTGAGAATGGAGACACAAGCCCGAAACGTAGACGAACTTATGTTGTAAGAAAATAAAGAGTAGTAATAACGTATAGCTAATAATTCATAATTAAAAAACATAAAATGTTCCACCTAAATTAGAAGATAAAGAAAAATGAAAAAAAAAAAAAAAAATGTTTTATTTTTAACCCCTCAAGTTCTTTTATCATTCAAGTTATTGATTTGTTTAAAGAGGCCCGAAAATATTGACCTCCATGCGTCCAAGTTACCTCGTTGCTATTATGGATTATTAAAAATAACCGGTTATCGATTTTAACGCTCTATTATTTCGTGGATATAACAGGGCGGTCGTAACTGATACAAAATCTCAGGTTAACCGGTTATTAGAATCATCGGTTGTTACATTTTTATAATTGAATCGTTCATAAACAATAGCAGATAATAATAGATTATTCTTTAAACATTAATCGATAATCGGCGTTACCTGTAGGTTATATAGATATCAGAAGGTTCTTGACATCCCTTATTTCTATTTTAAACAAAATAAATTGATTGAGTTGAACAAAATTCTTCGAAAAATTGTAAACGCTCCATGGTACATGTCTAACAACATAATACAAAAAGACATGGACATTCCAACATTAAAATCACACATTCACGACAAATACACTGCATTTCACTGTTCAACTCATAACCACCGAAACCCTCTTGTTTCTTCTCTTTTTTCCTCCCAGTTACAGGATGCTCGAACACATCATTTAAGTCAAGCAAATCGGTGGAAAACTTGGCATTCTCCACAAATTTGCTATATGCACTAATATGAATAAATATATATTTGATTGAAGATAAAAAAAAAAAAAAAAAATAAGATCTATCATTTTTATTACAAAAATGCCTAAATTTAAGGAAGTCAGTGTATCAGTGTGAGTCAGAAATTTAATTTTAGGAATACTCATGAAAAATGTATTTTTAAATATTTTGGCACTTAAGTGGCGCCTTTCGTCTGACAAAAAGCCAAAGATTTGATGAGAACAAGTCACAATCTTCCTTCATAAAAAAAAACAAAAAAAAATTTATCAAAGAAAATGGAAAGTTTCTTTAAAAAAAAATTGCAGAAATGTAATATTCTAGTAAACGAAGATTGGTTAATCTTATGTGGAAAATATAAATATCAAAAAAATAATAAATAATAAGTCAAATTTTGTTGTGATTTTAACCTCACTTTTACTCTTTTTCGTTCAACGTTTCGGCACTCACGCGATTTTCAAGATGAACATATAAAATTATTATTTTAATATATTTAAACATTACAATGAATATTGAAAACAATTAAATAATGAAACATTTACTTACACCCACCTGTGTACACAATATATTTTCAGTAAAATAGGCTGAGTGTCCTTGTCATAAAAATTAAAAGTTTTTATTATTTAAAAAACCACAATCCTTTTCTTTTCAAGCTATAAAGTCAAATAGATTATTATACCTATCCCCTAACTCCTCCAACATTTAATTCATTATTACTTAAATAAACAATTGAAAAATACCAATCAAAACATGATCAAAATTTTTTCTATTGTATTTTATTATTTCTCAACTTTCCAAAAACCTAAAAAAAATTAAATATGCAAATATAAAATAATAAAATAATAATCAATTATTTATTTTACTTAAAACTTCTGCATAATATTTATTTAAATCTTTATTAATGTTCTCTGAAATTGACATAGCGTCAAGCTTTTTTCTCCTTAACCTGCTTGACTCCCTATATTAAGTAAATTAATTATATGTTGGAGGGATAAGGGGATAGATAAATAATCCATTTGACTTTATAGCTTGAAAAGAAAAGGTCTGTGTTTTTACACAATAATAACAACTTTTAATTTTTATGACAATGGCACTCAGCCTATTTTACTGAAAATATATTGTGGTCACAGGTGGGTGTAAATGTTATTTAATTTTTTAAATTTCAATTGTAATGTTTAAATGTATTAAAATTCTAATTTTTGATTTTATGAAATTGGCATGAGTGCCGAAACGTTGAACGAAAAATAGTAAAAGTAAGGTTAATAAAAGGATCACAACAAAACTTGACTAATATCTCTCTAGCATCAATTAAATCAATAAAGAATTATCATAATAAATTATAATATAAATATAAATAAAATAGAACAAATGGTCAGCATACCCCGACACTAACCCCCCCCCCTGATTTTTGGTCTTTCGAATTTCCATCTCTAATGGTGAGCTTCTACCTTTCGAGTTGTGATTACTCTCGACTTTAATTACTTTATTGCTCTTTCGAATTCCCTCTTAATGAGGGGGATAATAAGCTTGAACAAGTCAGACTGTTTCTTCAGAAAAAAAATATATTTTTTCAACCTAAGAAAATAGAAAGTTTCTGATACAAGAAAAAAAATCAGGTGCGTGCACGCAACACACAACTTTCACTTACCAACTTACTTAGATTAGACATTAATGCGTTTTGTTAATTGCCACTTCTGAATTAAAGAGAACGGCTTAAATTATGAACAATGGTCTGTCATTAAAGGCGTCCTCCGCATGAATTGGGCTCAACGAATTTTATAAGTTGACTGAATATTTTTTTTTTTTTTTTCTCCTCTATATGTTTTCTTTATTTTTATCATATCTCATATTTAGCCATTTCTTATTTTTAGGCGGAACGATAGATAGTTAATTTCTCCATATAAACAAAAACAAAGGTACTTTATAGGAAAACAAAAAATGTCCCTTCCCTATTTAAGCCCCCTCAGAACATGTTAATAATGATAAAGCTTACCTGATATTAAAGAACACCTTATTTCATTAAACATGGCGAATTTGATCAAAACCATTAAAGCCGTTTTTGAGATAGTCGAAAGAAAGGTATAAATTGGAAAACAAGTTATGAAATAAAGTGCCCTCTCCGGTTGATCAATTTTGATGAAATGTTGGCTATCACATCTATGGCATATACCAAATACCCAGTTTGATCAAAATCGTTAAAACCGTTTTTGAGTAAATAAAAAAAAACACGTGAAAATGATACAAAATTTATTAAGTAAAATCCCCCCTCCGGTTGATCAATTTTGATGAAATTTTAACAGTCATATCTCGGGCATATAAATACATCAAATACTCAGTTTAATCAAAATCGTTAGAGCCGTTTTTGAGAAAATCGAAAAAAACTTAAAAAGTTATTCAATAAAGTAACCTCTCCCTTTGAGCAATTTGGATGAAATTTTTGCTGTCACATCACAGGCATATACATACACTAAATACCCAACTTCAAGTTCGCATGGTTTATAGTTTTTGAGCTAGTCTGTTCACACACAGACCATTTCGCGGGACTTGGTTATGTGAATATCCCGTTGAAAACCGGAAGTCGAAATTTTTCACGATCGCAATACTTCCACTTACTATATGTTTCATATATAGGTAAGTGAAAGTAAAAATGGCAAGAAGGGAATATTCTAAAAGACAAAGATGGGCTAATTTTGTGTAGGTGGGTGAATTTTGTTACAACTGCATTATACCGTGCTGTTGCAAGGCGTGTGTAACAACTTGAGACGTGATGTGAAAGAACTTGTTACATGTCTCTAATGAGCTTACAATAGGAGAGATAACGACTTGGCATGCAAATTGTCGGGGAATTTCAACCAAGTCTACAAAGTTATATTGCGGAGAATTATCACTATATATTCACATACATCTCTCTATTATGTTATAAGTTACTTAATACTTAGGCGAGAATTTATATTAATCCTAATGAAATTTTTAGCTGTTTTTTTTTCATTACACTGTAACGTTAAATCGTTAAATAAAAAAACAAAAAACAAAGGTTTTAAAATTCCAAACCTTTTGTTGGAACGAACTAGCGATTGGAGCGAAACGTCAGAGCACGTGTTTGGGATAAGATTGTTCGAGTTCAAGTCTGGAACCTTCCAGGCCAGTCCTTTTACGACTATATATAAGGAGCGAGTGACTGGATCAGTTAAGTTTTAGTCTTGATTGTGAAGCTCAAGGCATATGATTTGTGTTACAAAGTGATAATTTTTGTAATCTGCTTTAATATTTGAGATTTTTTACTTTCACTTACCTATATATGAAATATATAGTAAGTGGAAGTATTGCGATCGTGAAAATTTTCGACTTCCGGTTTTCAACGGAAATACACGTTTTGGGGTCCCCTGAGTCAAAATAACCAAGTCCCGCGAAATGGTCTGTGTGTGTGTGTGTCTGTGTGTCTGTGTGTCTGTGTGTGTGTGTGTGAACAGACTAGCTCAAAAACTATAAACCGTGCGAATCTGAAATTGGGTATTTAGAGTATGTATATGCCCGCGATGTGACAGCAAAAATTTGATCAAATTTGCTCAAAGGGAGGGGGTACTTTACTTAATAACTTTTTAAGTTTTTTTCGATTTTCTCAAAAACGGCTCTAACGATTTTGATTAAACTGAGTATTTGATCTATTAATATGCCCGAGATATGACTGTAAAAATTTCATCAAAATTGATCAACCGGAGGGGGGACTTTACTTAATAAATTGTGTATCATTTTCACGTGTTTTTTTTATTTACTCAATAACGGTTTTAACGATTTTGATCAAACTTGGTATTTGATGTATTTATATGCCCGAGATATGACTGTAAAAATTTCATCAAAATTGATCTACGGGAGGGGGGACTTTACTTAATAAATTTTGTATCATTTTCACGGGGTTTTTTATTTACTCAAAAACGGCTTTAACGATTAACAAAATTAAGATATGAATGTAGAAAAATGTGTGACTTTGGGAAATGATAATTAGCAAAACACGTCAATTTCTAATCTAAGTAAGTTGGTAAGTGAAAGTTGTGTGTTGCGCGCACGCACCAGATTTTTATAATTCGTGTGGCATTGAATATTTTTATATTTTTGTTGAATAAATATTGCTAACCCACAGAAGAGTTACAATACAACTCGAAAGCGACACTAGCGCTATCTTACACATTTTATAATATTTCCCCATAAAATTAATATTTAAAGTAGGGCATTTGGTGAAATGATATTTTAAGGTTCATCTCGCCAAAATACATTTATTCATTTCCTTTGAGATGCATTTACACTGCACGAACTTCTCTCTCGAACAGCCAGTCGCGAACACTAAATAATACTGGAACGCGAACAGGAACTTTATACGTTCGCCTGTGTGTTCGTAGGTAGCGCTAGAGCCGCTTTTGTGTTAATTAAGATAAGCCTCTAGACCTTCTTTTAGACTTTTTCTGATTTTATATCCATAAGGGCCTATTCACACTATCCGCTCCACTCTCGCTCCGCTCCCGGTCCGCTCCCGGTCCACTCTCGCTCTACCCCATTCACACTAGCGCTCCGCTCCCGCTCCACTCCCGGTCCGCTCTCCTAATGTCTTACCATATTCACACTATATAATTTTACACCGTTCACTTTTGAAAGGTTTAAGCTATTAAAGCCATTAATAATCAAAGTTGTCTGTATTCGGATTTTAATTAATGATTAACTTTCAGTTATTTAAGTATTAATTTATTCTTCAATTTTACGGCCAAAAAAAAAATCAATTTTTCGTTTGTAGAAATAGCTGGTAAGTGTACTTTTCTTGATGAAGAAGATAATATTATCAAAAAATATAATAAGAAGAATATATTGCAACACAATGATAATTAATAATAATAATTATAAATTAATATAATTAATGGTGAAGAAATAATTTAAATTTTTTTCGGAATGTATTCGAATACGCTTGAAAATTTCAAGTTGAAATCGGCAAATGCTACAAATTTACCGATTGTGTTCTCTTCTTTTCCTGATTAATATTTTAATTATTTTTTGCTTTAATATATTTTTTTGTTAATGATCTGACATTTTTCATAATATACTGCATTTTTATTCGTTTCAAATTAAACGTTATTTTATAATAGCAATGAGTATGTAGTCAATAAATAAATCGGTGACCATTTTTTACGGGTACATTAATTCATAGCAAAATATATCTCAAACATAACATGAATTTTTCACGTCGAAAAACCGCGCGTATTGTTGGTGATTTTTTTTTCATTTCAAGCGTATTCTAATACATTCGGGAAAAAAAATAAATTATTTCTTCACCATTAATTAAATTAATTTATAATTATATATATATATATATATATATATATATATATATATATATTAAAGTTGAACTTTTTTGGCCGTAAAAGTGATAAATAAATAAATACTTTAATAACTGAAAGTTAATTATTAATTAAAATCCAAATACAGACGGTTTCGATTATTAATGGCTTCAATCGTGAACGGTGTAAAATTATATAATGTTAATATGAAAAGACTTTAGGAGAGTGGAGCGAGAGTGGAGCGGGAGTGGAGCGAGAGTGGAGCGGGAGCGGAGCGAGGCCGGACCTCTCTCTCTATTCCTCTGTAGAATATTTTGCCAGTGAGACCGGACCTGGAGCGGTATCGATAGTGGAATTCTCTGTCTATTTCTCTTTAGAATATTTGAGCGGACCGGGAGTGGAGCGGGAGCGGAGCGATAATGTGAATCCGCCCTAATGGTTCCTTAATAATATGCCCGACATTCACTGATTGTCAGCACCTTGCTGACAGGTGCGAAGTAATTACGAAAGAAAATAATCGCATTATTTGCACGTGCTTAAGGTGCATAGGTGCGGTCAGACATTCTTGTTTGCTCGACTTCACATTTCAGTGTAAATAGCTGTTCGTAGTATGTCGGTACGACAAGGTTCGGGGGATTACCTGCTTGAGGGTGAGAATCGCACAGTGTAAAGACACATCTAGGCTCTCAAAATGTGTTTGCCACCTCTGCGGTCTTTAAGGTTGGGAAGAGAATTTGAAATAATCGTTATAAACAAAATAATGAAAAATAAATAAAAATAATAATAAAATGAGTTTTGTTTAATAGTTATATTTTATTCTTCTTTATGACAACAAACGATATCGGTAACAAACGAAAAAGAGGACCTTAGCTAAGTAATTTCCGTACAGAAAAGTAGCTAACGAATTCAAGGTTGGAAATTGATATTTGTCATTTCACAATGAAATTTCTTTTCCCTTACATCTCATGTTTTAAACATTTCTTTCCGTGTTGGTTTTGCCGTGGCATTTACTAAAAATACATTAATGCTCACAACACTTTCCGAAACGACTATGGGAAGACCACAACTATGAGACTTACATGAGCGAGGAAAAGTCGACCACAGCCCGTAGAGAGGCAGCTCACGGTACAGAAATCGATTCCTACGACAGTTCCGTAATAATGTTACAATCGATGTGGTCGGACGCTAAATCGCTAATATCGACAAGTAAACCAATCGACCACAAGGAATAATTGAAAGACCCATTAAAAACAACATCTGCCGAGTACGGTCAGAATAATAATTTCCGTAGTGATTATTATCAGACTTAGAGGGTCCTTAACCATAGCAAGGAAAAGTCAACCACAACCCAATATATATATATATATATATATATATATATATATATATATAGATATATATATATATATTTACAGGTGACATTAAAAAAAATACTTCTTATGAAGGGATCTAATTAAAACTTCCTATAACTCCTCTTCATCTATCCTTATAAAGACTCAAGAGGTTTTTTTTTTGTCAAAAGTTCAATAGTTTTACGATATGGCAATATTTATTGTTAAAAGTGCCCCTGTGGATTTAATTGTAAAATCTTCCAAATGGTTATTTTGTTTAAGTCTTACTCCATAGATGACTTAGAGGACCCTTTAAACATTAGACTCATGTATATTTTGTAATAAAATTAGGACTTGTTTACCTATTTCCTTAAGTTAAAGTTGGGGTGCCAATAACTGTAGTGAGTGCCAATAACTGTATGGTTTACCCTATATATATATATGTATGTGTGTGTGTGTGTGTGTGTGTGTGTGTGTGTGTGTGTGTGTGTTTATATATATATATATATATATATATATATATATATATATATATATATAAAATATATTTTATGTGTGTGTATATCTTATATACACACACATAAAAAATTAGTAACTATAACCCAATAAACGCTTTGAAGGTATTTATATATAAAATGTTGCGATGATATTGATAATAATTATAGTAAAATAAGAATTAAAAGAATACTATTTAAATGTTATAATACTTGCACACAAGCAGCAGTGCCCCCTCCATCAACAATAAATAAACACTGGACTACTTACCTGAAAAAGAAAAAAAGTTTTTTTTTAGTATAGGTATAATATTTTTTTTTTTTTTTTACAAAAATATTGATAGATTTTCCTTAATGAAGGAATCTCTGCCATGGGTTATTAAATAAAGGAATAATTAATACCAATGATTCTTAACAATAAATAAATGAGATATAAATATATTAGAGTAAATACCAAAAATAAACCACAGCTAATGCAAACAACACAAGGTGGGTGGGGCTGGCCGAGTGGAAATACGCGTTGCCACTGACAACCGACATGTGATTGGGAACCAGAATATAGCAAAGTTTAAAATCTGGAGACAGGGGAAGTTCATTAATACTCGTCATTAATCGCCCAACCACTCACCTGGCCCGGGAAACCCCGTATAGCCTGACCGACGAGAAGGAGGTGGACCAAAACCATTTTTTTGTCTAGGAAAACCAATAACTCGGGTGAAGGATCTCGCAGGACGAAAAAAGAAGAAGAAGAAGAAATAATGATGGCGAGTCCTTGAAGGATACGAGCAGGAAGAAATAAAAATAAAAGAGTAAAAATGTAAAAATAAATGAATCCTTATTACAGTGTCCTTCTGACCCAGTTCGAGTCCACTCGCTGTAACAGGCTCTACTCCTACCCACACCCCTCGGCTATGTACTTCACTCCTCAATATTATCTAAAATAATTTAGATATAAAAATCATAGAGAATTTTGTTTTAATCCAATGAATATTAATCATTAAACGACATTAAATAATCTGCATATTTTCTATAGAATTTTTGAAAAGTAAAAAAACAAAAAAAAAACGATGTTTCAAGACATTAGCTAAAAATATAATGGAAACAAATAGTTTCCTTTAAATAATCTCAAAGAAAAAATTGTTGTTACTTTTTTTCTATCTCCATTTCTGGTGCGTGCGCGCAACACACAACTTTCACTTACCAACTGACTTAGATAAGAAATTAATGCGTTTTGTTAATGCCACTCCTCAAAGTTACTAATTTTTCCAAATTCATTACTTATTTTTGTTTTCATTAGCTCAGAACATTTGAATAATGATAGCGGTTACCTGATATTAAATAACACCTAATTTTCATTAAACATGACGAATATGATGAAAATCGTTAAAGGCGTTTTTGAGATCGGAAAAATTGGAAAAAAAAGTGCCCCCTCCGGTTGTTTAATTTTGATGAAATGTTAGCTATCACATCTTTGGCATATACATTCATCAAATACCCAGATTGATCAAAATCGTGAAAGCCGTTTTTGAGTAAATAAAAAAAAAACAAGAAAATAATACAAAATTTATTAAGTTAAGTCCCCCCTCCGGTTAATCAATTTTGATGAAATTTTTACAGTCATTTTTCGGGCATATAAATAGATCAAATACTCAGTTTAATCAAAATCGTTAGAGCCGTTTTTGAGAAAATCGAAAAAAACGTAAAAAGTTATTAAATAAAGTACCCCCTCCCTTTCAGCAATTTTGATGAAATTTTTGCTGTCACATCGCGGGCATATACCTACACTAAATACCCAATTTCAGGTTCCCACGGTTTATAGTTTTTGAGCTAGTCTGTTCACACACACACACACACACACACACGCACGCACGCACGCACACAGACACACACAGACCATTTCGCGGGACTCTGTTATTTGGACTCAGTGAGCCCCAAAACGTGTATTTCCGTTGAAAACCGGAAGTCGAAATTTTTCACGATCGCAATACTTTCCTTACTATATATTTCCTATACGTAAGTGAAAGTAAAAAGATTAGTGTACTTTAGAGAGCAAATGCAGGCAAAAAATAAGTAAATGAATGTGGAAAAATGTGTGAAGTTGAGGAATGGCGTTTACATGTTTATCGAAACACGTCAATTTCTGATCTAAGTAAGTTGGTAAGAGAAAGAAAGAAACCAGATTTTTTTACAAATTTCTTAATTTTATCTATTTTCAGGAGTGCTAGCTGGAGCCAAATTGTTATGAGGGAAAAGAACTGATGGCAGACTAGATACGGAACATGATATGGTACCTACTTCCACAAAGGTGGTAGCTTGAACCAACTGCTCGGCACGCATGGTATACCAACTGTGAACGTCTCTTCCTTCCGACACACATCTCCTACCAGCGAGATCCTTAACTTAATATTCCTCATAATTATCATCATCATTACTGCTCTACGATAGCGAATTCGTAAAAAGATAAAATTTAGGACTTAAAAGTTCTTTATCACGTAATTAGATGGAAGATTATAAATGCATTAATTATTCCCAATCGTGGTCATGATCGTCCTTGTAATAATGCTAATTGAATTAAATATCTAATCATAATTAATGAAATTTCCTTAATCGATTATTTATCTATAATCGATTGATTTGCTGGTGTCGTTTGATTAAAAAATAGGAGTTTCAATAACGATTCATTTTTACAAAAAAAAATGCCGAAAAATTATAATAAATACTAATTAAAAACCTGGTGCGATGCGCGCAGCACAAACATTTCACATATCAACTTACTTAAATAAGAAATTGACGTGTTTTGATAAATATTTATACGCCATTTCTCAAATTCATAAATTTTTCCACATTACGGCATCATACACTTTGTACTGGTTAATTATAGACACCTAAATTAAAAAGTAAACATATTAAAATCGATTGTTTAAACATTTCTTTAGAAGTCAATTGTATAAACTATAATAATATTAAGCAGAAGGTAAGACATTGGATTTTTAAGCCAGGCTAAGTTTTGGCCCTAATTATTGAAAAATCTGGTGCGATGCGCGCAACACAAACACATCACATATAAACTTACTTTTTTACTTTCACTTACCTATATATGAAATATATAGTAAGTGGAAGTATTGCGATCGTGAAAATTTTCGACTTCCGGTTTTCAACGGAAATATACGTTTTGGGGTCCCCTGAGTCAAAATAACCAAGTCCCGCGAAATGGTCTGTGTGTGTGTGTGTGTGTGTGTGTGTGTGTGTGTGTGTGTGTGTGTGTGTGTGTGTGTGTGTGTGTGTGTGTGTGTGTGTGTGTGTGTGTGTGTGTGTGTGTGTGTGTGTGTGTGTGTGTGTGTGTGTGTGTGTGTGTGTGTGTGTGTGTGTGTGTGTGTGTGTGTGTGTGTGTGTGTGTGTGTGTGTGTGTGTGTGTGTGTGTGTGTGTGTGTGTGTGTGTGTGTGTGTGTGTGTGTGTGTGTGTGTGTGTGTGTGTGTGTGTGTGTGTGTGTGTGTGTGTGTGTGTGTGTGTGTGTGTGTGTGTGTGTGTGTGTGTGTGTGTGTGTGTGTGTGTGTGTGTGTGTGTGTGTGTGTGTGTGTGTGTGTGTGTGTGTGTGTGTGTGTGTGTGTGTGTGTGTGTGTGTGTGTGTGTGTGTGTGTGTGTGTGTGTGTGTGTGTGTGTGTGTGTGTGTGTGTGTGTGTGTGTGTGTGTGTGTGTATGTGTGTATGTGAACAGACTAGCTCAAAACCTATAAACCGTGGGAACCTGAAATTGGGTATTTAGTGTAGGTATATGCCCGCGATGTGACAGCAAAAATTTCATCAAATTTGCTCAAAGTGAGGGGGTACTTTATTTAATAACTTTTTAAGTTTTTTTCGATTTTCTCAAGAACGGCTCTAACGATTTTGATTAAACTGAGTATTTGATCTATTTATATGCCTGAAATATGACTGTAAAAATTTCATCGAAATTGATCAACCGGAGGGGGGACTTTACTTAATACATTTTGTATCATTTTCACGTGTTTTTTTATTTACTCAAAAACGGTTTTAACGATTTTGATCAAACTGGGTATTTGATGTATTTATATGCCCGAGATATGACTACAAATTTCATCAAAATTGATCTACGGGAGGGGGGACTTTACTTAATAAATTTTGTATCATTTTCACGGGTTTTTTCATTTACTCAAAAACGGCTTTAACGATTAACAAAAATAAGATATGAATGTAGAAAAATGTGTGACTTTGGGAAATGATATTTAGCAAAACATGTCAATTTCTAA
Source organism: Aelia acuminata (assembly GCA_911387785.2). Classification (NCBI taxonomy): domain Eukaryota; kingdom Metazoa; phylum Arthropoda; class Insecta; order Hemiptera; family Pentatomidae; genus Aelia; species Aelia acuminata. The sequence continues at coordinate 1,864,894 of OU426981.1, read as the reverse complement.
TCTAAGTAAGTTGGTAAGTGAAAGTTGTGTGTTGCGCGCACGCACCAGATTTTTTTTTTTTTAACTAAACAATTTACTTGCACCTATTTATTATTTTTTTATTTATTTATTGCCATCCCTACCGTGCCTAAAAGGCAATACGGGTTTTGGCAGCAGTTGGATGCTAACCATTTCCTGGTAGCAACCAACTGCTGCCTGTAAAACAATAACATCATTTTCATGAGCTGTGCACACAGCCTGCTCTTCTTATTTAGGTTCCGTTCTCTTCTGCCGCTGCCCTATCTGGTGGTCTTCCTGCAGCAGGACCTCTTTTCCTCCCCAAAGAGAAATGTGTTGGACCTACAATGGTTTTCCATCCACTCACGAAGGCCTTAAAGTGCTGGTAGTTTTCTTGGGCCATTAACTGAGGGAAACTGCTCTCAGTCAAAACGTAGAGACCTGTTTCTCTCAGCATTTTTGCCCTTAGTGTCTCATTGGCGGCACAAACCAAGACAATGTGTTCGGCGTTCTCAGGTACTCCACAGGTAGGGCATAATGGATCAATATCCTTCCCGTATTCGACAAGTTTGCTCCGAAAACCACCATGACCAGTGAGTAGTTGGGAGACCCAATAATCGGTTACTACCCACTTTGCTGCTAACATCGAGCCCACGGTTGGGAAATATTTCCTCAGTGTAGCTCCCTTCGGCGTCGTTATCCACCTCTGGTTCCATTGGTCAAGGGTGTACTCATGGATGATGCTCTTCCATCTTCGTGGTTCTTCATTGATCCTCGCACGCAAAGTCACCGGTAAGACCGCCGACCCTTCCCTCATCATTTGGTGCCTAAACATGTCTTCCTGCAGGAGGAGGTCGATAGGTACTGCTCCCGCAAGGACATGTGCCGCAATTTACTTGCACCTGTACAATTACAATAAGCAAATCTGCTAAAATAATTACAAATGTCATTGGTGGGCATGAGGGAGATAGCACCCAGTGGTGCATCCTCCTGGCATTCAAAAGATTTACGTTCTCAGACTAGGAGCTCCCTCATCCAACTCCTCTTCAGCCTTGGCCGAGGTATGTCAGGAATGTCACGTCTTGCCATATCTTGTACAAATTTGTTGGTATGTCCATGTAGTTTGTCGTGATACCGTTTGTAATTCATACGCATATGATTTGTCACTGTCGAAACTCTTAAGTCATTGTGAAGGGTCTTGTTATAAACTTACTTAGATCCAAAAATTGACGTGTTTTGATAAGTATGTAAACGCCATTTCTCAAATTCACAAGTTTTTCCACATTCATTTACTTATTTTCGTTTGTATTTTCTCTCAAAATACAATACAATTTTTATTAAATAAAAGTTGAATAAAATAAAAGTTTTTACTTGTTGTTTGTTTGTTGTTGGTTGTTTGTTTAACGTCACTTTATGCCACTAAGGCTAATCGGACGGTGTTATAGTGGGAGTCTTAAATTTTGCCTATCCAGATACAACTAGGATAGGGATCTTTAACGAGTACCTGACATTATACTGACACAGACAATGAAAGCATAAAACTCCATCGCGTCTGATTTTATAATTCTCTATTTAGTTGTTGAAAACATCTTTTAGTTACCATGGAAACAAATAATTTCCATTAAATATGTATGTTTAAAAACACCTTAATAACTCTTTCCAATGAACAGAACGTTTTTAATTATAAGAAATTGGTCCGTCATTAAATGCGTAATGCACATCCGTGGGCTCTACGTGTTTTATGAGTTGTGGGAATGTACTTTAAAGAACAAATATAATCAAAAATAAGAAATGAATGTGAAAAAATGTGTGACTTTGAGAAGTGGCAATTAAATAAACAGATTGATTTCTAATCTAAGTAAGTTGCTAAGTGAAAGTTGTGTTTTGCGCGCACGCACCAGATTTTTTTTTAATTTCACCACTGAAATTTAGTCTTAAGGGTGCCAATAACTGTACGGTTTACCTTATAGGAAACAAATGATTTCCTTTAAATATGAGTCTTTTTCGTTCAGTTTAGTATCTTATTTTCGTTTAATAAAAATTGTTTAATCCAAAAAATGTTACAATACGTTCCACATCATTGTTTCCCTTACTGTTCTTTTAAAAAAAAATTACAGAAAGGGTAATAAGGTGTACCGCAAGGTACCGCTTCGGTCCCATTTCTTTGCCTTATGTACACGAGATACCACAGGCATCATGATCATTAATACCCACACTTCCTGTGAATCCATTATGAAGAGCACAGCGTTCCGGCAAATGTATTCAGCGCGCGCTATGTAAAGTAGTAGTGGAATGTATAATTTCATCGCATTTTAATCGACATTCGGTTGCTATGCAGATACCTTTTCATTCAACGAAAATTTATTCAGGCATTTAAATTGAAATTGATTGGTCATTTAATCGTTGTGATTTTTTATCGCGAAACTATTCAGTTATTACATTTATTTCTTGTATAAAATTTTAAATAAATAATTTTTTATATTTTTGAATTAATAAATAGGACTTATTTTTTTAATCACACCAATTTTAAGTCAATTCAAATTTTTAATTACACAAATTTCAGTGAAATTTTAAAATTAAAAAATCAATACAATTTCCTTAATAGAGGTGAGAGATAGTCACTGTTATTCTTTACGATAGGTTAAATGATTATCACGGTTTTCAGTTAAAACTTTTTGATTTTGAAAATCCATCGTTTCGATCTAACTTGTAGATCTTCATCAGGGCTAAAAGAAAACAAATATATGAGTATCAATGCTAGAATATTACAATAAATGAATAGGGGAGAGCGGGGTTGGTTGTCATAGGGGGTAGGTTGGCCATTGGCTTATAGTTCCGTCACACCTGTTGTGAAGGCCCCACCATTGTACCATGCGACCCGCTCGACCTCGGGAGTCTTGTCCTGAGATTTCAACCTGATACTAACAGAGTAGAGAAGAGCAAGCTTCATTGATTGATTTTACAACATGTTAACAAATTATATTTTCAATAAATTCGGTTTAAATTGATGGCAAAACATTTTATTCCAAATCTGTTCACATAGCCTCAAACTCCTTTGAAAAACCTAACCTTTCGATTAACCAGTTTATTGTTTGATTGTTCTCCCCTGTCCTGGCAGCCATCTTTCATATGATTTCTCCTGTGGGGTTAGTTGGCTCTCTTCAACTGGGGTTTGTTGGTGCAGTAGAAATTCACAAAAGCATGGTAAACGTAAACAAAGGTGAAACTACCAAATGTCTTCAGTTCCAGCGAGGAGGATGAGAGCAATATTCCCTATGCAGAAAGTGACGACAGTCTAAACTTCTATCTCCTTCTGTTGTCATTATTCTATTTTCCCTTAAAAGCTATTAAAAACCGATTCAAAATTATTAGACCATTATAGTGCAGCTTTTAATGAGAATAATATGTGCCAGGCAGTACTTGAATGAGATGGCTAAACAACCCTACCTTCTAGGCCAACCTGCCCCACATATGGGTTTAAGTGGCATACTCTGGATTGACGAATTCTTCAATTTTCTATGATCTTGGTATTAATATTATGTGATGAAAAAAATACTTGAAGTACTCTAATACTTGGAGTTTACAGTGATATCAGCCATATTGGGATTATATTAACAGGGACGACTCAATAATCAAAAAAGTGAAAACTGTTGCCAACCAACTCCGCTCTACCCTACTTTACAAAACTGGCAATAATGTAAAAGATGGTAAGCATATAGATGAACATTAAAATAAGTGTATGTATGTAGCATTTCACTTCAAAAGCGTTGGATTTCCCCGTCCTAAACCTTTGAAATCGGCAAACCAACCCCATACCAGCACCTCTCACCTTATTTTGCCGTCAGTTCTTGTATCACTCTGGACTCAGAAGGTAAATATCAGATTTTATATGATATTGCTAACCAGACTCTTATTTTAATATACATTTGTATGCTTACCTTCTTTTATATTGTTATCAGTTTTTTAAAGTTTTCATTTATTATCGTCCTCTAGCAGAGATATTTCATATATTTGTTTTCTTTTAGTCCTGATGAAGACCCACAAGTTGGATCGAAACGTTGGCTTTCCAAAATAAAAAAGTTTCAACTGAAAACCCTGACATACAGTTACATCATTTAACCTAATTACTTTAATATATAATGTTCTTGTGTTTTTTTGTTTTTTTTTTGTTGTTAATGCAGTTTCTTTTGCAAGCGTAGGTGGTCCAGGATGTTTATCTGCCTCTGTCATAATTCCTTGTTGTCTTTCGAGGACATCTCTGTTTATTGTTTTAGGTCTGCCATTAATGAGCCACGAGATAAGATGTTGTTATTAAGTTTTATTCAAGATTTATGATATTCAACCATGATTTTTTTTATTTTTTTTTCAATGTTTTCTGGTATACCGGGAATGCTTGCTAATTTTCAGTTTACGAAGTAGGTATTAACGAAAGTACCAACCTCCCGCCTTCTGTCCCAAAACTTTAAAATTAGGATATGCATAGCTATTATTCATCCAACGGTCCTTCACGGATTTGAAACGGAAGAAACATTGATGGATGAACGAAGGCTGAGGGTTTTGGAAAATAAGGTATTGAGTATTGGACCGAATAGGGACGTTTACAAAACGCCGGACTAAGTGAACTGTAATAGGTTAATTGAATAAAAGTGATAATGGCGGTGAACGAATCCCTAAAAGATCGATAAGCAAGTGGCCGACTGGGAAATGTGGGTGAGGTAGACCGAGAGAGTGGTGAGAGGATTGCTTCCTATAATTTATTTTAATCCTAAAGGTAGCCGTTTTTTTCAAGGAACGATTTTCGCACTTTTTAACAAAATGTGTATCGTTTTTCATTTAGTTGACGGAAATGCTTCACTTAGAAATTAAATATGATCTTATAAAATAATAATATTCAAAAGTTATTAAATAAATAAATAATAAAGGCTTAACGAACCCGAAGGTTCGATGCCGACACCACCAATCGCTCCCTGCACACCTCCATCCATCGACCGTCTTCCAGACCTAACTTCGATAGATCCGCCCTAACGCAATCCTCCCACCTCCGTCTCGGCCTGCCCCTCGGACGTTTCCCATTCGGCACCGCGCTTATTAATCTTTTCGGAATTCGTTCACAGCCAAGTTTTGCAATTTTACGCGCCCATTTTATTCGTCTTGCTGCAATCACGTCAATTATATTTACTAGGTAAAGTTCACTCAGTTCGGCGTTGTGTAAGCGTCTAAATTCTCCGGTTATTTCATCCCTCTTCGATCCAAATATTCTACGCAGTACTTTATTTTCAAAAACTCTAAGCCGTTGCTCATCCCTCAATGTCAGCGGCCATGTTTCGCATCTGTAAACGACCGTTGGAAGAATAATAGTTTTGTAAATCCTAATTTTTAACTTTTGGGACAGAAGGCGGGAGCTAAGCAATTTCGCGACTGAAAAGTAGCAAGCATTACCGGCTTTTAATCTAGCCTTAATTTCCTCATCGATTTCGTTTTTTCTAGTCACCATCGCCGTTACATATCTAAATTTCTCTACCTGTTCAAACGTATTCCCCCCTACACTGATATCAGCGAAATCCTCACCACTTCTACGACTAACCATATATTTTGTCTTATCCGTATTCATTTCCAGTCCAAGTTCTAGTCCGGCTTTCATCAACGTTTTTGTGTTCATTTCTATGGTTTCCACGTCCTCCCCAAGCAATACCAAATCATCGGCATATCCGAGCACGGGTATATTCCCTCCCAAATTCAAACCCTTTCCGGTACGTGTCACCTCCCTAATGGCATATTCCAGCGCTAAATTAAATAAAACAGGTGAGAGAGAATCTCCTTGTTTCAAACCAGAGCGGACCTTGAACTTCTCAGAAAAATAATTACCGATTCTAACTTTATTGAACGTTTCAGTCATACGCATTTTTACTAAGTTTACTAATTTTTTTGGTATTCCCTGCTCAACCACAATGTTATACAACTTTTGGCGGTTAATAGAGTCATATGCCTTTTTGAAATCGATAAAAAGCTGATGCACGATTTCGTTATATTCTAATTTTTTCTCTAATATTTGGCGGAGAGAGAATATTTGGTCTACGGTTGATCGGTTTTGCCTAAAACCAGATTGATATTCTCCGATAATTTCCTCTGCGTATTCAGTGATTCGACTAAATAGGATTAACGTAAATATTTTATAGCAAACCGGAAGGAGTGAGATTCCGCGATAGTTATTGCAATCCGTTTTTGATCCCTTTTTGTGAATCGGAATGAGAATAGACTCTTTCCACTCTTCGGGTATCTTTTCTTGTTCCCAGATCTTTTTAACCAAAAGAAATATTTTTGATATCCCAGCTTCCTCGCAAAAGTTATTAGATTTCTGAAACTTTGTTTTAATTACTTTATTTATGTTACATATTATACAAAAGTACATAATATGAAATTCACAGGTAATTAGGGTACACATTAAATGTGATTAGAATTATATTCGCATACAGCATTCAATAAGTGTTTAGCATAATTTGGGCTGCAATTATTCACTTCATACTTCTTCCAAGTTTGTGAAAAATCGTGATGAACCGATTCAATTGCTTGTTCACTGTAGAAAAATATAGGTATATATTGAAAAAAAAACATTAGATAGAAAAATAAATGATAAAGATTACGATACGTATATATAAAAATCAAATTTTTGTACATTTTCCTTTAAAATGCGAACTTTGTTGAAATGAAAAAAACGGCCACCTTTAGGATTTTAATTTTTGCATTATATTCATCTAAAAATGTCTTAGAATGATCCCCCGAAAGAATCCGCAAGGTGCAAAGACTTCACGGTTGAAGTCAATCGAGACCTGCAGTGCTTAGAAAATTGAAGAATTCGTCAATCCAGAGTATGCCAATTAAACCCCTATGTGGGGCAGGTTGGCCTAGAAGGTAGGGTTGTTTAGCCATCTCATTCAAGTACTGCCTGACACATATTATTGTTATTAAAAGTTGCACTATAATGTTATAATAATTTTGAATCGGTTTTTAACAGCTTTTAAGGGAAAATAGAATGACAATAGAAGAAGATTGAAATTTAGACTGTCGTCACTTTCTGTATTAGAAAAATTGCTATCATCCTCCTTGCTGGAACTAAAGACAATTGGTAGTTTCACCTTTGTTTATTTTTACTTTGCTTTGGTGAACTGCTACTGCGCCAAAAAACCCCAGTTGAAGAGAGCCAACTAACCCCACAGGAGAGATCATTTGAATGATGGCTGCCAAGACAGGGGAGAACAATCAAACAAGAAACTGGTTAGGTGAAAGGTTAGGTTTTTCAAAGCAGTTTGCGGCTATGTGAACAGATTTGGAATAAAATGTTTTGCCATCGATTTAAACCAAATTTATTGAAAATATAACAATTTTTTTATATGTTGTAAAATCAATCAATGAAGCACATTGTTATCTACACTGTTAGCATCGGAATGAAAACTCAGGACAAGACTCCCGATGTCGAGCGGGTCGCATGGTACAATGGTGGGGCCTTCACAACAGGTGTGACGGAACTATAAGCCAATGGCCAATCTACCCCCTATGACAACCAACCCCGCTCTCCCCTACTATATTTTTTAATTTATTATTATATTTAGGTAAATATGGAGATCTCTTTTGACAGCTTTATAATGCTATCTGCAGCTTTGGAAGAATCCTTTAATGGCTCCAAAATGCTAGGTTGTATATTCATTTTTGTGAATTCGTTTTCATATCTAGTGCAATCCTCTATGGTATGTTTAATCGTCAGAGGGGTTTTGCAGGTTTCGCATTTTGGATGAGGTTCCCTGGTAACGAGGTGAACATTGTTGAGGTTCGTGTGACCGATCCGAAGCCTAGCAAGTACTAACTCTTGTCTTCGGTTTTCCCACAGGGAGCTAATCCATTCTCTCGATGTAGATTTAATAGATCAACAGATAAAAGATATTGGTATTTTTTATAATTCAAAAATTAAGAAACCAAAACAATAGGCAAAAGGGCTGGAATTGGTTGAATATTAAAACTTTTTTCGATTAACAAAGAAAGCCTTCTTATTTATTACACGAGAACTAGACTAAACATAAAATGATTAGTGGACTATCTCAGTGGGTAAGGCAGTGGACGCGTTATAAATCATTAGATAATTCCTATCTTTATTTTTCAATACAAATTGTAAAACTTTTGTAGGTATGAATAATTTTTATTAGACGAAACTAAAATAAAAATTACTCAAGGCAAACAACAATGTTACGAAAAGAATTAAACTTGTATCGATACAGTAACACAAAAGTGACCATAAGATTCGAACTTAAGTGCAGTCTTATATTGAATCTGTATTACAACAGTCTAGAGGGTTTCCGACAAGCGTAGAAGATTCTTCAACAGTCACGAACGGGGAACATTTGTAACAAACAAAAAGTCTAGAACATTTTTCGGTGATATGTTTCGTGTTTCGCTTTACATTATTTTTTCAATATCGGGACGATGATTAACCGGTGATGAATATTATTCTTACTAACCGGTGGACTACAACATTTTCATCACAAGATTAATCAAAAAACTTCATCTTGCAAATATGGTTTATTCGGACCATAAGTTCGTTCTAAAAACCATATATTGATAATTTCATTTAAAGATGGATAAAAATATGCCATAGTAAAACAAAAATTCTATAGATTATATGAGGCGTTTGCTATCAAAACCAGTTCATTCCATTTTTGGAAATTTTACAGGAGAGACAAAAAACTTCACAGTACTAAAGCTAATTTTTTTAAAAATTTTATAATTACGGGCATAACCGCCTAGAATTTGATTAGTTTTTCATTTTCATTCCAGGTGCATTACCTTAGGAGTAATTACAATAACTAGGTTGGAATGAGCTAATTTTGATGCAAAAACACGATTTTTCATGTTGTTTTTTTTTTCAGTTTTTTGTTCAATTTACTTCTGCGAAATTGGTTTTTTTCCAGTTTATCAGTTAATATTTGTGTCTTTACGAGTTTTTAATAAATGACATCCACTTAACTTTTTCGATTTATCAGAAACTTAACAGTTGAGACGTAAACTGTGGCACAATGTGAAAAAAGTCATAATACAACGCCGAACGGAACAGAATGTTTTTTTTTATTTATCAAAGAAAAATAATGTTGTAAATAAAATGCAGAAAGCAAGGAGAGAAAGGAAAAAGAAGGCTCGTTATTTAAATGAAATTTTTGTCGTACATTCAAAACATCGGCTCACATTCTTGGTTTTCTTCTGCTGGCCTTCCTTCCGGGAATGAGCTGGGTTTGAGCTATATCCCTTCGTCAGGTTATGAAGGACCCTCTAAACTTTCAAAATATGCAAAAAAGCGGATTTCAGAAAAATATGGAATGAGCTGGTTTTGATAGTAAACACCTCAATGAAAAGTTCATAATTTTAATATAGTTATTGAATAATCGAACTACAGCTAAGCATGTCAAACTCCTTTCTAACTGAAAAATACGCGATGGGAGTAAGCTTTCCGTTTCATATTTCCTCCCGAGATAGGCCATGCCTAGAAGTAGACTTGGGTGCGTGAGTGAAAGGACGTACTGTTTCTTGGTTATCGGTCGTGCAAGGAGGTGATTTGACCGTGATTACTCTCAACCGCCAGGTTTTCCCCAAAACCAAAGCTAACCACTTTACAGAGGCTGGGTTTGCCCCAAGAGGGTCTCTCGTCCACCGAGGCGATCTGTGACAATATATTAAAAATATCCTGCGCCAAGCCAGATTCGAACTCGCCAACACGAACTCAACAATCAGCTACTCCGCTCCCAGTGTAAAATAAAACATTCAAAAAAAAATATCAATAGTAAACATATAAAATTCATAATTTTCAATTCATTAAAAAAAATATATAAAAACAAAAAGTATTAGGAAATAAAAATAAAATAAAATAACCTTAGATATTAGTCCTATATTTTCCTTTATTTTTCTCGTACGGGGGCGAATCGCTTTTTCCTTATTCTTCCTGATATGAACTAAAAATGAAAAAAGTAAATTAAAAAAATTTTTTTTTCTTTTTTCAAAGGAAGCTTTAAAACTCAAAGAATACTCAAATCAACCAATTAAGACAGTCAAGCAAACAAAACCAAGATAATATATTGAAATCCCGGTATCAATACTAAACTATACATCTAAAATACAGCATGCAAAGTTTCAAACAGGATATCAGATGCTGCATCACTAAGTACATATAGGCTGGATAACTGTCCATAAATGGAAGAACTGGAGAGAGGGGAAGATATTCCTGAAGGACCACGAAGTTGGGGAAACCCCACCGGCTATTCTTAGATAATCTTAGAAGGTTTCGCTACTGGAGCGGATGTGTTTGTCGTCTGGGAATACATTAGGGTAACAGTCTGGAGCTACAGTAGGTAACCTACATAGAAATATTTAAATTGTTTATATATACACTACCGGTCAAAAGTTTAGACTCGCCCTTTTATTTTGTAAAATAAATAAATTACATTTTATTTATTGAACAACGTAAAAACTATAATTTTATTTTTAATTCATTTATAACTAGCTCTATATCCCGGTTTCGCCCAGGGAGCTTGGAAAACAATGAGAAAAGCCGTGGGTTAATAAAAGTTCGTTAGGACAGAAATTAGATTTTTTTTCGACTCCACCGGTGGATTTCGTAAAAATCTAATGTAAAGCGAGATCATAACGATTTTTAAAACAATAAAGAATATACCCAGAGATTAGCTGAAGTGATGGAATTTTAATATGGACATGTGTTCGCACCTGGTATGAAAAACCACCAAGCGAAATTTGGAGAATTTAGGACAAACGGTATGGATTTCTATAAAGAACAAAAAAACCAAAAAAAACAAACACAATATCATCTTTATTTGTATAGATAGTATTCAAAACGATCATATAATGTTTGAAAAGTTATCTCTTGAGTTACAATTATTTTTTTAAAGTTGAAGATTGTGAATTAAATACGAGTGAGTCTAAACTTTTGACCGGTGCTGTAAACGATAAAACTTTTATCACTAATATACTGTAAGGCCAGCAGTAGATTAAATAATTTTATTGATGTAAAAATATTCACAAAAAAATTAATAACAAACAATTAAAAGAAAATCAGAACAGCAACTAGTTCCATGTCAGCCGTCTTTGTAATAGTGATGTAAGACTATCAACAGGATCTCCTATCGATAGTTTAGATAGTATGGGACATGAATCGATATTATACGGTAATGAATGAACGAGGGGGGGGGGGGCGGCTGAATGGTTGAATTTTTATTTGAAACGATAGGAGCTGTAATACCTTTTTTTAATTGTGTTTTTTTCTTTTCTTTTAATTAGAGAATAAGATAAACATTTCTGTCAATGGAGGATGGTTCTATTACAGCCGGAGGTAATTTTTGTTAATATCAAGTTCGATAAAAAATCAAAACTATCAAAAAGTCAAGGAAAAAGGATTTAGATGAAGGTAATAACAACCCTCTACAGGGGTCTCCTGTGGTGTAGTGGTTAGCATGGCAACCTACAGTACTAAAGGTCGCGCGTTCGCGACCCGAGGTGGCCCAAGGAATTTTTAATGCCTTGTAGGACTCAGTAGCGTCGTCCGATTAGCCTTAGTAGCAGAAAGGGACGTTAAACAATCATATGATTGAATACCTTGTATTTAAATATTATAAGATTAGAACAGCGTCAAATTTATTTTAAAATCTCTATTTTACATTCTCATATATTACATATTATCGCCCCTACCCGGGGTTTTGACAACAAAGGAATATTCTCATATTATTCCAAAGAGCGAGCATCTCTTGTTTTGCATTTTCCTTTTCTTCTTCAGGTTATGCTTCTCCAAGTTCGTAGGCATCAGTCTCCAATACTGTAGTCAGCAATAAATGTAGCAGTTAGTGTGAATTAAACTCGAATTAATGAATTAATTTATTAAAACTAAAGTGACGATTTTAGTAATGAACTATTTCAATTAATAAAGGTCGCAGTTTCGGGTCCTTGGCTAATATATCCGTCTCTCAATAGGATTAAAAATAGTAAAAAATCCTTGGCTATGCCGTCCCTCGGATAGGACGTAAAACGGAGGTTCCGAGTTTGTACGAGGTCAAGTACTCGTTAAAGATACCTATCCTAATTATACCTGGATAGGCAAAATTTAGGACTCCCACTGTAGCATCTTCCGATAAGCCTTAGTGGCATAAAAGTGACATTATACAAACAAATATGTAAAGATAGCAGTTCACTACCTCTACCAAGGATAAAGTTATCACTGTAATATTAGGGAGATTTTTAGTGCTTCTGAAGCTCCACTAAAATGAATCGTAACTTTATTTACACTTTTTTACGTTTAATATGTACTCATTTTTTTTTTTGTATGATAACAAAACAATCAAAATGACATCCATGACCAAATAATAACGAAAAGGTTGGTAATTAAGATGCTAAAATATCCGGAAATTTAGGTTTGAAAATATAATTAGGTAAACCTACAGGAAGAAGGCTAAAATTATATCAATAGAATTCATCCAAAGAATAGGAAATATAAATTAATAAAAATAATTAAAATAATAATAACAATGCAAAAAGAAATTTTGTTTTAAAAAATACTAGTTAAAATTTAATTACGAAATATTTCTGATAATCAATGCACTTGATTTTTTGCGGCATAAATCAGAAAATTATAAAAAGTTATTATTTTAAAATTTTCTGCATTTCTGATTTTTCTAAAGACGAATTGCAGCTAAATTTTCCTTTTATTAACAATAAAATTGCAGATACATATCTTCAATTTTTAAGTTTTAACTTTAAGAGTCCATTCGTTGTATTTATTTGGCTTTCCATGGCTTCATCCATTTTAAAATATGAGCAATACGAATATTTGATATTAGAAGATCTTTTTTTTTTTTGTGACATAAATATTTCATTTTTCTAACGAAACTTGTTGCCATAGTTCTTGTTTTATATCATTCGTTGGTATTCCTAAGGGAACTCTGGCCATGAATAGACCTTGTTTTTTTTTTTATAAATTTTTCTAAGCATTGTAATTTATAATATATAGGATATATATAGGATAGGACGTAAAACGGAGGTCCCGGGTTTGTACGATGTCAGGTACTCGTTAAAGATACCTATCCTAATTATACCTGGATAGGCAAAATTTAGGACTCCCACTGTAGCATCTTCCGATAAGCCTTAGTGGCACAAAGTGACGTTAAACAAACAACAACAACCAATCCTCTATTACAAACAATTAGTGTAAGAGTCTGGAGCCCCAATAGATAACGTAGCAATACGATAAAACATTTTATAGTCTAGAACGTAGTAGAATCTCGCGGAACGGCGTGGATGGTTCTCGAATGCCGATGACACAAACACGTGCTATTAGAGTTCGCTCCAACAGTTAGTTTGTTCTAACAAAAGGTCTGGGACTTTTAAATCATATGTTTTTGTTTAACGTTACCTTATGTTTTTCTCTTATTGTTGTCCATATCTGTTTTTTCTAGGAATTCACAAGAAAAAATCTGGTACGTGCGCGCAACACACAACTTTCACTTACCAACTGACTTAGATAAGAAATTAATGCGTTTTGTTAATGCCACTCCTCAAAGTTACTCATTTTTCCAAGTTCATTTCTTATTTTAGTTTTCATTTGCTCAGAACATTTGAATAATGATAGCCCTTACCTGATATTAAATGACACCTAATTTTCATTAAACATGACGAATATGATGAAAATCGTTAAAGGCGTTTTTGAGATAATCGAAAAATTGGAAAAAAAGTTATGAAATAAAGTGCCCCCTCCGGTTGTTTAATTTTGATGAAATGTTAGCTATCACATCTTTGGCATATACATCCACTAAATACCTAATTTCAGGTTCGCACGGTTTATAGTTTTTGACCTAGTCTATCACACACACACACACACACACAGACCATTTCGCGGGACTTGGTCATTTCGACTCAGGGGACCCCAAAACATGTATTTCCGTTGAAAACCGGAAGTCGAAATTTTTCACGATCGCAATACTTCCACTTACTATATATTTCATATATAGGTAAGTGAAAGTAAAAATAGATAGGTACAGTTATCCAGCGCCGCATAATAAAGTTCCTCTGTCATGTGTGCTTTTCGCTTTGGTATGTGTATGTACAACTTGTGTCTAGGATGTAGGAGTGGATTTAAGCTCAACATAATAATTTATCCTAACAAATGAATGGTGAGATTATCAAACCTACCTGTTATTTATTTATTTTAAAAAAAGACAAAATCATAACAAATTTCCCCTAAGTTTCGAAAAATAGTAATCACATTTATAAAAGCAAAAATCATTACATATTAAATTAAACAAAGATTATACAAATAACTGTACCTATCTATTTTTACTTTCACTTCCTATATTTTCGGTAAAATATAATAAATAAATAACAGGTAGGTTTGATAATCTCACCATTCATTTGTTAGGATAAATTATTATGTTGAGCTAAAATCCACTCCTACATCCTAGACACAAGTTGTACATACACATACCAAAGCGAAAAGCTCACATGACAGAGGAACTTTATTATGCGGCGCTGGACTGCCCACGTAAAGTTCACCAGCGAGGAATTCGCTGACTACGGCGTTCCAGTCTCTGCTCTTACAGTCTCTCCAGTATTTTCCTTTTTGCAATTTAAATATATATACTGTACTATATCATGGAGGAAATGAGAACATCGAATAATTCCAGAGAGGATCTACGAACTGTCTGCTTCTTAAAGCCTTTTTATTAATGTTACATACATCAATTTATTTTTTACTTTCATTTAACTATATTTATAGAAATTTATAGAAATGGAAAGTAATGCAATCTTGAAAAATGTCGACTTCCGGTTTTCAACGGAAATACTAGTTTTGGGGTCTCTTCAATCCAAACAACCAAGTCCCACGAAACGGTCTGTGAGTGTGCGTGAACAGACTAGAACAAAAACTAGAGACCGTATGAACCTGAAATTGGGGGGGGGGGGGCGTATTTGGTATATGTATATGCCCGTAATGAGACAGCGAATTTTTTTTTTTTAAATTGGTCAAACGGAGGGCGCACTTCATTTAATAATTTTTTTCTTATATCTTCGATCTTCTCAAAAACGGCACTAAAGATTTTGATCAAACTCGTCATGTTTAATGAGAATCAAGTATTCTTTAATATCAGGTAAGTTATACCATCATAAAAATGTTTCTAGAGGAATTAAATGGAGAAGTGTACCTTTTTGTTTTCCTATAAAGTACCTTTAATTTTGTTTATATGGAGAAATTAACTGTCTCTCGTCACGCCTAAAAATAAGAAATGGCAAAATATGAAATATGAAAAAAATCGAGTAAAGATATACAGGAGAAAAAAAGAAAAATATTCCGACAACTCATAGACACGCATAAATCCAAGCATGCGCAATACGCCTTTAATGACAGACCATTGTTTATGATTAAAACGTTCTATTCAGGGGAAAGAGTAGTCAACGTCCTTTGAAACATACATATTTAATGGAAATTATTGTTGTTTCCATGGTAACTAAATTTTTTCAACAACTAAAAAGAAAATTACAAAATCAGACGGGATGGATAATACTCCTGTGTGCGTTACCGAATTATCAAAAATGAAAACTAGAGAGCAAATTCAAACAAAAATAAGTAAATTAACGTGGAAAAATGTGTGAATTTGAAAAATGGCGTTTACATATATTATTTATCAAAATATGTCAATTTCTAACATAAGTAAGTTGGTAACTGAAAGTTGTGTGTTGCGCGCTTCGCAACAGATTTTTATACTCCGAAAATTAACTCAGAAACCCCCATCCTTGCTATAGTAAGTATAAAATTTCTACACCGTGAATAATGAGAATAGATCATTTATAGATATGTGCATAGTTTAAATATTTCGAGTCGACAACTGAAATGATGTTTATTCAACATATTTACCAATGTTACGTAACAACACGTGGTGTTGTGTTCATAGGATATTTGCATTCCTTCTCAACGATTGTGTTTCGTTGCCGAGATAGATTGCTGGTTTAAATCCGCATAAGGTGAACGTGTTTAGTTTTGTTTCTAGTTTGAATTCCATTTAACTGGGCAAAAGAACTTTTGGGAAACTGTTTTATCTTATTGGGCCTCACAATGTATGGCACTGGGAAAAATCTAGAAGTTATTAAATATAGGAAGTTGGAATCAGAGAAAGCAAAGAGGAATCATCTTCCATGCATCGATATCAATCATCATACATATTATTTCTCAACGCCATAATTCCCTTAATACTTCATCAAATTTCATGAATGAGGCATCACTTTAAATCTTTCCTTAACTGCTAAACCGCAAAAATATACAAATCGCTCATTTCGCCTTCGATTGCGAGCTATCCGTTAAACGCGGTTTTTGCGAGAAAATCAAAATGGTCATACAGGTTTCTGATGGTGTCAATCTTTTCAGGTTTTCAAGGAGAACATTTTCGGTCATACACATTTTTTCGATTAACCCCTTCGTTTGCGAGTTGTGAAAATTTTAAAAAGCCCTGCTTTTTCGGAAGTGTCAATTATTATTCGTTGAGACGAAAATTTTAGGTTATATACCCTTCTCCGATTGTTGCCGTCGTTAGCGAGTTCTTACATTTTATAGCCAGAAAATGAAATAGGCTCATAGTATAACCCCTTGACAATGGGATGACCCTTAACTTGGAACAGTATCGAAGTAGATTGAGCCGAAAGCTATTGGAGCCAACATCGTATTAAAGATTCATTGAAGATAACCAAGCAGTACTTGCCACTCTCTGACCCCTTCCAAGAGTTCTTTAATATTTTATCAGCCTCGGGGGGGGGGGGGGGGGGGGGGGGGCTGAGTCAGCTGGGCTCCGGGGTACGTTTTTAATCCAGGACCCCTATAAATTTATAAAAAGGGTCCTGGACCCGAAGCCTTATGTACGGATATAAGAATGATATTTCGAAGGGGAGAAAAATATCATTCATAGGGGATCACGCAAAAGAAGCTGTAACACATACGTAAATAATGTGTGTGTTATATGGTTTTAATTGATTTAATTAAAACCATATAATGGAAGTATGTAAAATATGTTGTAAAGAATTTTAATATCTTTGTTGTTGTTTTTTTTCACCTGCTATTAACCTGCATATTTATTCGAGTAATTATGTTTTAAGGGGTAAGTCACGTCATTTATATATCCAAGCAACTAGAGCTGATAGAGGAAAACTAATGGCATATTTGGATTCAGCGCAGCGATTATACTTAAAGTCAGCTGTAAAATTCTCGTCACCAAGACCACTGTAGACCTGTAATTGAAAAAATAACTGTACCTATGTATCTTTTCTAGTAACCAGCTTTCCAAGAAAAAATATATAGGGACAAAAATAAGAAAAAAACATACAATATGTACAGTTATTTATATAATCTTTGTTTAATTTAATATTTAATAGAGGCGAGAGACACAAAACTGTTAATCTTTACGATAGGTAAAGATGATCAGGATTTTCTATTTGAAAAATTTTTATTATCGAAAGCCAACGTTTCGATCCAACTTGTGGATCTTGTTGGCATGAAAGTTGGATCAAAAGAAAACAAATATATGACTATCTATGATAGAGGATGACATTAAATGAATATTTTACATATTGTCAGTTCTGTAAAATATTCATTTATTGTCATCCTCTTGTATAGATACTAATACATTTGTTTTCTTTTAGCCCTGATGAAGATCCACAAGTTGGATCGAAACGTTGGCTTTCGAAAATTAAAAAAAAATCAAACTGAAAATCCTGATCATCATTTACCTATTGTTAATATTTAATAATTTATATCTATATAAATAAAGTTGAAATTCTGTTTGTTTGTTTGTTTATTTGTTCTTTATAGAAATCCATACCGTTTGTCCTAAATTCTCCCAATTTCGCTCAGTGGTTCTTTCAGACCAGGTGCGAACACCAGTCCATATTAAAATTGCATAACTTCAACCGATCTTCAGCTGATATCCTTTATTGTTATAAAAATCATAATGATCTCACTTTACAATGTTTTTTTTTTACGCAATCGACCGTTTCTTTAGAAAAATGAAATTTTCCGTGTGAAACTGGGATATACAGCTATCTATATAAATAAAGTTGAAATTCTGTTTGTTTATTTGTTCTTTATAGAAATCCATACCGTTTGTCCTAAATTCTCCAAATTTCGCTCAGTTGTTCTTTCATACCAGGTGCGAACACCTGTTCATATTAAAATTGCATAACTTCAGCCGATCTTCAGCTGATATTCTTTATTGTTATAAAAATCATAATGATCTCACTTTACATTGGTTTTTACAAAATCGACCATTTGAGTCGATAAAAGTCTCAGTTTATAGATTTTATAGATTTAAAAATTGAAATTTTCCGGGTGAAACCGGGATATACAGCTAGTCTTTTATAAATGTGATTACTTTGTATAGTGCAACTTATTTTGGATTAATAAAAAATACCCTTGTTAGTTTGTTTAACGTCACTTTATGCTACAAAGGCTAATTGGGCGATGCTAAAGTGGGAGTCCTAAATTTTGCCTATCCAGGTATAATTAGGAT
Organism: Aelia acuminata; assembly: GCA_911387785.2. NCBI lineage: Eukaryota > Metazoa > Arthropoda > Insecta > Hemiptera > Pentatomidae > Aelia > Aelia acuminata. Next base: position 1,846,316 of record OU426981.1, on the reverse strand, counting down.
TAGGATCTTAACGAGTACCTGACATCGCACAGGCCTGTGTAGACTTGTGTTATTGATCCAAAGGAGGTAATCGAGAATTTTTTTTTTTTTTTTGAATTAACAAGTATTCATATTTCTTCTTTCTTGAGCTTCTTCTTAATGGCCTATCTATAAGATTACGTTTCTGGAAACAAACGTAGTTCGCTATTTGACGGCCAGGGATGATAACATCGCACCATTGCGACCTGTTTACAGGGTTCTTTCTTTATAAATCTTTAGATGAAAAGATAGTAATTCACTTGTTAACAGGTTAATAAGGATAATAATACCTCTTTGATGTTAGAATAGTTAACAGCCAATGGTGGACCATCTTCTACATTTTGAATCATGAGTTTTTGGTCTTTGAATTACGAGTATAGATACAACAGTAAATTGAGCTTTAACGCAAGAAAAAGAGGTTCAAGGTAATCGAGAACAATTGTATTGCGTAAAGTATTTGTAACGATACATTCTACATTGTGAGGATAATAATGACAGTTACGAAATAGAAAATAATATAGTTCTTATAAACAATAAAAACTTTTACAGTTTTACACCACTATAAACTTTAAAAGGTTATGGCATAACTTAGTTTAATTAATGAATTTTAGCGCTGTAGTAATTGTTTTTTATTTTCTTATAACATACGATTATGACTCACTATAGTAGTTTCTCTACATGAGTGAAAAAAAAAATAATAACAGATCTTGTTAAATGAAATTTGATGTTCTACAACTTTTATATGTAACTATTCATTCGAACGACGAGTTTCCGTAAACATGAGGGTACAGGTTGACAACAATTGCTTTGTACTTGAGGGAGGAGCTTAATTAGGCTCCACCCACTGTCAAATTTAAAATGTGTCAGGTTAGGTTACCATTTACTGTAAACAATTGGTATTCAAAATGAGAAATACTCTTTATTGTTAATAGATGCCATTGTAAAATGAAAAGAAGTAATTTAATTGTTGTAGATATATTTCTAACAAGTAGTTCTGAATATATTATTTTAAAACAACATTGCAGTTCTAAAAAAAGTTTTATAATTATTTTAATGTTTATATCAAATCAAAAGGTGCCAATATCTCTCATAAATGGCTCTATTATGATATTTAAAAAATAATAATTTATTTTTAAATATTTAATATCACTTAATTTAATATTATTAAAAAATAAATAATAAATCCATTAAAGCCTGATAAAAATTAATCACTGTCACTTTCATCTGATATCCTGTTATTTTCAGACCTTGATGAGCTGCTACCAACAAGGTTAACAATGATCTTATCCATTTCTTCATCAATAATAAAATCCTTTTCTCAATAGTCTACGCCAACCTTACAGAGAAAATGAACATACAGAGTTCATAACTTTATAGTTTAAATTATAGTCTTTTTTATTTTTCACTAAATATTCGTGAACACGAAATATTATTTCCCTGGCTTGCCTTTTTATAACTTTCTTTGTAACACTCTTTTTTGGAGTACTCCGACTAGTAGAAGGATTTTCCATTTTAGAACAATTCAAAAATAAAAAGCGGTAAAGTATAAATAAAGTGGACAAAACAAGTTTGGTTATAATCACGGTTATAATGGCATTTCATTGGCTGGGATCTGTCGTCAGTTTTCGTGCATGCGCACTAGAGGTACAATACAACTGTTGTCAAGCTATAATACATTTTTCAACCAAATTATAATTGGTTTCAGCGAAAATCAAGCGAAAAATGAAGAAAATCCTAAAACTTCTGACGGTTAAACGAGCCATATGCCTTTTTGAAATCGATATAAAGTTGATGTTCTATTCCGTTATATTCTATTTTTTTTTCTAATATTTGACGGAGAGAGAATATTTGGTAAGTAAAATTTAAAAAATATCTTAAAACAATAAAATTTAAACAAATAAAAGGAAAAAAGACATTTTATGGATAAAAAAAATAAATAAAAAAAGTAATGTACAACTAACCTTGTACGTCCTTAGCAGTCAATGCTGTGGTACAAGCGGTGACGCTCAAAATAAAGAAGTGGACGAATCGACACTGCCCGTTTATAGACGAGAGGATAACATTAAATACGTACAATCTTACTGATTATTCCCCGACATTAATGAATCACTTTGGATTTACTAAGATATAGTTGTCTCCATGTTATGTAGAGAAAGAATTATCATCATTATTACAGCAAATTGAATACGAAAACCTCAAACTATGATACGATTCAAATATTATACAATACACAGTACACACAATCCGACCCGTAGCCGAGATATGAAGTCGGCCAGTGGCATTACAAAGATAGGGCCCTTGACCCTTTGTGATGATAACATTACACAATCCACCTTATCTCACTAAACTGGCGTACAGGAAGGAAGGAGAGGAACTAGGAAATTTCGTATTTACAAATAATTATGTAATGCCTGATATGAAAGTCTTTATGCGGTTATTTTTGGCCCAAATTATAGCCAACATTTTATTCCCTATTCGACTCATATCTCTGTGAACAAGGTAAATTCTTCAATTAAGCACTGCTCCGATACTAATATGTGATTAATAATAACTATATTACATTTAGTACAAAAAACAAACATATTTTTCTGAAGTATTAATAACATGAAAAATCTGGTGCAATGCGCGCAACACTAGACCGAGGTTGAGGCTCATTGTAGCATTTTTTTAACGAATGTGAACCATATTGAACCAAATTTTCTGAATTAATTACACAGGTGCAAATGGACTTGTTCAGATAAAAAAAATGTAGTGACTTATACCACAAAAATTAGTAATATGTCAAATTAGAATGTTTCGCAATTAAAACTAAATTCGCCGAGAAAACTAAACACCAAATTCAACTTCCCAAGAATGATAGGTAAAATTAATTAACAATGATGACCAGTGTCATCGAGAATAAATGTAAGTCGTAGATTTTATATAGAAACTAGCTAGGGTGCCCGGCTTCGCTCCGGTAGTTGTGTGGTAGTTTCAATAACAGAAAGACTTTACAATTAAAGGAAATATAGAACAAAATTAGCAGTTTCTTGAAGCTTTTAACATATTATCAATAATAAAATTCGAGATCTGCAGAGTCCGCCCAAATAAGGAACCCTATATACTTTAAAGGGGGTTGAAAATGGCGAATAAACAATTAATTTTGCTGCAACTTTGTCGAGTCATGCATCGTTTTTTATAGTTTCTGTGATTCTGAATCCTATATTTCTATATTTCCTATATTTCTTTTTATCCTGAACTATGAGGGGTGATAAAATCTTATTGAAAAAATGCTGTAATTGGAGTTAGTCATTTTATCAACTGGAATGCTCATCATACATAGTAATAAAACCATTTTTCATAATTGCATACAATAAGAACACTTCAAACTTTTTATTTTCGATTTATAATCAGTCAATTCAGCTCTTCTTTTTTGCTTTATGTCTGTTTATTTCGCTCACTGTACTACTAAAAAATGTTCAGTCATATTGCATTAAATTTACTTAAGTAGATGTTATATATTGATTAAATATAATGTGTAAATCAATTAACCTTCTTATGAGAAAATTAATTTTGTAAGGTATCCAGTCGGTCTTCTAATTGATTGCAGATATGTAAAATCATTATTTTATTTAGAAAGAAATGGTGAAACAATTTTAAAAGTAATTTAAAAAAAACAGCTGAAAAAATAATTAACCTTTACAAACTGAACGGAATGAATGAACAATAAACATTGAGTGAAGCGCACCCTAGCGCTTCCTGGTAGCCTGGAGCTCGAACTACATTTTTCATTCATAACCTCGTATCTCAATCTCAGAGAGGCTAATTAAATGGTGCGAGAGTCTTAAAATTCCAGTCCTTTTCTCTTCAATTTTACACCCTTAAGAGAAAAACAGAAACCTTCTTCTCCGTTATGGGTTTTATAGCAACACGCTGACATAACTCTCTTAAACGTTGCGTTGAGTCGTTTTTGAGCCTTTTCGGCACGCACATTGTACACTTAGCTTTATAATATATATTGATATTGATTATAATGCGCATGGGCATCACCAGCACCAAATTGGTGGGGACGACCTAATATTTTCCTAGATATGGTAGGTAGAAATTCGAGGGGCTAAAAGTTGAAATAATAACCCCTAGAAACAACTTTTGGGACATTTAATTTTAATTAATTCTTCCTCCAACTCTGTATTTTCTTCTTCTTCCTCCTCTGTGCCTCTCAGCGTGGAGGAACTCTGTATTTTAATGGTATTTATAGTCTCTTAAAACTTCAATTCAATTTATGCCTCAGTTATACATTAAAATAGGGAGTTGTTAAGGCTTAATGTTGAAGGGCGTGGGCGAAAATTTCTTGATTGAATTCCGTTAAACTAAACTAAGATTTTCTTCTGATCCTGATCCCACTAATTTCATTCCTTTCCATAAACTTCTATAAGCTTTATTTAATTGATGGAAAGAATTGGAGAGCGATAAAACAAAACAGTTCAATCAGAAATAAAAAATACATAATTCATCAAATATACAATACGCCTTATTAGGCTTTTAACAATAGAGTATGCTGACATTAACTATTATTTTATATTTATATTTTATTGTTTAAACTCGGATAAATTCGTAAAATCGCATTTTCGGGTCCCCTCCAGTCAAAATATTGGGGGGACGGGTCCCCCCTCCCCCCCCGGTAGTGACGCCCACGATAATGCGTACAACTTAGCATAAAACTAATAAGTTATGGAAAACTTGATAATAATGTAAAACAAGTTATTAAAAAAATAAATAAAGAAAACATTAGGAATCTATATATTTATAGGAATCGTAACCAGTCATTAAAGTTGAAAGCTTACTACCCTAGGGGCACTGTAAGCGCGTTCTCTTGGTTATACAATCAATTGGGTTTGTGTAAACAGGAATTATTCGGTGACCTTTGGCCTTAATGGATTCTACAAACAAATCAAAGCATAGATTGAAACATTAAAGACATCAACCGGATCTAAAAGTATATAATTTCCGCATATAGTACGGAATAACTTGGGATGAAATCACCAAGAATTTAGAACTAAATAAAAATACAATGTTTGTCCGGAAGCATTTCAGTTTTAAAAATTTTATTGATTAAAGAAAAGTAAAGAATAAAATTATCGTTCGTAAAATTATAATGATAGAAACAATGATGGTCAATATGTTTTTTTTTTTTTTTTTTTTTTTTCCGGTTGGCGCATTAGGCCTAATGAGACCTTTGGCCGCGCAGTGTGGTCTTCTCACAGACATTTGCTTTGCTTGCGGGAGCACAGACAGCCTGGAGGGGGTAGCCCAAGCCCACGTTGCTGCAAGCCATGGTCACCATGGTGCAGCGGCAGACTGCCCATAGCTCCATAACCAATCCCATTGGGGCCAATTTGGCAGTGTCCTTCCCACCGATGGCGTCAGCTTTCTCGGGTTCATGGACAGTGACAAACTGGTCTAGGTCCAAGGATTATGGTAGCTCAGAGTCAGCAGGCCCCGAGGCTGCTCAGTAGGCTTGGACTGCGTGGCGTTCATTGGCGGGTGGTCACCCGAATGGAGCGGTCACCCATCCAAGTACTAACTACGCTCGACGTTGCTTAACTTTGATTAACTATTGCAAGCGCCTTTGTCCACTCGGCCAATCCGGCCCCTGATGGTCAATATAACCAAGAATAAATGTAATCGTAGATTTTAAATTCAAATTACAATGTGTACAACTTAACATTAGCATAATAAATGCTTTGAAAAAGCTAGATGTAATGCTTTATTAAAAAATAAATAAATAAAACATTAAGAATTTACAAATGTATTCTTAAATGTTCATGATTTTTAAATATTTTAAATATTTCTGTACACATTATTACTTTATGGTACTAATCGGACCACACTACAGTGGGAGTCCTTAATTTTGCCTATTCAGGTATAGTTGGGATAGGGTTCTTTTACGAGTAACTGACATCGTACAGGCTCGGGACCTCCATTTTAAGTACTATCTGAAGGACGGCGTAGCCAAGGATTTTCTACTCCCCATTATAAAATCCTAGGGCCACCGCCATGCTAACCATCACACCAGAGGTGACCACGTTATTATTATTTCTACCTTATAAACAAGTAAGATAGATTTCAGAAGAAGACAATTAGGTAACAATTACATGGTTAATTATGTTTGTTATTACATTATATTACATATTGAGAAGAATTTTCCAGCCCTGGAACCAGAAAAACAGAGGCGGGATGGTTATTATTAATAACACTGATTGCAAGCAAATTGGGCGCTAGTTAACTCCAGAAATAAAGTTAGGAACGATCTCTCAACACATCTATCAGATAATGGGGGGCTTATGGCGAGGTAATCACCGGCTATTTGGTGCTTTTCTTAATGTATATCTATACAATACTAAACACTATATAATAATAAACAATTATTGGGGAGCGGGGTAGCCCATCGATAAGGCAATGAATTGAGCGTGATCGCGGTCATATCAACTCCGTGCACGACTGCTGGCCACGAAACATTACTTCCATGCACAATATTGAACCTAAGACCCATCATGGATTGTAGTAGTACAGGTTTTTGTAGCAGAATATTATGAACCAGAAATTGTAAATATAAAGGTGCCTTTACACCTTACGAACCTCACCTTCGAACAAGTTCTCCTTCGAACCTTGCCGTACCGACGTGAAGCGAACAGCCATTTATACTTCACGTGACGTTAAGCGAACCAATACAGCTGACGCACACAAAGCTAGCTTATGATGAAGAAAAAATCTCCATTATCAATATATTTTATATTATCTGAAAAATAAAAAAATAGGAGAAGATTTACAACGTTTCACAAATTACACTAGTATCACAAAAAACTCCTGTCACTTAGGAAAAACCCAAATCAAAAGTGACACTAGCGCTACCACCGAACCCAGGCGAACAGATGAAGTATCTAGGACACCCGAACAGTCGACGTGAAGGCTTCACGAAGGTTGTTCGAGGGTGGTGTTCGAAGGTAAAGTTCGTAAGGTGTAAAGGCACCTTAACGTCCTACATTTGGGATGGCGGTATGGCCGTAAAAGCAAGTTCAAAACCCGCATCCATGAAACATTTAATAATACTCGGCATCAAATCCCCAACCATCTTGGCCCGGGAATCCCCGTAAAGCCTAAAAGGCGGGGAAGGGGGGGGGGAACAAAAAATAAATTAATTTAAAAAAAAACAATTAATACAAACATCCAAATTAGTTTAATAATTTAAGATTTCTCGAATTCCTCTCTAACTACTCTCTGAAATCTAAGAACATTAAACTCTTGATTTGTCTAAATTCGATAAGTCGAATCCTTAAATCTGTCGAACAGAATCTGTATACTCAATACAAATTTCATTCCAATAAGTCCATTTCAGGCCAAAAACTTGGATGAAAATCGGAGTTATGGCAGCGAACTTTTAGGACTTCGAACTCTGGGAATTCATCACCTCTATAACTCGAACTCGAGTTGCCAACTTGTTTTGTTGCGTTTGCTCACTGGTTAAGAATTTCATGATAAGGTGGATTCCATGACTCCCTTAACTTTTTACTTTCACTTACCTATATATGAAATATATAGTAAGTGGAAGTATTGCGATCGTGAAAAATTTCGACTTCCGGTTTTCAACGGAAATACACGTTTTGGGGTCCCCTGAATCGAAATGACCAAGTCCCGCGAAATGGTCTGTGTGTGTGTGTGTGTGTGTGTGTGTGTGTGTGTGTGTGTGTGTGTGTGTGTGTGTGTGTCTGTGTGTGTGTGTCTGTGTTTGAACAGACTAGCTCAAAAACTATGAACCGTGCGATCCTGAAATTGGGTATTTAGTGTAGGTATATGCCCGCGATGTGACAGCATAAATTTCATCAAAATTACTTAAAGGGAGGGGGTACTTTACTTAATAACTTTTTACGTTTTTTTCGATTTTCTCAAAAACGGCTCTAACGATTTTGATTAAACTGAGTATTTCATCTATCTATATGCCTGAGAAACGACTGTAAAAATTTCATCAAAATTGATTAACCGGAGGGGGGACTTTACTTAATAAATTATGTAACATTTTCACGTGTTTTTTTTATTTACTCTAAATCGGCTTTAACGATTTTGATCAAACTGGGTATTTGATGTATTTATATGCCCGAGATATGACTGTTAAAATTTCATCAAAATTGATTAACCGGAGGGGGGACTTTACTTAATAAATTTTGTATCATTTTCACGTGTTTTTTTTATTTACTCAAAAACGGCTTTAAAGATTTTGATCAAACTGGGTATTTGATGTATGTATATGCCCGAGATATGACTGTTAAAATTTCATCATAATTGATTAACCGGAGGGGGGACTTTACTTAATAAATTTTGTATCATTTTCACGTGTTTTTTTTATTTACTCAAAAACGGCTTTAAAGATTTTGATCAAACTAGGTATTTGATGTATGTATATGCCCGAGATATGACTGTTAAAATTTCATCAAAATTGATTAACCGGAGGGGGGACTTTACTTAATAACTTTGGATCATTAAATTTCAGGCATGCACATTAAATTAAACTCGTAAATACCTGTTACTTCTACCGCTAACAACTCGTTTATTGTCAAAGCGGTAAGTGAAAATCGATGAATTGCAGAAATCATTGAAGCATACAAGTCGCTCCCATGTGTGGGTGGCGGGATGGCCGAGTGGCTAAAAAAAAACCTGTACCATTACAACCCATAAAGGGTCTTGTGTTCAGTACTTTGTAAGGAAGAGTACTGTTTCTTGGTCAGCGGTCGTGCAAGGAGGTGATTTGACCGTGATCACGCTCAACCGCCAGGTTCTTTCCCCTTAATTTTTCAATTAAGTAAGTTGAGTTCAAATCTGGCATGGCTTATGATATCTTTATTATTCGCCACAGTTCGCCTCGTGGGCCGAGAGACCCTCCTGGGGCAAACCCAGCCTCTGTAAAGTGGGTCCCTTAATTGAAAAATTAAAGGGGATAACCTTCAGCGTGATCACAGTCAAATCACCTCCTTTCATGAACACTAACCAAGAAACAGTACTTCCTTACCGAAGACTGTTCGTGGGTTGTAGTGGTAAAGATTTTTGTAGCACATTTGCAGTATGGTATTATGAACCATAACATGTATATATAACCTCCTACATTTTTGGAGGATATTTTTCTGGAAAATAGTTTAAAAATTAGTTCATCCTCCACGTTCTCCATTTTATAAAACTTTACACTAATTATCAACAGTTGCGAAATTAGAATTAGTACGTTCTTCACATTAACAACTCACAAAACTACAGTTTTTAGTATTCCTCACATATAGTTGTGTAAAATGGAACTGAACGTGTAAACGGGAATGTTTCATTTAAGCCATTTGCACAAACTGGCTTGCGCGAATTGTTTAGGTGTGTAAACGCACCTATAGACCATAGGGAATAAAATTTTAATTTCAATTTCGCCGTTTTTAAGTAAAGCAAAGCGATAAAAAAAATTGTATGAGGAGGGAATGCGTAACCATTTCTGTGTATTTCGGGGGGGGGGGGAGACCCCTTAAATAAAATAAAAAATCAAGGGAATATTCCTATTATTTACTGTTGGAAGAAGTTGAGTTCTGGCAAGAAGTCAACAGCTTGCTTGGGAGTGTTCTCAGAACGGAGATATCTTATCACGACGTCTTACTCCGCTAGCTGGATTCTTAGTAGACCTCTCAATCGATTCAAAAATATTACACTGACAGATTTAAAAAAGAGAGAAAAATAAATACAAAGCAATAATAATATTTACAAAATAAAGGATTTGAAAACGGTTATCAGTAGGTAATATATTTAAATAAAGAATTTTCAGAGATAAGGCATGTCCAAAAACGCGTTTTAACTAATATTTATTTTTAGCTTTATTTTAAAAACGAACTACTGGTACATTGAATTTCCTGAAATAAAAAAAAAACTAAAAAAAAATGCCGCAAATTATTAAATAATGTTTTATTATTTCCATAGTAGTCACTACCTTCCCGTAACAGCGTACCACGAACAACTATTTACACTGAAACGTGAAGTCGAGGAAACAATAATGTCTGACCGCACCTATGCACCTTAAAATAATAATTTTCATTACAAAGACTATGAAACATGTGCTAATAAGATTCCAATGGTAGAAAATCCGTGAAAATGGAGAAGAGAGATTTCCGAAACGTTGGGATTTAGATTTTTGTATAAGACTTCTTTTTAAATTAATCATCGATAAGTAAAGTGAATATTTATTCAACAAAAATACCTACAAAAGATTAAATATTATACTACATTATTCCTTAATTTTATAAAATATAGAATAGCCTTAGCTTAGTTTTTCGAAATAGTCCGGTTACTTTTCGACGAACTTTGGCCACCGTTGCAGAAGAATTGATGCCATTAAAGTGCCTTTGCAATGTGCGAACCTCACTCTCGAACAAGTAATCCCCCGAATCTTGGAGTACAGGAGACCCGGGTAAAGTGAATATGTTAAGAGAGAAATATTTCTTAAAAATACTTGGAACCATATGAATACAACTTAATACATATATTAGAGTAAGAGACATATTATCAACTTATTGTAAAAATATCAGTTACGTTAAGCCAATTCTACGTATTAAAAAATATTTTATTTTTTGTCAATTATCCACTTTGCCCGGACTACTCGGGCAAAGTGAATATAGACTCCAGCTTAGAAATAAAACCTGGAAAATGAAAACAAATTTTAAGAAGACATTGTTGAATGACAGATATAGATTTCTATGCTATACATGTGTCGTTTTCATGATTATGATTTATGGCAAATGTCACAGAAAGGATCCGACACCAGGGTACGATGAACATCCTTCATGCACCCAATCCTTGCACTGTCCACACTGTATCCAATCGTCAAATGGAGGCTCCCCGTATGATCTTAGACAGATAAAACAAATGGATGTACCAGGGCAATAGCTGCTATCCACTTTACCCTTATTTACTTTGCCCGGCGCGCGCCATTTTAACTAACACTAAATTAGACTATGACCATGTAATCTAAAAATCGGCAGTTACCGCCAAAATTATCTGCTTGTACTACAGTTTAAACTAAACCATGCAATAGAAATTACACTTGTATTGGTTAAACAATAAAGATATAAAAACTTAGCTTACAAATTTTAAGAACAGTACCACTTTTTGTTTTAAACAAATTATCTCGCAACTAAAATGAAACACAACCAATATCTCTCCGTCCTGTGAAGCGGCTTCTACCCCTAGTTCTCGCATTAGCCACTCAAAGCGCTAGCATTGTTACCGTGTCTATGAAAGTGCTTATTCGCTTTGCCCGGGCCTCCCCTACGTCGTACCACGAACAGCCCTATTTACACTTAAACGTGAAGTCGATCGAACAACGCGATGTCTGACCTCACCGGTAAACCTCAATACAACAATTTTCAGTAAGTACAAAGACGGTTGACTTGGAATTAGCAGCTGTTCTGACTTTTGCTCAAACTTCTTGTGGATAAAAGGAAAGTCAGAAAAATGCCCAAAAAGGGACTAGCAGCTTATCATAACTAACTCAAAAGCGACAGTAGAGCTATCCCCGAGCACACGGGCTGTTGGAGTGTCAGGTTCGCATTATTTAAAAGCACCTTTAAACATACAAAAGAAATAATATTCCTCCTCTGGTCATTAAAGTATATTTTTAAGTAACAGAAAACTCTTCCCCTTTTTGCCCATTTCTATTTGTAGTCCCAGTACTTGAGATCCTTCTCGGTAAGATACTTTCCCCACTTCTTGGAAGAAGACAGCTCCCGATGACCCGAGACATGGCCGATCCCAAGGCTGCCAGGCTGACCCCGAAGAAACCACAAAACTTCCATCTCCGCAGTCAGGTGTTCTCCTCCCCGAAGCCTTACCTGCTTCTTCTTACATATATTTATAACACCTTTTACGTAAATTGTAAGAGAATACGCCACCATTTGCAACTTCTAGTCTTACATTTTTTTTTATACCTGCGCGCAGGTCTTTTTGCGATGAAATAACACCCTACTAGAATAATAGAAAAAATGTTTGTAATACTTACATAGGATAAAATAATTTTATTCAGAGGAAATAATAATTTACAATGCCGCAAAAACAATTTAAACTCAAATAATCAAGAAGGTTACAAAAAGTATCAACTTGTAACGACACTTTTAACACAAGCGTAACCGATCTCCATCTCTCCTTATATTTAGTCCGAAATAGAACTATCTGGAATGTTCTAAGCAAGCGTAGATTATCCTCGAACAAACACGATCATGCGCTTAAACAGTTATTGATTAGAAATAGACGTGTTTTGTTAAAAGCCATTTCTCAAAGTCACGCATTTTTCAACATTCAACTTAGTTATTTTTGTTTGTATTTGCTCTGTAAGATAAACTACATTTTTTTATTATTAAATAACAGTTTTTACTTGTGATAATTCGGCAACGCAAGCATCATACACCAAGTCGTCTGATTTTATAATTCTCAATGTAGTTGTTGAAAACTTCATTTAGTTACCATGAAACAAATAATTTCCTTTAAATGAACAGAGCTTCTTTAATTATAAATCATTGGTCTGTCATTAAAGGCGTACTGCGCATGCGTGAGCTCAACGTGTTTTATGAGTTGACGGAATATTTTTCTTTTTTTTCCTGTATATGTTTCCTTGATTTTTTTCATATTTCATACTTGGCCATAATGTACTAATGTACTTTAAAAATGTATTAAAAAGGAAAATCATTATGAATGTTAGTAATAAATAGTGTCGTTGTTGATGCTGCAGAGGTATTACTCCGTGCTGGAATCCTGCCCTGCCTGTAGCGCTGCTGGACCATCGGACGACCACTTTCATAATGCAGTTATGACATTGGTCATTACCGGGGCGCTGGCACCTGCTGCAAGTTCGGTACGGTGGGGTACGGGTACGGTGCTGGAGGTGGGCCTCTGCGGTACCACCGGCGAGATATCAATCATGTACATTGTATACTGTATAGTATGGTATGTACAGAATAACAAATAAACTCCCTTCTAGCAGGGTTACTGTTGGAAGGAAAAAAAAAAAAAAAAAAAAAATACTTGGCCATAAAATATTTTTAGGAGAAACGAAAGACAGATAATTTTTTCATATCAACATAAACAAAGATTCTTTATAGGAAAACAAAAAAGGCCCCGTCTCCATTTAAGCCCCTCAGAACATTTTAATAATGATAAAGCTTACCTCATATCAAAGAATACTTGATTATCATTAAACATGACGAGTTTAATCAAAATCTCTAAGAAAATCGAGAAAAAAAACGTAGAAATAGGGAAAAAGTTATGAAGTAAAGTACCCCCTCCGTTCGCCTAATTTTGATAAAATTTTTGATGTCACATCGCGGGCATATAAGTACATACACCAAATACCCAATTTCAGGTACGTACAATTTATAGTTTTTGAGCTAGTCTGCTCACACACGGACATACACACACACAGACCATTTCGCGAGACTTGGTTATTTGGACTCAGAGGACCCCAAAACGTGTATTTCCGTTGAAAACTGCAATTTTTAAGACCGCAATACTTTCGCTTACTATATATTTAATGTAGGTAAGTGAGAGTAAAAAAAATCGCTGTTTTTACGTAATTTGTTTGTTTTAACGTCCCCCTTTATGCTACTAAGGCTAATCGGACGATGCTACAATGGGAGTAATAAATTTTGCCTATCCAGGTATAATTAGGATAGGGATCTTTAACGAGTACCTGGACATCGTACAGGCTCGGGACATCCTTTTGGTAAACGTCTTATCCGAGGGAAGGCATAGCCAAGGATTTGGACGCGAACCTGAGACCTTTAGTATTGTAGTTTGCCATGCTAACCACTATGCCAAAGGTGACCCCTTTAAATAATTATAGTAGTAGTAGAGATGAGAGATGGTCAACTGTTCTTCAATTACGATAGGTTAAATGATGGTCAGGATTTTCAGTTACAATGATATTTATTATGGTAAGCCAACGTTTAATATCAGATTCTATTTTATCTTGTTAACCAGCCTCTTATTTTAATATTCATGTATACACCATATTTTATACTAGCTAGGGTGCCCGGCTTCGCTCCGGTAGTTGTGTGGCAGTTTTAATGACAGAAAAACTTTAAAATTAAAGGAAATATAAAACAAAATTAGCACTTTCATGAAAATTTTAACATTGCATCAATATTAAGATTCGAGATCTGCAGTGTCCGCCCAAATAAGGAACCCTATATACTTTATAGGGTGTTGAAAATGGTGGATGAACATTTCATTTTGCTGCAACTTTGTCTAGTCATGCATCGTTTTTGATGGTTTCTGTGATTATGAACCCTATAAGCCCATTCCTAGCAGTCAGCAGATAATAAGTTATTAGATTATTAGTTAAAAAAACTATATTTGGAGTACAACTTAAGCGCCTACTACTGTGAGGGTCCCATTAGATCCAGAAGTTTAGAAAATACCGAAGATTCATAGAAACTTTCTTCCAGTTCGACATCCCTTAATATATCCCCCCCACGCTAATTTGGCCGAACTCTGCACTTCTCCAATCTTACTACTGTTACTAAGTGAAAACCAAAATATCATGGGGGCACAATTTTTTCATCATATTTCTTTTTATCCTGAACTATGAGCGGTGATAAAATCTTATTTTGTCAACTGGAATGCTCATCATACATAGTAATAAAACCATTTTTCATAACTACATACAATAAGAACACTTCAAACTTGTTATTTTCGGTTTGTAATCAGTATATTCAGCTCTTCTTTTTTGTTTTATGTCTGCTTTTGTTCTCTCACTCATATTGCATTAAACTTACTTAAGTATATGTTAGATATTGATTAAATGTAATGTGTTTATCAATTAATCTTCTTATGAGAAAATTAATTTTTTAAAGTATCCAGTCGGTTTTCCAATTGATTGTAGATATGTAAAATCATTAATTTTATTTTAAAAGAAAAGGTGAAACTAATTATTTTCGCTTAATTTTTAAGTAATTTAAAAAGAACAGCTGACTAAATATATAACCTTTACAAATATAACGGAATGAATGAACAATAAACATCGAGTGAAACACATCTAACTAAATTTTTCATTCGTAAACTCCTATGTCATTCTTAGCTAGGCTAATTACAGGTTGCGAGAGGCTTAAAATTCCAGTCCTTTTCTCTTCAATTTCACACCCTTAAGAGAAAAACGGAAACCTTCTCCGTTAGGGTACATACAGTTACACGCTGACATAAATCTCTTAATCGTATGTGGAGTCGTTTCTGAGCCTTTTTGGTACGCACATTGTACACTTTGCTTTATAATATATATTGATTATTATCAGTTCTGTAATGTATCCATTTATTGTCACCCTCTAGCATAGATACTCATATATTTGTTTCCTTTTAGCCCTGATGAAGATCCACAAGTTGGATCGAAACGTTGGCTTACCATAATAAAATAATTGTAAACTGAAAATCCTGACCATCATTTAACCTATCGTATAGTAGTAGTAGAAATAGTTGATTACTTCAATCGTCACTTAGGTGTTCACGTAATTAAATAAACCTTGAACTTATATAGGAGACTATTGAGAAAAAATCATTCTATATTACTTATCTAGCAATAATAATTCCAAGATGGTGTGGCTGAAATAATGAGCTCTAGTTAGGAACTATATAAATATCCCAACCAACTCGAAGAGGATGAGATACAGAGAGAGACAGAAACAAAGAACTGAGTGTGAAGTGGCTCTACTCTCTTACCCTCGGCTGCTCCCACTTAACGCCACTAATAACTAGAGCTCTTCAAGTACAGTCCGCTCACCTCAGTAATAGGGCCTTGTCTATTTGGTGTGTCTTTATTCTCTAATTAGGGTGTGCGTATGTATGTATGTATATGTATATATTACATATACATAGTTGTACAGTACCGGTCAAAAGTTTAGACTCACTTGTATTTAATTCACAATCTTCAAGTTTAAAAAAAAATAATTAGGGGTCACCTGTGGTATAGTGGTTAGCATGGCAACCTACAATACTAAAGGTCGCAGTTTCGCGCCCAGCGGTGGCCCCAAGAATATTTTAATGGGAGTAAAAAATACTTAGCCATGCCGTCCCTCGGATACGACGTAAAATGGAGGTCCCGAGCCTGCACGATGTCAGGTACTCGTTAAAGATCCATATCCTAATTACACCTGGATAGGCAAAATTTAGGAATTCCACTGTAGCATCGTCCGATTAACCCAAGTAGCATAAAGGGATGTTAAAACAAACAACAATGACGAATTACTTATATAAAATGATTTTTTTAGGCATTTATTGATATTTACAATTGCATTATATGTTGATGACCGCACTACGGTTTTACGCCTCTAAATTAAACCAACCGACCAATTATATTATAATATTAAACATCTAGTAAATGAAGATAAAAACGAAAAAAAAAATTACATGAATACACTAGTAAATAAACTAACTAAGATCTTCTCGTCAGACGCCTTGGTCGACTGGCAGGATCGTTAGTATATCGCAGGGTATATTTGATAATATTGAATATTAATTTATATAATCTCAATCGCCAGTAATTTAAGTTTTTTTTAATGTTTATGATGCTAATCATAAAGTCTCTTTCTCTCAAGTTATCAATTTCAATTAATATTTCACTTTTATTGTCGGAAGTAATTTTATTTTTATTATATACCATTACTTGGTCATTTCCTCAAAGTTGTGAAAATAAATCAAACAAGCTTCACGCTGGTGAAAATGCGAGGCACAGTTGGTAATTTAATAAACGCATTGCACGCAAATGCAAATATTGATCTGCATGTACATGTATTCCATAACAGCATTGTGAAAAATATAAGAAATGATTCAGTAAGTCACGTATAATAATTCACGGACCACCCGCACATTTAACAGGACTTGCATAATACATGCATATGCATGATAATAAATATATACACGCAGGTTTATGCATATGTATAAATAAAGTTGTACAGAGAGAGAGTTTAATAGCCCACTTTAATAGATGGGGATAATTTTTAAATGAATAAATAATTTATGGGAGTAACTCATTCATACGTGTTGTAACAGGCATTAAGACGGTTATTTTGGAATAATTTTTAATCAAAATTAAAAAATAAAAATAAAATAAAAGAAATTGAAAATACGAAAGTAAGTACATCATTAATTTATTAATAAAGTACTGTAACACTTCTGTGGGTTAACGATTTTTATTCAAGGAATAACGACAATTTTCAATGCCACACGAATTATAAATACACAAATATTAGAACAGGTCACAAAAAGTATCATGGATCACTTTGTAACACACAAATGACTTGAGCTTCACAATCAAGACTAAGACTAACTGGTCCAGTCGCTCGCTCCTTATATGTAGTCGTAAAAGGACTGGCCTGGAAGGTTCCAGATCTGCGTGGAATCATCCATAGACGTTGAACTCGAAAAATATTTGAATTAACTTGAACTAACTAAAATAATTTGATAGGTAACAAAAATCACCACTTCCTAACACAGAAATAATCGTATAACTTGAGATTGCCTCTAAGGCATTTATAGATAAGAATTTTATCGCTGGCAGACGGTCGGTTTCGCACTTAACTCAGTTGTTTCTAACTATACTGAAATTTGTAGGTGTACTCGTATGTTCTATGGGTGAGATATTTTGCATCTGGCTCCTTTACTATATCCTGTTGAGCCAGATTGGAACTCGAGTTGAGCATATCAACTCATTGCCTTACCAATGAGGAACCCCGCTTCCAACAGAAAAAACATTAAAGAAAAAATCCTACATTAATATTTATTGAAAACCAAATCTTATGGAAAATATCTCCAAGTTTCGGAAATCTTTTCCATCTTTAGGACTTTTTCTACAATTGAAATCTCTTTTATAAGTTTCATAGCCCTATATTTATTTTTCCTTATTTCATGTGATTTGTAATTTATTATTTAATAACACTAGCAGTATATACCGGTTTAACCCGGAGAATTTTATTTTTGAAATCTATAAACTTTTATCAACTCAAACGGTCGATTTTGTAAAAACCAATGTAAAGCGAGATCAAAACGATTATTATAACAATAAAGAATATACCCAGAGATCGGCTGAAGTTATGCAATTTTAATATGGACAGGTGTTCGCACCTGTTCTGAAAGAACCACTGAGCGAAATTTGGAGAATTTAGGACAAACGGTATGGATTTCAATAAAGAACAAACAGAATTTCATCTTTAAATACATAAATTTCCATCTATAAACTTTTATTAACTCAAACGGTCGATTTCGTAAAAAAAACATTGTAAATTGAGATCATTATGATTTTTATAACAATAAAGAATATCAGCTGAAGATCGGCTGAAGTTATACAATTTTAATATGGGCAGGTGATCGCACCTGGTCTGAAAGTACCACTGAGCGAAATTTGGAGAATTTAGGACAAACGGTATGGATTTCTATAAAGAACAAATAAACAAACAAACAGAATTTCATTTTTATTTATATAGATTACGAATTATATGAAATAATAAAAATAAAAAAAAGGACTACAAAACATGTGCTAAGATTTTTGGGTTTTAGATTTTTGCATAAGACATCTTTTTGAATAATCATAAATATGTAAAGTGCATATTTATTTAACTAAAATACCTACAGAAGATTAAATATTGTACTTCTTTATTGCTTAATGTTATATAACATAGAATAACATTAGCTTAAATGTTGTTTTAGGCTTCCATGGTCTGAATACATTATATGCATTTCTTCTTCAGGGTTTGACCATGTAACAGGTTTTTCAACTGCCAAGCTTTCACCCATCGTGCTGTGGGCTTGTTCAGGGCCAATACAAGAAAGAAGAACATTAGCTTAGTTTTTTTTTTTCAAAATAGTCCGGTTGCTTTTCAACGAACGTAGACCACCGATGCACAAGCTTCATGATGCAATCAGAAAAAAATAAAGCTTGTTTGACGTTACTTTATGCTACTAAGGCTAATCGGACGATGCTACAGTGCGAGTCCTAAAGTTTGCCTACCTAGGTATAATTAGGATAGGGATCTTTAACGAGTAACTGACACCGTACAGGGACTGCATAGCCAATGATTTTTTACTCCCTTTAAAAAACCGCAAGAGCGAACCCACGACTCAAGTATTTTAGGTAGCTATGCTGTATCTACACATACACCACAGGTGACACTTATCCAAAAAAAAAAAAAATTTGAGAAACAATCCAAGAATATACTGTCTATTAATTCTTGACCAAATCTGACCAACAGATACATCACTGATTAAAATAAAAAAAAATCAGGGAGTGGGAAACTATAAAATATCGTATGGAAAGTTGTATAGCGAATAAAATTATATTTAAAGTGAAAATAGATTTTTAAAAATCAGTACAAAAAAAAAAAAATGGTTACATTCATAAACGATGAATAAATAGACGTGAATGATTTTTATACGACAAGAGGAAATTTTTTTTTCCCAACGACGGTCCATTTCACACTCGCTGTTCCGCCATGTCGTAAAAAAAAAAAAAAAAAGAAATATGACCTCTAGCGGAACAATACCTGATCCCTCAGGTAAATCTAGGAGGCACTGTCTCACGGGAAATATGCAGCTGCCTTTAGTATCGCATAGCATTTTTTTTTTTTTTTATCTCTATACAGCGTGTAACTGTTTTATGAAAAACGTTGAACATGAATCCAGGGCGCATGAAGTTAAATATTCATTCATTCTTTAATCTTTCATTGTACAGAGCTTCGGAATTTCACTGAACATATTTAATGACGTAATTATATATCAGAAAAGTTACATAAACATATGTCCTAAAATAATTGATTTAAGGTCTGGCCACACATGTCCGCACCTCAGCAATAATATAGGTTATTTTCAGAATATTTTTAATTTAACTTACATATTACCTTTAGTTATGCCTAAAGTTCAGGCCACAGATGTCAGACACAGGCCACTTTAGGCATAACTATAGGTAATATGTAAGTTAAATTAAAAATATCCTGAACATAACCTATATTATTGCTGCTGTGCGGATCCGGTGCGACATGTGTGGACATGTGTGGCCAGACCCTTAATGGGTCTGTTTGCGAAGACCACATCCAGTTACTTTCATGACGCGACATCCAGTTACTTATAGTAAACAGTTACTTCTTTTAAACAGTTTTTTTGGCACTAGTACTTTGGGGGTTTATTTATCTATAAAGAGCGAGCGCAGCGAGCGGGAGTCGAAAGCTAGCATCTATTAAAGCCAATCAAGGCACTTTTTAAATGAAATAAAGGCGATGGAAGTTCGATAACATCACGGTCACATAACCTCCCAAAACAGGCCACGCCCATCAGCCGCTCTTCAGTACCTTTACCCTTATTTTGATAACAATATTTATAACCTGTATTTGCAAATAATGGCCTAGATGAGAATATATTTCACATATGAATATTTATTTATAATAGAATACACCCTTATTCTATGTAATATTTTATTTTCTTGCAAAAACTGAAATGTCTTGTTTTTGTCAGAAATTTCTTGAGCTACTTTCAAAAGACCCATTTTTATTATCACTGAAATTACAAATTAAGGTTATCACTGTTTATAACCACTACAGATTGTTGAAAGTAACTGTTTACTAAAAGTAACTGGATGTCGCGTTGTGAAAGTAACTGGATGTGGTCTTCGCAAACCGATCCCATTTAATTGATAACTCAATCAGAACATTTTATTGAATGTTTCTTAAATAAAAAACTAAAAAATAAGAGTACTTAACACATGCTTTAAATGCGTATTTCTTTTTTGTACTTAAACAGATGTTTATGTATCGATAATCCTGAGTAATTTAAAGTTATTTGCAATTAGTAATGGATGTTTGACCGTCTTAATTCTTTCTTCGATTGATTCGTCCTTCTTCCAAGCAAATATTCTACGGTTAATAATAATGTAAAAAAACTAGGTTATTATAGAAAAATGGAACGAATAATTATTATATTGGATTTGAGTACGCGATTTGTTGAAGGGGGAATGAATGTACAATGCTCGTAGCGGTGGACGGCCTTGCTCCAATCGCTAACCAGTTGTGCGGGCCTCACTTACACTAAGCTACAGTTATCTTACAGCAATTCTAATCTCTTTGCATTCAACTAGGTTAAAGCATTCACTTAATGATCGTTCAATTATCCTTTTTTCTAAACGATATAAACACATATTTAAATAAATAAATATATACACTTACATGAAACTAGATTAAAAGCCGGAAATGGTTGCTACTCTTCAGTAGCGATATGGCTTGGCTCGCGCCTTCTGTCTCGAAACATAAAAGTCTGGTGCGATGCGCGCAACACACAACATTCACCTACGAACTAACTAAGGTTAGAAATAGACGTGCTTCGATAATATGTAAACGCCATTCCTCAACTTCACACATTTTCCCATATTCATATGCTTATATTTGTACATATCCATAAGTTATAGAGTATGAGTGTATTGCAAAACTTGAAAGTTCTCAGTACCTTTCGATTCATTATTGCTAATTTATTTTTTTAAGGGATCTAATTTCTTCATCAGTCTAGTTTTTTTTTACTGCTTGCTTATTTATTACTGCGAGTTACTTTTTGAAAATATATCGTGAAGGTGAATCGATGGAAGGTGTATTTACGCCTCGTAGTTAAGTGCCCCCTCCCTTTGACCGATTTTCATGAAATTGTGGCAGTCACATCGCGGGTATATACATACGTCAAATACCCATTTTGATCAAAATCTTTAAAGCCTTTTTAGAGTAAATAAAAACCATTAAAAAAAAATACGTGAAATGAGACAACGTCTATTCAGTAAAGTGCCCCCTCTAATTGATCAATTTTGATGAAATTGAATGCCACATCGTGGGCATATACATACATCAATACCGAGTTTAATCAAAATCGTCAAAGCCGTTTTTGAGAAAATAAAAATAACACGTGAAAATTAGGCAACATTTATTAAGTAAAGTGCCCCCTTCAATTGATCAATTTTGATGAAATTCTGACTGTCACATCGAGGGCATATACATACATCAAATACCGAGTTAAATCAAAATCGTTAGAACCGTTTTTGAGAAAATCGAAAAAAAGTAAAACTTAGACAAAATTCTTTAAATAAAATAACCCCTCTGTTTGGCCAATTTTGATGAATTTTTTTCTGTCACATCGCGAGCACATACATACACCAAATACCCAATTTCAGGTTCGTACGATTTTTAGTTTGTGAGCTAGTCTGTTCACACACAAAGACCATTTCGCGGGACTTGGTTATTTGGGCTCATGGGACCCCAAAACGTGTATTTCCGTTGAAAACCGGAAGTCGAAATTTTTCAGGTTCGCAATACTTTCCCTTACTATATATTTCATATATAGGTAAGTGAAAGTAAAAATAAGCAGGATTTACAAAACTATTACATTTCCTACGCCCTTTCTGGATTCGATACGAGGCAGGGATGAGTAAAAGCTGAGGGTTTTTGAAAATACGGTATTGATAACAATATTTGGATCGAAGAAGAACAAAACAACCGGAAAATTTAGGCGTTTATACCACGCCGAAATAAGGATTATGCCCTGTAAATATAACAGAGGTAACGGCAGCGTTTTATTGAAGGGAATAAAATGGGCATGTAAAGTTGTTAAACTAGGTTGTGAGCAAATCCAAAAAAGATTACTATACACGGGGCTGCGGTGAAACGTCCGAGGGGTAAGCCGAGATGAAGGTGGGAGAATTGAGTGAAGGGAGATCAGTCGACGATTGGATGGTGGTCGGTGGATAGAGGTGTTCAGTGAGAGAGTGGCGGTGTCGGAATCGAACCTTTGGGTACGTTAAACCTTCGTTGTTTGATGCAAATGAGAGGAAGAGACATTTATAAGAACTTTAAATTTCTATTTATTTATTTCTACAAGTAAAATATGCCTGGTGTATTTACAAATGTACGTAAACACACGGATCTACTGCATACTTCAAGTGCAAAATATTGTATTGTAAGATGGAACACATAACATATGATTTAAAAGAGTTCTAGACTTTTTGTTAAAACAGACTGTTGTAATACATCTTTGTGAATAATCTAGGCTTGTTTGTTTGTTTAATGTCACTTTATGCTACTAAGGCTAATCGGACGATACCAAAGTGGGAGTCCTAAATTTTGCCTATCCAGGTATAATTACGATAGGGATCTTTAACGAGTACCTGATATTGTACAGGCTCGGGACCTCCATTTTAGGTCCTATCCAGGGGACAGCATAGCCAAGGATTTTTCTCCCTTTAAAAATCGTAGGGCCACCGCTGGAAGCGAACCTGCGACCTTTAGTATTGTAGGTTGCTATGCTAACCACTATACCACAGGTGACCCCAATAATTTATGCTTGTCAAGAACCTTCTAGATTGCTCTATTTCAGGCTAAATATAAGGAGCGATGGACTGGAGTCATTGTCTTGCACAGATGATCCAATCATATGATTACTTTTGTGTTACTATGTCGTTACAAGTTGATACTTTTTGTAACCTTCTTGATTATTTGAGTTGTTATTGTTTGTATGGCATTGGGAACTATAATTTTTCGTTAATAATAATTTTTTATACCATCATTAGTGTTACAGTATCATTATTACAAAATAATTTTGTAGGATGGTAAGAATTTATAATATAAATAACTAAAAACCATTTAGTTGTTTTGTTAATGTAATCGAAAGAAAGATACCTTTTTTTAATATGTTGTCTTTTCAGTTGATATGTTTTTTTTATTTATATTTAGTCCGGATATAGACCTTTAAATCTGGTCGAAACGTCTTACCCAAGGGCATAAAAGTAATTTTTCACATATTACAGTAAATATTTATGACTGCAATCCCACTCATTTACATATGTTATGAACATGTAGAAATATCATGTTTATCCGGTAACTATAATTTCCTTACCTAGTACTAATAGACTAACGTTACACACATATTTTCTGAAGTAGCTGAAAACCAAGGAGTTGATTTCTTTTTATACAAATATTTTAAACCAAGGAGTTCATACGTAGAAATCTAAAAGAATTTTTTGTTTAAATTAGAATTACATGACTACTTTAGGTACTCGAGAAATTCAAGGATAGAACGATTCAAACACGAATCGAATTTGAAAGTACAATGTACAATTACGTTTAAAAAATATAGCAAATGATATTAGAGCACTTCGTCTCAAATATGCATTTATTGAATTATCTTAATGTTACACAAAGTTGGCAAACACTTCAAGTTTATCTAAATGCCCATTAAGATTTCAAGGGAACAAAAGTAATATATCAAAAAATAAAATAAAAATATACGACAGGCAGTTATTTATGTAACTATTTTGTTTAACGTTACTTTACGCCACTAAGGCTAATCGGACGATGCTACAGTGAGAGTATAAATTTTGCCTATCCAGGTTTAATTAGGATAGGTTTCTTTAACGAGTAACTGACATCGTACAGGCTCGGGTCCTCCATTTTACGATCTATCGGGATGGACGGCATAGCCAAGGATTTTTTTACTTTCTTTCAAATTTCCTAGGTTCGAAGTTTTGTAAATGCGTTTTTTTTTTGTTTTTTTTTTTTGGCCGTGCCACATATTATGAACAATATGGCCATAAATGTTTAAGTAATTAGTAAGTGTATGTATTTAGTTTTTGGTTTCAGTTTTAGTTTTGAGGATTTAGTAGGATGAGTCGTTTATTAAGAGTTTTCCTTTTCATTTTATGGTCATGTAATAAAAATGACAATTATAAAGGCACGAAGAACCCGAAGGTTCGATGCCGACACCTCTACTCACTCCCTAAAACACCTCCACCCACCGACTACCGTCCACAACTAACTCCGACAAATCTGCCTCAACGCAATCCTCCCACCTCCGTTTCGGCCTACCCCTCGTGCGTTTCCCAGTCGGCACCATGCTTAATATTTTTTTTATTGATTCGTCAATTATATTTGATCATTTGATAGATGATCACCTCTGTTATATTTACCGGGTACAGATCACTCGGTTTGGCGTTGTATAAACGTCTAAATTCTCCAGTAGATTCGTCCCTCTTAGGTCCAAATATTTTACGCAATAGGGTAAACCATACAGTTATTGGCACTCAGTACATTTATTGACACCCCAACTTTAACTTAAAGAAATAGGCAAACAAGTTCTAATTTTATTACAAGATATACATGAGGCTAATGTTTGAAGGGTCCTCTAAGTAATTTATTAAGTAAGACAAACTAGCCACGGGGAAGATTTCACAATTAAATCCACAGGGTGCCAATAACTAGATTTGGCACTTTTAACAATACATATTGTCATATTGTAAAACTATTGAACTTTTGACCCCTATTAAACAAACCTCTTGAGTCTTTATGAGGATAGATAAAGAAGAGCTATAGGAAGTTTCAATTTGATCCCTTCATAAGAAGTATTTTTTTTAATTTAACCACAGAAATGTAGTCTTAAGGGTGCCAATAACTGTACGGTTTACCCTAACTTATTTTAAAAAACGCAATGTTTGCGGACACGTTTAATCCATAAAGGATCGTAGGAATATTATTAGCTTTGTAAATCATAATTTTTAAAGTTTGAGGACACAAAAGGCGAGAGCTTAAGAAAATTTCGCGAATGAAAAGTAGCAAGTAGGGTAAACCGTACAGTTATTGGTACCCTTAAGACTACATTTCTGTGGTTAAATTAAAAAAAAATACTTTTTATAAAAGGATCAAATAGAAACTTCCTATAACTCCTCATTATCTATCCTAATAAAGACTCAAGAGGTTTTTTTGGATCAAAAGTTCAATAGTTTTACAATGTGGCAGTATTTATTGTTGAAAGTGCCAAATCTAGTGATTGGCACCCTGTGGATTTAATTGTGAAATCTTCCCTATGGTTAGTTTGTTAAAGTCTTACTTCATAGATGTCTTAGAGGACCCTTCAAACATTAGACTCGATGTATATTTTGTAATACAATTAGGACTTGTTTACCTATTTCTTTAAGTTAAAGTCGGGGTGCCAATAACTGTACTGAGTACCAATAACTGTATGGTTTACTCTATTTCCTGCTTTTAACTTTACCTTGATTTTCACTTCAAGGTTTTATAATGTAATAAATTTTTTATTCAATTAAAATTTTTTTTTAAATTCTCATAGCAATTTCTCCATATTATTAATAATTTTATTAATATAATATTTTTAAAATGATAAAATGATTAGACATTTCTCCCTGGGAGCAGGCTGGCCCACACTGGCACTCAGCTACTCGCGAGGGGTGGGGCATATCGATTAGTACAGTCCGCACACGGAGAAACTGGCCGCTAATGCTTGGGGAAGTCTACTCCATGCAGCAAAATTATACAGCAAGTATTTTAAACTTCGGCAGACGGAAGGGAAGACTGAGAAGAGAGGGGGGGATATTCCGGGTCCACGAAGAAGGTGGGGAGATGGAAATAACGGATTCTGCGATGCAACCGACTTTCGGCCACGAACTCAGCTAAGACAACCAGGCGGGCATTTAAACTTTAAATACCCCCTACAGCTCATGATCATATCTATAAAAACAAAGTAAATATCTATAAATAATGCATAATAAATAAACAAACTAACTAAAGAAAAACCCTCTATTACATCATGAAATAAAAAGTACACCTCACTACATATATATAAAATTTAAAAAAAAAATTAATTTGCCTAACGAGAGGGGGGGGGGGGACAACGACACCACAGTCAACCGTTAATAAGGCCAGTAAAAAATACATAGATAAAATTAAAACGGAAATGCGGTATAAGGTGAAGAAATCAACAGAGCATGCAGTAACTACCATGCGAAATATCTCCATAAAAGAAAAATAATAGCACAATTAGAAAAAAATTGGCGGTAAATGCAAAAAATATTTTAAGCGGTCAAATACCACCCGCCCGAATATTTGTAAACACTTAAAGAAAATTATACATTGAAGAATGTAAACAAAATAGTGTCATTTAAAATTACCATACAGATTACAGAATAAAGATAACTACTATTAATAAAAAAAAATAATACAAAAGAAACGTAGAAACGTAGACACCATTTTGATAAGGTTAAACCGCCAAACTAAAGACAACTACAGATACAGCACAACAAATAAATTTACAATATAATGCTATATATTGTATACTCACATGTTTAATATGTTATCCTCAACTTCACGCTTTGCTTAGAAGCATCTCAGTAAAAGACTGGAACATCAACACACGGACACTACCAAAAAAACCCTCGATTGTTCGACTTTTTCCCCCTACTTGCAGACACTCCTACCCGACTCCTGTATAGGAGATGTAAGCAGAACACAATTGACACTCACGGATCTAAATAAATTCTGTTCTTCTAATAGAAAATAAAATATTTTGACCCTAAACCCCGAAGAGACGTCCGTTGGGCAAGTCGTTTACCCGAAAACTGACTGGTTGGATGGTGTCTCCGCTAGGGGCGCTGCCTTCGCCGGCCGCTCAGCTGTTTGTAACAGTGCTAGTGAACTTTTTTTAACTGTTGTTTTTTTTTACAAAATGGGAATTAAAATTTAAAAAAATGGTATTTATTTCTATTTATTCTCAAAGTTCAAGGAAGATTTACTGTTTCATGGGTTACATTAATATTTTCATTAGTTCTATATTTCTTTATGCTCCAACATTTATTTTCACTGTCAACACAAGATTAAGATAAATGAAATCCCAATGTCAAGATAAATTATGAAGTGCCTTAAAGTATATTATAATGGGACTAAAGAACAGTTAGTGCCTCGCAACTTTGACAGTTAAATAAATCTTGGAGTATAACGGAAGATTTTGTTCACATAAATTTTGTATGTTATTTATTTATATCGCTGGTGTTTGGGCAAAAGGGCTTATGTGTAATTTTTATGAAAATGAGGTTTCTATGGCTTCTTGTCAAAAAAATTATCTGTTTTTAATGGTTCAATTGGCTTAAGTGAAATCAGCTTACTAAATGGTTTAATTAAGATGATCTTAACGGCACAAGTCTTATTTGCTATTTGGCAATGATCCAAAGGGGTTAAGTGACA
The DNA here is from genome assembly GCA_911387785.2 of Aelia acuminata. NCBI lineage: Eukaryota > Metazoa > Arthropoda > Insecta > Hemiptera > Pentatomidae > Aelia > Aelia acuminata. The sequence continues at coordinate 1,818,222 of OU426981.1, read as the reverse complement.
CTTGATAAAACTTACATCCTTTATACCAGAACGTGTGCAGATCAAAAGGGCCTATGTAGTTATGCCAAATCTACGCCCTTCGGATTTGATCCACAAAAATATGTCTGCTACCTAGTTCTTCTTAAGCAGAATGCATTAATTTTGATGAAAACAACCGATTTGGATCTAAGATTATTATGCATTTATTAAATCTTGTACTCTTTATCTTCTAGCACAATGGTTTCGGTATGACAATGACTTTGGACGTATTGGTTTTAAAAACAGCCTGAATAGAGAAGATCCCTTTGATTATGTTTCATTTAAAAGAAGAGGTCGACAGCCAAGCACATTCACGTTGAAAAATACCTACAGTGTATTATCCAGCTTGATGCACAAGTACATTGCCTGTTAAAAGTTAAAGAATACTTAAAATCTTTTGAATAATTTACACACACACACACAAAAAAGCATCTAGAAGTTTTCTAGATATTGTCCATATCGGAGATAGATAGTTTATGTGATGGAAATAGTTGGGGTTGCAGTAAAAAAACAACAACACTGTATGTGCAATAGCATATATATTGCTGATGTTTCGACCCGAGATTCAAGTCTTCATCAGGGATGTCGAGTCCACTGGTATAGAACGACTACCGATGAGAAGTTGTTCTATAATTTAAGCCAGTCATTTTATACCAGTGGACTCAACAGCCCTGATGAAGATCTGAATCTGGGGCAAAAGGTTGGCACAATATATATATATATATATATATATATATATATATATTATTGCGCATATAGTGTTGTTTTATTTGACTGCACCATTTTTAACAGATGTCCATATTATTATTTAGTATTGTAATCATAATAAGAACACTTTCAATGAAAGATATAACAAAATTTGATAGGAAAAATTATGAGGTTAAAGTTGAAAATTCATATTTGTCTTTCATTTTTAATAGGATCTATTTTTCTTTTGTATATATGTAATTCATTTTCAAGTCTTTTTTATGTACATTTAGTTCTATTTTCATTTTTATTAATTGTACATTACAAGTTCGTGCACTCAAACCAATTATTTAAGGAAAAATGTAGTTTTTATTTTTATTGAGTATATAGATACTTCTAGCTTTATAAATAATAGCTATATTTTTGCCTTCTTCTTTTTATTTTATTTTTTTCTTGCAGAATTGTACATTAGCTTAAAATAATGATTTCATTTCAATCTCAGTTCTACTAATTTTCCCTTTGTTTTACCTTCATCTGCTTTCAGAATCCTGCTATTTATTGCTGAAATATAAAATGCTTTTCTCTTCTCTTAATGGAATAAGGAAATTTATCTTCAAATAGTTTACACATTCGACACTTCTGGCACATGTAAAAATGGCTGTGGGGCTAAGCGATCCGATAGATAAGAAAACTGACATAGAGAGAAAGTTGGAAAAAGTAATATATTCAGAAGAAAAAGAATTATGAAGCTGATTTTTTTTTTTTTCCAATAGCATTGTTATTTTTATTAATATTTGCAGGAAAGAAATAAGTTAAAGATTCTCCTTGATAATGTTAATAAAAGCAGCCAGATAACTAATTCTATAACTGGTATCTTGTCTTCGTTCGAACAGAGACTCGGTCGACTCGAAGAGACTATTCTTCCTGTATATAATGAGACTGGGAATCTTCAAAGAAGGCAGCAAAGTTTGTATTACTTTTTTATTCTACGTATTTATATTATAAATTGCTTCATCAGTTGAATAAAATATAGAATACTTGTTTGCATTTGTCCTGAATGATAGGTGTGCCATGATCACATTTATCATTCTGTACATTGATGCTAGAAGTGCCATATTTACCACCATTGATGCATTAATATAATTTATCATGTAAATAAATTTTAGTACTCTTGTCAAGAAGTCTATTAGATTTAACTTTTATTTAATCTTTATATATATAAAAATCTCGTGTCCCGATGTTTGTTGGAGTTAAAATCAGAAACTACTTAACCGATTTTGATGAAATTCGGCTGATTGTGTGTAGTTTTGTCCAACTTAAAAGATAGGATAGTTTTTATCTCGATTATTGGCCTAAATATTTATTTATTTGCAAATTAAATGCTTATTATACTACCATTGTGTGTTAATGTAAGTTCTATAAATTTCCTACGGATGGCGGTGTAGTTGATTTATTGACACAACTTTTCATTTACTTTCAATATTTAGGGAGGATAAGCATAAATCTATTTATTTATTTTTTCTGGCTTGGACTAGAAGAATCTGTGTTTTTCCCATGGCAAATTATGTGTCGTCTTTTCACGAGTGTGGAAAACATTGAATCTATTTATTTTAGCCAAAGACAGGTTAACCAAAATCATTGTGCACCTATTTGTATAACCTCCTGATACGATATTTCATATCATCATGTGTTATATTCAGAATTTAATTAATATGTATTATGGCAAAAGATTAATTTGGTACATTTTTGCTTACTTTCTATTTTGATTGAACTTGAAGTAAGAAATATTTCGAGCATTCCACATACAGTATGATGATGTCATTTTAGTTTACCTGGCATTCAGACTTGCTCTAGATATGCCTCCAGGCTCGATACAATATTACAAGAGACAGCGATTGGGAATCTTTCTCTGGACAACAAATCCACAGGAATTCATAGCACGGCTGAAGAGATCCTGGGCTTTCAGGAAAGGGTACCATCAAATCCCTGGTTTGATGAGAAATGCAGTGCAGCTACAGAATTCAAGAACGAAGCTTATGTAAGGAAGATACAGCGGCGGACACGAAGGACTGTTGAAGAATACAAACGGAGGAGAAGAGAAGAGAAAAAACTGCACCGGCAAAAGAAGAGAGAGTGGAAGAAGAAGCAAATGGAAGAGATTCAAACCCTGAAAGACTCCAACGAAATCCGGAAGTTCTACCACAAAGTAAACGAAGGCAGAAAGCCTTTCAAGCCTAGAACAGCAGTTTGTCGTGATATTGACGGGACCCTATTATGTGAAAAAGAGAAAATCCTCGAGAGATGGCGTCAGCATTTCGCGAACCTCCTACACAATATATCAGATTCTCAGAATTATGTACCACCTATCTTGGAGGAGCATGAAAATTGGGAACCCCCTGACGAGGATGACATCCTCTCATCTATAGAAAGGTTGAAAAATAATAAGGCACCTGGCTTCGACGACCTCACTGCTGAACTTTTCAAATCCGGTGGAACTGAGCTTATGAGAGTCCTTCAAGACATCATAATAGACATATGGACTGAGGAGAAACTGCCGGCAGCATGGCAGAAAACCATAATGTGTCCTATTCACAAAAAAGGAGACCAGTTGAATTGCAACAACTACAGAGGCATATCACTTCTTCCAGTGGCACACAAGATAATGTCCAACATACTCTATCATAAGCTTCTCCCATATGCAGAGCTGGCCATTGGTCGGTATCAATGTGGCTTCAGAAGAGGAAGATCTACCAGCGACCACATCTTTACCATCCGACAAATTCTGGAAAAGGGTAGAGAGTACAAAATACAAACTCACTATCTTTTCTTGGACTTTAAGAATGCCTACGACAGTATTGATAAACAGGAACTGTATAAGGCTCTTGAGGACCTAGGCATACCCAAGAAACTAATTAGACAGTGCAGGATGAAGATGCTGGGAGTAAGGGGCATGGTGAGAATCCAGAATGATTAATCAAGGGACTTCGACTATGGAAAGGGTGTACTCCAGGGGGATGCGCTTGCCTGTCTACTCTTCAACCTCGCTTTGGAAAAAGCCATAAGGGATTCCGAGATTGACACATCTGGCAGCATATTCAACAAGCAAGTACAGGTGCTGGGATACGCAGACGATATAGACATCGTAGGAAGATCTTTCAGAGCTGTCAACGAGGCCTTTCAAGCTCTAGAAGGCCAAGCAAGAAAGCTGGGCCTAGTTATCAATGAGAACAAGACCAAGTACATGGCCACAGGGCAAGAGGATAGGCATGGGCAACGCGTTCAATTCGGGAACTACTCCTTTGAGCAAGTAGACAACTTTATCTACCTCGGCTGCCTTGTTAACTCTACAGGAGAAGTGGCAAATGAAATAAGCAGGAGGATCAGGTTGGCAAATAGATGCTTTTTTGGTCTCCGGCCACAACTGCGGAGTGGAACGATAGCCAGAGGTACAAAACTGCTAATGTACAAGACCCTCATTCGCCCAGTCTTGATGTATGGCTCTGAGAGCTGGACCATCTCGAAGAAATCAGAGCAAAGCGTACTGGTCTACGAGTGGAAAATCTTGCGCTACATATACGGACCGCTTCGTATGGAGAATGGAGGAGAAGGACCAACCACGAACTAAGCATTCTCCTAAATGGTCCTGATATCGTTAAGACCATCAGACTCGGGAGGCTTAGGTGGGCAGGCCATGTTATTAAAATGTCAGAAGAGGACACCCCTCGGAAAGTCCTGTCAGGGCAGCTGTATGGCACAAGAAGGATAGGGAGACCTAAGCTTCGCTGGGAGGACGGTGTTGCAAATGACTCTCGCCACATCCTTAGAACTCGGAACTGGAGAACGGCAGCACTTGACCGGGACAACTGGCGAAGGCTGATTCAGGAGGCCTTGACCCAGTAATGGGTTGTTGAGCCGCTGTAAGTAAGTAAGTGGCATTCAGACTTGACACATCCTTATATATATAAAAATCTCGTGTCCGTATGTTTGTCTCTCTATTTCTCAGAAACTACTCAACCGATTTTAATGAAATTTGGCTCAATTTATATAGTTTTGGCCAACTTACCGGACCGGATAGTTTTTAAATTGATTAGTGATCAAAATAATTCTTATATAGCGAATTACTGCAAATACAGTAGGTCGTGTTATGATTTATTAACATGGCTACACATGTCGATTTAATAACCTTTTTGTTTACAAGCATGCTATTATAATTACGGTTATAATAGTTTTGTATTGCGTTATTAGTAAGTGCAGTTATTTGGTCTTATTGTTCCAACTTTATATTCTGCAGGCAAATAGTAATAAAAATCTTTATATTTATTCTTAATTTTCAATTATGGATAAATCAAGAAAAGGTTACACCAAAGTCTCAAAAGTGTATGTATTTTTCCTTCCTTTTCCTTTTTATTTGTAATCTTTCCAATTCCTAACTAAGTGCTCAAACACTTTGCTGAGGTCCACCCCGATATCAACTTTAAGAAAAGTAAATACATTTTAGGCTTTACTTAGAATAGTCCTTATATATATGTAAAATTTAAAAAATGTCAGCGAAGATTTTGTATTGTACTATGTAAGTGCAGTTATTTGTTCATAGAGTTCCATCCTTATATTCCACTGGCAAATAGTTGTAAAATCTTTGTATTCTTTCTTAATTTTAATTAAAGAATATAAATCAAGAAAACGTTACAACAAATTCTCAAAAGTGTAGATATTTTTCCTTCCTTTTCCTTTTTTATTTGTATTCTTTCCAATTCCTAGCTAAATGCTCTAACACTGTGCTGTGGTCGACCCTGATATCAACTTTTAGAAAAGTAAATACATTTTAGGCTATAATTAGAATAGTCCTTATATATATGTAAAATTTTAAAAATGTCAGCGAAGATTTTGTATTGTATTATGTAAGTGCAGTTATTTGTTCATAGAGTTCCATCCTTATATTCCACTGGCAAATAGTTGTAAAATCTTTGTATTCTTTCTTAATTTTAATTAAAAAATATAAATCAAGAAAACGTTACAACTAATTCTCAAAAGTATAGGTATTTTTCCTTCCCTTTCCTTTTTTATTTGTATTCTTTCCAATTCCTAGCTAAATGCTCTAACACTGTACTGTGGTCGACCCTGATATCAACTTTTAGAAAAGTAAATACATTTTAATAACTTAAAATAGGCTATAATTGGAATCGTCCTTTTATATATGTGAAATTTAAAAAATGTCAGCGTAGATTTTGTATTGTATTATGTAAGTGCTGTTATTTGTTCATAGTGTTCCATTATTATATTCCACTGGCAAATAGTTGTAAAATCTTTGTATTCATTCTTAATTTTAGTTAAAGAATAAACCATGAAAAGGTTACTACAAATTCTCAAAAGTATAGGTATTTTTCCTTCCCTTTCCTTTCTTATTTGTATTCTTTCCAATTCCTAGCTAAATGCTCTAACACTGTGCTGTGGTCGACCCTGATATCAACTTTTAGAAAAGTAAATACATTTTAATAACTTAAAATAGTCTATTCTTATATGTATATGTGTAAAATTTAAAAAATGTTAGTGAAGAATTGTAATTCTTTCTTAATCAACAATTATTTGAAGTAGAAAAAATTAAATCTCAATGGAATACACATAGTTCCTTTCTGTTCAGCAGAGGTATATTTTTCTTTATATGTAGAATTTAAAACATGTTAGCGAAAATTTCTAATCCCTTCTTAATCAATGATAATTTAAAGTAGACAAAATTTAATCCCAATAGAATACAGATCGTTCCTTCCTTTTTAGCAGAGTTGTAATTATCTTTATAAGTAAAATTTATAAAATGCCAGCGATGATTTATAATCTCTTCAAATTTATAGTATTTTGAAATTATTAGATTAGAAATAGGTTTTTAGAATATTTTATACATTACTTAATTAAAAATAATCAATATTCAAATTAAAATATGTCCGTCTGAATTTAAAACAATTAGTCTAAATAATAAAAACATGTGTTTCTTTAAATATCAAACATCCTTTAAACATCATTACATATGTAAAATTTATAGAAAGCCAAAGAAAATTTTAATCCTTTCTTAATCAACTATATTTTAAAGTTGAAAAAATAAATTGAATCCCAATGGAATACAGATTATTCCTTCCTGATCAGTGTAATTATCTTTATATGTAAAATTTAAAAATTGTCGTCATATGTCGATTTCATAATGTTTTTGTTTTTAAGCATGCTATTGTAATACAGGTTATCATTATTATAATTTTGTATTGCGTTATGTGAGTGCAGTTATATATTCCTATATTATTATTTTCCACAGACAAATGGTAATACAAATCTTTGTATTTATTGTTAATTTTCATTAAAGAATAAATAAATCAAGAAAAGGTTACAATAAATTCTCAAAAGTGTAGGTACTTTTTCCTTTTCCTTTTTTATTTGTATTTAAATTAAATTACAAGCTAACCGCTGAAACACTTTTCTGTGGCCCACCCTGATATCAACTTTTAGTAAAGTAAATACATTTTAATAATTTAAATTAGGCTATTATTTGAAATAATACTCTATAAATGTTGTAACAGCACCTACTGTCATAGGTGTAACCTAATAGAAACCTTACTTGGGGAGTCAGTGTTGCCAAAAATTAGTGAAAATTAGTGAGACAATAGTGGCTACAATGCGGGTAACAGTCATAAAAACTCACTGGGTGTGTTTTGATTAGGTGTTGTGGGTTACTTTGTGATTTGCATGATTAAAGAACTGCATAATAAAGACTTTGATATTATATTTTCAGTTGATTTATTTAACAGAAGTTTCTTTATTTTCATTATTCGTTTTGTTATTATTATTTAAATACAGTGTTTTTTTTATTTTACCAAACCTTTTTATCATTTTTATCCCGAGATCTAAAATGTAAAATTTAAAAAATGTCAGTGAAGATTTGTAATTCCTCCTTTATCAACAATAATTTAAAGTTGAGAAAATTTAATCCCAATCGAATAGAGGATGTTACTTCCTGTTCAGCAGAGTTGTAATTATCTTTAAATGTAAAATTTAAGAAATGTTAGCGAATATTTTAATCCTTTCTTTAATTTAAAGTAGGCTATTATTGGGAATGATATTTCGTTGTTATTTTACCAGAATACAATTTTTTACTTATCTTTAAATGATTGTTGATTAAGAAAGGATTACAAATTGCGGCATTTTTTAAATTTTACATTTAATGATTATTACACCTCTACTGAACAGGAATAATTGCTATTTGGGTAACTTCAAGTTTCAGATTTATCCGCCATAAATAAGAGAGTACTACTGCAAAATAATCCATCGGCAGATATATTTTTTAAACAATTGCTCTATATTGGAAACGGTGAAATAGAGCTGCATCGAAATTCAAAATTTATCAAATTACCAGGAAATTTCTGAACTGTTGTAGAGACGAAAAATGAACAGTATACGAAATATAAAGTGTCTTTCCTGATATTTTGAACAATTATTTGGACTATAATTGGCTGGGTAGTCGTGCTATTTTGGCAGCAAAAAATGTTGATTTCGATGAAATAAACTTCCAAAATCAATTGACAATGTTCTAGATGTTAACGAAGCCGTAAATTTCCAAACTGAATTTTTTAATTCCCTGGATATACACCCAAACAATCTCCAGTTGAAGATTGGCTCACCGATCATTCTTCTTCGTAACTTAAATCCACCTCAATTGTGCAACGGTACACGTTTGGTCATTAAAAGGATCACAGGAAATGTTATTGAAGGAAAAATGTTGCCTGGAAGGTTTACAGGAGATATCGTCCTGTTGCTACCTATTCCTCTGGAACCGACAGAATTTTTAATAAAATTTAAAAGGCTTCAATATCCTATTCGTTTGGCTTTTGCCTTGACCATAAACAAATCCCAAGGGCAAACAATGTCCACTTGGACTTTGAAAATCCGTGTTTTTCCCTTGGGCAATGGCATAACTCACTTAGGAAATGGGTATCGCCTGCTCACGTGTGTGGAAACCATCAAATCTTTGGTTTGTGTTAAAAAAAAAAAACAGGTTAACCCAAAACATTTGAACAAATTAGTACTTGAATAAATAAAAATTCATAATTGTATTATGTAAAAACTTCTTTAAGAAGAGATTTCTTATCACTCAAATATATTGCTAAATTAAAAGCTTCAACACACCACCCTCCTACCGAACACTTATTAGCCGAAGGGTTGGGAAATCGAGGTCTCAAAGAAATTGAGAAAAACGCCTATCAAAAGGACATATATGACGCGTTAACCAAGATTGGCATGACCCTGAGCAAAATTAAACCCGTTGTTAAACTAACAATACCAAGTTGAAGTAGTGTTAGGCCAATAATCAATAGATCAATGGCTGAGGTTACCAAACCTTACTTCAGTCATCCTTTTTAAAATTAGTGGAAAAATATAGTCATTTCGAGTTAGTTTATACCGATCCATAAAAAAAGGGCGATAGAGTTGGCAGCTCTGTGAGTCGTAAACACAATCAGCTCCTTTATAATCAAACTACATTGAAATATGAGATGTAAAAAATAAAAACTTTAACTTTCCTATATTCTTTACCAAATACTTTTAAATGGTGTAATGAATGCTCTATTCTCAATCATGTTGGATTTTGATTAGCTGAAAGGTTTTCATCTTTATCAATGAATATTGGTATCACTGTATTTGTTTAAAAATATTAGGATATAACTACTGAGCCACAGCAACGCGTGGCCGGGTCTGCTAGTATTTACATATATTACATACCATGTTGTGGTCAGTAATACTTTGGGCAAAGTTTGTTAATTATTAATAAATAATCAAATCTATTTTATTTCTTTTTATGTTATTTAACTTCTTTTGCAGATATTGAGCGAGCATTGGCCTCCCTCGATCATGTCATCAGTTATTATAGTATCGCCGAAGAAGTGGATGGTATAGTCAGATCAGGCCCAACAGCTGTTGGCCTCGATGAGTACATTAATGTCATGAACAAACTGAAAAATGCATTAATCTATTTCGAACAGAACAACCCACAAAGCGTTGAGCTGGATAATGTTGTAAGAAGAAGATTCTGTATTATTTGATGAAATTATTATTTACTTTTTATTATTATTATTTACTTATAAACATATTGTAACGTTAAAACGATAAGCCAATAAAAAAAAAAACATATGGCGTAACCTCCCGGACCGCTTGTTGGAACAAAATAAGCGGTTGGAACAAACTGTTTGGGTCTAGATCATTCCGTGGTCTAGTCCACAGAGACATAGATCTGCCTACATTGTTCTAGAATGATCCAGGCCCCGCTATTTACGATATATATAAGGGGCAGAGATTGAACGAGTTAGTTGAAGTCTGTGTCTTGACTGTGTTGCTCAAGTCATATGATTGTGTGTGATAAAGTTATCAATTTTGTAACCTGCTCAATTGTTTAAGTTGTAATAATTCGTTGGCATTGTGATAACTGTATATTTCAGTTAAATAAATATTTTTTTACCCACATAAGTGTTACAATATAATATTCAAAAAATCTGGAACAATTCAATAACATTCCAATTGTAAACAGATGCAATAGATGGTAAGTTTATTTGTAGGAAAGAAGTAAAAATTCAATTTGGTCTCCTTAAAGATTGAAATTTTTTACATATACTCATATCGTCTAACACGTTAGATATAATATAGTTGTTATTTAGAGGAATAAAAAAAAGAAACTATTAACATTTATATAAAAAGTGATTTTATTTATTAATATTTTGTGTCCTTAAATTTAAAATTGATCACATGTAAACATTTAATTTTGATTTCTAAAGTTCCTATGTACTCATATTTTAAGTTACGTTTGTCATGACTCTCGGCATTGATAAAATTTTATCAATCAATCAATCAATTGATAAAATTTTTATAAAATTTTGATCTCCACTTGTTTTATTATTTATTTCTGGATCTGCTACTGGACGACAATACATGTTGTTAATAACTACCATCAACATGCATTATTAAAAATTAATAATTTACTGTCATAAAGAGAATAACTAACCTCCATTGCTCCAACTTGGTGCTTGAAAATAAAGTTTAACTGGTGCGATGTATTTATGAATGAAGTTTTAATAATCTATATAAATAAGGATGAAATTCTGTTTGTTTGTTTGTTTGTTCTTTATAGAAATCCATACCGTTTGTCCTAAATTCTCCAAATTTCGCTCAGTGGTTCTTTCATACCAGGTGCGAACACCTGTCCATATTAAAATTGCATAACTTCAGCTGATATTCTTTATTCTCCAAATTTCGCTCAGTGGTTCTTTCATACCAGGTGGGAACACCTTTCCATATTAAAATTGAATAACTTCAGCAGATTTTCAGCTGATATTCTTTATTGTTATAAAAATCATAATGATCTCACTTTACAATGTTATTTTTTTACGAAATCGACCGTTTATAGATTTAAAACATGAAATCCTCCGGGTGAAACCGGTATATACAGCTAGTATTAAATAAAAAGAAGTTTACATCAGTTTTTTTACTTTCACTTACCTATATATGAAATATATAGTGAGTGGAAGTATTGCGATCGTGAAAAATTTCGACTTCCGGTTTTCAACAGAAATACACGTTTTGGGGTCCCCTGAGTCCAATTAACCAAGTCCCGCGAAATGGTCTGTGTGTGAACAGACTAGCTCAAAAACTATAAACCGTGCGAACCTGAATTGGGTATTTAGTGTATGTATATGCCCGCGATGTGACAGCAAAAACTTCATCAAAATTGCTCAAAGGGAAGGGGTACTTTATTTAATAACTTTTTAAGTTTTTTACGATTGTCTCAAAAACGGCTCTAACGATTTTGATTAAACTGAGTATTTGATATATTTATATGCCCGAGATATGACTGTAAAAATTTCATCAAAATTGATCAAACGGAGGGGGGACTTTACCTAATAATTTTTTTTTCATTTTCATGTGTTTTTTTTTATTTACTCAAAACCGGTTTTAACGATTTTGATCAAACTCGGTATTTGATGTATGTATATGCCTAAGATGCGATAGCCAACATTACATCAAAATTGATCAACTAAAGGGGGGACTTTACTTAATAAATTGTGTATCATTTTCACGTGTTTTGTTTATTTACTCAAAAAAGGCTTTAACTATTTTGATCAAACTGGGTATTTGATGTATGTATATGCCAAAGATGTGATAGCCAACATTTTATCAAAATTGGTCAAACGGAGCGGTCACATTTTTTCATAATTTTTTTCCAATTTTTAGCTTTTTTTCGATGATATCAAAAACGGCTTTAACGATTTTTATCAAATTCGTCATGTAATGAGAATAAGATGTAGCTAAATATGAGATATGATAATAATAAAGAAAACATAAAGAGGAGAAAAAAATAAAAATATTCAGTCAACTCATAAAACTCGTTGAGCCCACTCATGCGGAGTACGCCTTTAATGACAGACCATTGTTCATAATTAAAGCCGTTCTGTTCGAGAAATGGCAATTAACAAAACGCATTAATATCTAATCTAAGTAAGCTGGTAAGTGAAAGTTGTGTGTTGCGAGCACACACCAGATTTTTTTTATATATATTTAAAAATTAATAGAATCCTTTATTTTAGTCAACACTTGTCAATGACGGAACCGACAAATTGTGTCGTGAATTCAAAGAAACGTTATCTAAACATAGCCGCTCTATACCACCCATAACATTGTTGGACATGGTGGCTACTGATGATGGTAATTTAAAAAAAATCAATCTTTTTTATGTTAGTTTTGATTTTTTATAATCTAAAGTAATTGTATTAATGTGTAGATATTTCCGACGATGTCTCTGTCGGGAGTGCGACTGGCCTTCCAGAGACTGTCACCTCTGAACTAGCTTCACTAGCCGCTTGGCTTCTTGCACAAGGGAGAACTGAAATCCTCGAAACTTATTCTAAACTGAGAGGAGCCGTGATGCTTAAGTCTATTAATCAGCTGAGAGAGCAACACAAGAGTGGTTCCGGAAGCAGTGTGCAAGGTTTCACGCAACATTCTCCTAGCATGGTATGTAATTCATATTTCTTTGATATAAATGAGTTTATATCGTATTTAAAGTTTAGTCTAACAATGATCAATATATCTTATATTTTCTTTAATTTTTTTAGCGACCTAAATTCCCTAAACATGAAACACCTGGGAGGAGTGCTTCGAAGAGGCTTCAAGCAGTGTAAGTTTCCTTTTTAAATTATTAGTTTCTAATTTTATATTTAAAGACATAAAAATAAAAAATAAAAAAAAGAAAAGAAAGATTAATGATCTATTTTTGTGACAGTTTTGAAAAGAAAGCCAACAAAATGCTTCTTAAAGCATCGCAAACGATTGAAAATTCTACTGGACTTGCTATCGGAGGAAGGAGAGGGACAGTAATACATTTAGGTATTTTTTATTTAATTTTAATCTTATTTAAGTTTATTTTTATCCTTTCTACCTTAAGTTAAAAAAAAAAAAGATATATGAAGGGTTTTGGGATTAGTACAGTGTTAGGAATCACTGTTTCTTAGTCAGCGATCATTCGTGCAAGGAGGTGATTTGATCGTGTTCACGCTCAACCTCCAGGTTAACCTAAGTTTTGAATTAACCTCAACCTCCTGAATTTTTTAACTAAGAGTAACCGCATTTGAGAGGCTGGGTTTGCCCCAGGAGGTTCTCTTGGCCACAAAAACGATCTGTGAGGAAATATTAAAGATATCTTACTCCATGCCAGATTTGAACTCAGGACCTTAATCAGAGCAAGTTAATACCCCCTTTCTATCATAACTACGGTAATGAAATTCAACTAGTCCCTATGTTTAGGTTTAGGTAAGGTTAGGTTTCCATAATGTTACTTAAGTTGAAATCTACCCAAGTTGAGTACTTTCATAAACACTCAGTACTGAATATATTTACATTTTTGTTTGTTTAATGTCACTTTATGCCATTAACGCTAATCGGACGATGCTACATTGGAAGTACTGAATTTTGCCTATCCAGGTATAATTAGGATATGGATGTCTAACAAGTACCTGACATCATCGTACGGGCTCGGGACCTCCATTTTACGTCCTATCTGAGGAACCGCATAGCCAAGGATTTTTTACTCCCTTTAAAAAATTCTAGGGCCACCTCTGTGTTAATATAATATCCATTGTTGTACCAGAAATTGTTAATTCATAAATTTATTAACATGTGACATTATTGTAATCGGTTGGCTCAGAATAAAATAGTCTTGTGTTAATATAATATCAATTGTTGATTCATAAATTGTTTATTTAGTTGTGTTAAAAAAAAAAAAAAAAAAAAATGTAAAGGTGTGTTAATATAATATCGATTGTTGTACCAGAAATTGTTAATTGTTAATTCATAAATTTATTAACATGTGACATTATTGTAATCGATTGGCTCAGAACAAAAGAGTCTTTAGCTGTGTAAATTTGAATCTTTTGAATTTATTGCTCAAGATTAAAAAAACTAACGGGATGTATAACCGTGACCTTTAGTATTGTAGATTACTATGCTAACCATTACATCACAGGTGACACCCCAAAAGTAATATTTAAATGTATTATTTATAATTTAAAAATATATTTTATTTCACCTATATATATTTTTTTGTATTAAAAATTAGCAAATAAAGATATATTAAAAAGAGAGTAATATATAAGTAAATATATAGTTCAAATATAAAATATATAGATATACGTGTAAGGGGCCTTAAGCAAGTAATAAGAAATCCCATTGATCTCGTAATCTGTCTCATTTCATTATTTTGACCAAGAATCCTCTTTATTGAAGCATCATCCAACTTTTATTGTTATAAAACTTTTATTTGAGATTTTTTTATTTTATTGGGGTAACTCACTAGCCTCAATAGCCCTAATTAGAATAGGGATTTTTAAAAAGTACCTGACATTGTACTGGCTCGGGACCTCCATTTTACGCCCTATCCGAGGGATAACATAGCCTAGGATTTTGTACTTCTTTAAAAAATCCTAGGGCCACCGCGGGACACGAACCCGCAACCTTTAATATAGTAGGTTGCTATGCTAACCACTACACCACTGGTGATGCCATTCACATTTGTATACATAAATGTAAATATAATCAGTACCATTAACCTAAAAACTTAAAAACTATTCTTGGATATGAACCTGGCAGACCTTCGGTTAAAATGTTAGGAAAAATTATAATCTGTCCTATTTATTATTTTTCTTCTTTTGTGACCCCATCTCAACCAAGTTTTTTTACTAAGTACTCACAGCCATAATCTAATTTTCAGAAAATTTGGGGGTTATTTAAAAAGACATAAGTCCGGGGATGTCCTTTAAAATATTTGATTATTAGATTACCTATAATTTAAGTTCATGGGGTCCCCGCGGTGGCCCTAGGATTTTTTAAAGGGTGGAAGGAATCCTTTGCTATGCCGTCCCTCAGATAGGACGTAAAATGGAGGTCCTGAGCCTGTACGATGTCAGGTGCTCGTTAAAAATCCCTATTTTAATTATACCTGGATAGGCAAAATTTAGGACTCCCATCAGTAGCATCATCAAATTAGCCTTAGTGGCATAAAATGACGTTTAACAAACACACAATTAAAGTTCATGTGCTTTTTAGTGTCTTTAAAATTAAATGCTTCTAATGGAAAAGGTTTTCTTAGAAAATAGAGAGGACGTCATCGATGAGCAGGAAATGGAAGGATACCTAATGTGCGTGATCGCCGTCCAGCGCCTCATGCAAGCGGAAAGATCTTTGATGTCTCAGATTATTCCTGCTCAGCATCATAATTCGGTTTTCCAGTCGGTGGTTCAGGAATCTGTTGACACCATCGTCCAGAATGGGGAGGTACTAGGAGTTATTAATTAAAATTTTTACTACAATAATAAAATGACCCTTTATGATTTTAATTGTGTTATATACACAAAGTTCATTTATTTAAATGTAAATTATTGTGTAATGAGCCTTTTCGAGTAGTTGGAAGTCTGTTGATCATAGGTTCATGTCTAATAATTTTAATTATTAAGTGATTTATACTTTATAATTATTGCATAGATATCTTGAAAATAATTTTTTTTTTGTTTATTCCTCTAGAATATAGCTATGAGAGCGAAGAGATGCATATCTCGGCATGAGTTCGGGTCCGTCCTCGTCATTTTAGCAATTTTGAAAAACTTGATCGCCATCCAGCCCGAGTTTGAGAAAACTACCGAGGCTTGCGATTTCAACGTTCGATCTCAGTTCTCTTCCATTCTCAATATTCTTCAGACTACTGTAAGTTTTTATTTCTAACTATTAAATTTAATAATGTCTAATCTTTTGAAAATGCTACATTTTATTGACATATTATATATTGGGGAAAGTGCCATATTATGGGATACTTTTTTATATTTAATTGGTTGGCTCTAAATTGCTTAGACAATTCAAAAAATGTTATTGTCTATTAAATAGTAAACGTAGTAGACCACATCAAACATGAAAAACATTCCATATCTCCTTTTTTAAATTTGTAATCATGGTTAACGTGAGATAAGTAAAATTTGTTCTTTTTGAAAATAGTCTCTTAATATGGGATAGTCCTAAGGGGGGGGGGTCCTAATCCATACTTCTAATATACGGGATACATATCCCGTATTTGAACCATGATATAAAATGAAATATATAAAGGAAAATTTGTTTATTATACAGAAGATATTCACAAAAATAAATACATGTTTATTATGTTACAAATACATGTTTATATGTTACAAAAAAATTTTTTTTAATATAATTTTCAAATAATAAAAATTTGAAAAGACCTGTATTTGACAGATTTTTGCTCAAATTAAAAAGCAAATTTGTGGATGATGAGGAGATTTCAACACAGCTCGCATGGCAGGACACTTCCACACTAGGAACATTGAACTTTAGTTTCTTCATTTTCTAAATTTCTATCACAAAAAATACGCGTTTCTAAAAAATCATTGTTTAAAGGAATATTTCATTACAATCATTTTAATGTATTTATAACCGTTTTTATTTCAGTGACTAAAAGGTGCCTCAATATGGGATATCATGTAAGGGTCTGGCCACACATGTCCGCACCGGATCCGCACTGTAGCAATAATACAGGTTATGTTCAGAATATTTTTAATTTAACTTACATATTACCTTTAGTTATGCCTATAGTGGCCTGTGTGACATGTGTGGCTTGAACTTTAGGCATAACTAAAGGTAATATGTAAGTTAAATTAAAAATATTCTGAACATAACCTGTATTATTGCTACAGTGCGGATCCGGTGCGGACATGTGTAGCCAGACCTTAATAGGAAGTAATGGGTATCCCATATTGGGGGATGTGGCTTCTTCTTTTTTTTAGAGGTTAATTTGCTTCAGTATGTAATATAAAAAAGAAAGCAGTTAGCAAATATTGTAATGAATTGTTCAACATTTAAGATAAAACAATGATTAAGGGAATTCGGCTTACCTTGAGGCCTGAAATATCAGGTCAAAATAATCACGAAAAAAGTTTTTGAACACTAAAACAACAATTCACTGAAAATAATCCAACAGGATGAGAATGTATAACAATGTGACAATGGGAAATTAATCTTAAATTTTATAGAATAAAAGTGAGGTTGCAGTACAAACATATCCAGAAACCACATATCCCAAATTAGACAACCATCCCATAATGGGGCACTTTCCCCTATATATATATTTTTTATTTATTTATTTTATTTTTTTCTAGGCATGCAAAGGCCTTGAAGAAGTTGTGGAAAGTTTGAGAAGTGAAAGTAATTCTGGAGGGCTTCCAAAAGATGGCACCGTTCACGAGCTCACGTCAAATATGCTTGTTCTTCTTTCTCATCTCATCGACTACAAAGATACTCTTGGGCGAGTCCTCGGAGGGGAATCTGCATACATACGAGATCTCAACCAGATAACTCCTAAACCTCAGGATACTAATGCAGCACTTTTAGGAATTTACATAAGTAAGTTAAGTTATATAAATGCATTGTTAATTTACATAATATTTCTGCTTATTTACATTTTTTTTTTAATTAGTTCCCGATCCTGAAATAGTAAGAAACTATGACTATATTCCGACTTATTCAACATTTACTAGAAAACACTCTTAACTTACTATTCTGTACACAACACTCATTTATGTCACCTCAGTTAAAAAATATAATTTATTTATATAATATTGAGTTCTGGGGCTGCATAAAATTCTTACATTCTTCTTAAAGCTCCTCATTATTTCAAAAATAAAATTATTCATAATTTTTTTTATAGAAATAGATATACTTTGGTACTTCTAATTGCACCAATCAATAAATTCTTACTACACCAAGGAACAACACATTTATTGGAAATTACTATTTTATTTATTCCACCTAAGGTTAACAATTTCCATGTATTCACACAGATATTTTTCAATACACACTCTAATTAAAACAGATGATTTTTATAATTTATAAATAATTGACAGTGTTGCCATATGGTTGCACAAATTAAGAAAAAAAATATTTATACAATTTATTCTTGATATTAATATTTAAATAGTTATTTTCTAATAATATTTTATAAATAGAATGTTATTAAATATAAAGGACTTTTTAAAAGAAGTAATCTATAAAAGAACAAAATTGATATACATGGGCAACACTGCTACAATACTCCTTTTAATTGTATACTCCTTGGCCACTAAAACCCTCTGTACAAAGGTATTTCAGAAAACAGCAATAAAATATTTCAATCAGTTTTAAAAACTTTTCAAGTTACAATATGTAAGACGAAACAAAAAAAGAACACAAAACATATAATTTTAAATAATTCTAGACTTGTTGTTGAAACAGTTGGAACAAACTGTTCTAATACATGTTTGTGACTACGATGTTCGGGTACCATCCACACTGCCCTAGAACCTTCCAGACTGTTCTTCTTCAGACTAAATATAAGGAGCGATGGACAAGAGAGTTAGTCTTGTTCTGAAGCTCAAGTCATATAGTTATTTTTGTGTCACTATGTAGTTACAAAATGATACTTTTTGTTACCTGTTTAATTATTTGTGTTATCATAATATGTGTGTCATTTTACTACCTTATTTTTGTTCAATCAAAATACTTTAACCCACATAAGTGTTACAATATCATGTTTGAATATTTGAGATGAAATTAATGGTTTTAAATTCCTTAGTTGCTTGATTAGAGAATGTCCGTGTTTCGAGATTGATCTTATTAATATAACTTCTTACAAAACCTGCGCTGTATATTTTCTCAAATATAAGAAAGGAAATGCTCATAACTGAACATTTAAAACAAATTAACACTCTCTCATTTGCTTTTCATTTAATATAAAAAAAAAAATATATATATATATATGATTTCGCAAAACAAAAATTTAAATTTCCAGTAATATGACTAGTAATATATGTGAATAATAAACTGTTAGGAAGTTTAGAATTTAAAAAATAATAAATTTAGTTTATAAAGTGATCTTAACTGTGCCTACCTGAAAAGAATAAAGTATTGCCATCATTTTCTGAAAAATAGTCAAGCGCTCAAAATATTAAAATTTAGTTCCAATTTATTATCGGCCTTTCAATTCCTATTTACAATATGTTCTTCAAAGATTGTTATTAGTCAACTAGATTATTATTTCTTTAAATGCTAAAAAAAAATATTTATTCGAAAAAAAAAATTCATACGAATTGCTGGAGACCAGAGTACAGAGAAGTGGTGCCAATTAAGTGTATTTAGTATTGACAACGGTACCACTTTCCAGTATAATAAACAAAATCTATTGTAATAGAGGAAAAAGTCTTGTTTTCTCTTCCCGGTAGCACTCAAGTATGCCAGTTTCAAAAAATAGTTAATATTTATAGTAAAAGAAAGAAGGATGAGTGTGTACACCACAGCAGATTTTTATTAAATAATTGAACATTTCTTTTATATACCTTACCAGATGTTTACTTTTAATGATTTTACAATTAAATGTTTCTCCATTACAGAGAAAGTGGTATCGCAGCTGAATTGCACCTTGGTATCGAAATCGGAAAGCTACCCCGAGCCAGGGGTTAGATCTCTCTTCAGATTGAACAACTGCCACCACGTCTTGAAGGCGCTCCAGAGGTCCCAGCTCTTGGCGTTGGTGCAGATCTGTGAGCCAGACTGCCAAGCGACCTATCTTGACATGATACATGCGCACAAAAAGGCATACCAAACATGGTAAAATAGATTAATCTTATAAATGTTTTTTTTTTATGAGCAATATCAATATCTATTATAAGTTTAAAGCAACCCGATTCCCTCAAAAAATTACTTATCGTATCTTGGTATATACTTAGACAAAAGACACACTTTGAACTGTGAACCAAATTTAAAAAACGTTGCGTCTCCTGGACTACAAATTTTCACTCTAGTATATCTTTTTGCCCCTTTTCTTTTTATTTTTTTATAATTACTGTAGGAGCTCTCATATTTTGTATTTATCTTTTATTTCTGGTAGAAGACAATATATATTATTTTTTTATATCAAGCAAATTTATTTATTTTTTTATGTTGTGACCCTTCTGACACACCATCCCAAGCGTAACACAACATTAGTAACCTATATAACTTAAAAGATTATTTTTAATTCAATTAGTCTATAAATTTTTAAAATTTATATTTATATCATATTATATTTTTTATTCTAGTTGGAATAAAGTCCTTGGCCATATCATCAATTTGGACGATGTCCCTATAGCTCCAGGAAAAATGAAAGACAAAGATCGGAACACAATCAAAGAAAAATTTGCTGTAAGTATTTTGGCCGAAATGAAAATTCAAAAATTTTATTATATTCAATGCAAATCTGGTTGAACTCAGTTGCATTGTCGTGTGTCAGTTACATAGTAATCTGATAAAAAAATATATTTTAATAAAATATGTTTAATGATTTGTTTTCTCTTACTGATAACTTTTCACTTCTCACTCAGGGTTTTAACAAAGAAATGGAAGACATCTCAAAACTCCAAAGAGGTTATTCTATACCAGATGTCGAATTGAGGGAATCGTTGAAGAGAGACAATAAGGAATATGTCCTCCCGAAATACAATGCATTCTATGACAGGTAATTAATTCAAAGAATAAAAGTACAAAAATTAATGACAGTTAGGGACAGTTGATAGTGGTGCAGTCTTAGGGAAAATGATATTATTTAATCTAAAATTATTTTATTATGAATATAAATTTCAGTCCTATCTTAGGACTAAGAAATTCCCATTTGTCAGTCCGTATACTTCCTTGCGCGAATATTTTGTTACATACGAAGCATTCACACTAACCTACCTAAATCCCACTTAATTAAAGTACACACCGTATATTTAGCATCTTATATTGCGTCATGGGCATAGGTGAGGGTTGAAGGAAAGAATAGATGTGTTTAAATTGTAGATTTTCACCCACACAAGGAGGAGCCATGAGTAACCTGCAATATACAGAAGAGGTGAGATTAGAAGACAGAATACTTAAAAACACACGTCGGTTTCGCCGAAAGCGAGTGCGCAGATTCTATTGACTGAAATCGCATGTTTTTGCTCAGAATTCGCAAACGACAGTGGCAATCGAAAAAGTGTATGTAACCAAAAAGGTAAGTCTCGACAAACTGAAAGAAAAGGCACATTCGAAAAAGCCCTACGACCATTATGAAATTTTCGTTGAGAATTGCTGTTTTTCGCTTACAAATCGCAAACGTAACATACGCGCGAGGTTTAATCGAAAACATGTATATGACTGAAAATGTTCTCCTTGAAAACCTGATAAATTTGAGACCATTTTGATTTTCTCGGAAAAACCTTTTGCGCTTATAACTCGCAATAGAAGGCTTAATGAGTGATTTGTATATTTTTCCGGTGTAGCGGTTAAGGAAAGCTTTAAAATAATTCCTCATTCATGATATTTGATGAAGTATTAAGGAAGTTATGGCGTACCAACAAAAAAAAGGCTTTGAGAAATAATATATTACATGATGATTTGTAATATTTGTTCTGAGCTCAATGTCTTCTATCCCCACAAGGGATGCCAAATGTAATATTTGTTAACTTCAGGGGGTTTAAAAACTCAATAAGCTCCTAATCTCTCCTCAGATGTCTCCACCACAGTGTCTTTAATAAAATTATTTATGAGAGAGAGAGAGAGAAAGGGGAGGGAAAAGAGAGAGATAAAGGAGCCAGAACAGAGGGACAACCAATGTTCAGCTTAAGGTGTGAGGAATAACGAAGATCCTTGCCAGAGCAACGCTACCCTTTTACCCCGAAAGGTAAAACTGATCAAAGCTAATTCCACGGGAGAGACGTGGGCTTTGACAGCTCTAGGGTGCTGATCTAAGCAAGGCCACCTGGACAGAGGGCCAACCAATGTCCAAGCCCTGGGAGGACAACCCCCAGGATTCTATAGGTAGGGTGAAGGTAAAGAAGGACTGAAGATCCTTGCCAGAGCAACGCTACCCTTTTACCCCGAAAGGTAAAACTGATCAAAGCTAATTCCACGGGAGAGACGTGGGCTTTGACAGCTCTAGGGTGCTTATCTAAGCAAGGCCACCTGGACAGAGGGCCAACCAATGTCCAAGCCCTGGGAGGACAACCCCCAGGATTCTATAGGAAGGGTAAAATTAAGGTAGGGAATTAAATTAAATAAGACATATAGGTATAAACATCCTAGAGACACCAGGAGCTATAGGGCAGGGAGAGAAGTGTCTAAGACTGACTAATGAAGACTGACTAATATTGGGCAAAACAGCCCTATTTATGCCTCAAGGGCAAACAATTGACCAATCACAGCCCTGCACTGTATAGTTGAGAGGATAGGACCTGGTATCTTTAGGCTTTATTTTATTGTTTTTATGTTTTTACAAGCCATTATTTTCAAAAAGATAACACAATACAAAAGAATTTCTCTTTTAAAATAGATTTTAAATTAAATAAATTCGTAATGTTTGAAAATGTAGTTGCCAAATCGGCCACAGATGGCGCATGTGTTTGTTATATACACACTAATGGAGGCATTGGCTCACAGCTGATTACAATAGGTTATATTTTCTTTCACATCTGTTTTTCAATCATAATGTCAATCTTTAACATTACTGCACTGCATTATAAATACAATTAAACAAAATAAAAAGAATATTTAACTATTTACAGTGAATAAACAACTAACTAATAAAAACTAAAGAACAAGAAGGTTATGTTATTGATAACCATATACCTAACTTTAAATGAAAACAAGTAGTAGTTAATTTCTTTTACTATTAGATATTATTAAATGACATTACCTTATCTTAATTAAACATTTAAACAAATAAATAAAAGTAATGAAATTATAAAATAAAGAAATAATAACATTATTCCAAAAAAGATTTACCTAACTGAATTAATATTCAAAGATAACAAGATTACTATGAATTATAAACTATGAATTATAAAAAAAATAAACTTCTTTGTTAGAATTAAACCTATACAACTACTATTTACAGTTTTATTTTAAAAAATACTCTTAGGGCCTCCCTGACTATATTACAGATTATTCTTTTTTGTAATATATTTTTATTTGCTAATTTTTATTACAAAAAAAATATTTATTTTGGTGAAATAAAAAAATTTTTATATTATAAATAATACATTTAAATGTTATTTTTGGGGGGTCACCTTAGGTGTAGCATAGCAACCTTCAATACTAAAGGCCACGGGGGCCCTAGTATTTTTTAAAGGGAGTGAAAAATTCCTTGGCTGTTGTCCCTTGGATAGAATGTAAAATGGAGGTCCCGAGCCTGTACGATGGCAGGTACTCGTTAAAGATCTCTATCCTGATTATACCTGGATAGGCGAAATTTAGGACTCCCACTGTAGCATCATCCGATTACCCTTATTGGCAAAAAGTTACGTTAACCAAACAAACAAAATAATAAATTAAATAAACTGTTCATCTATAATGTAACGTGAAACACAAAACATCTGATTTTAAAGTTTTAGACTTGTTGGAACAAAGTCCATTCCAATTCCATGGAGGAATTGGTTCAGGATGTGAAGAGCTCTAAAAACGGAAAGGCCCCAGGACCAGGCGGGATCCCGATGGAGCTGCTGAAGTCTGGAGGGGATAAGATGAGGACCATCCTCCTTGAAGTAATTAGGCTGATATTGAGAGGAGACAGGATACCAGAGGATCTCCGAACTGGCTTCATATCACCTATATTCAAGAAAGAAGACAGAAAAGTATGCAGGAACTACAGAGGTATCTGTGTGCAGAGCTCTGTAAGTAGAATTATTGGAAGACTGCTCCGAGAAAAACTAGAGGATGAGTTCCTAACTATTGCGGGTGCCTGCAATGACAACATCTTTGTCCTAAGGAAACTAATCAAGAAATCCCAGGAGATGAACCAGGAGCTCCATATGGCATTCGTGGATCTTGAACAGGCATATGACAGCGTCCCAAGGAGCAGAATGTGGTCGGCTCTGACGGAGGCGGGCATCGACGGCAACTTGGTATATAATAATAGGAAATAAGCTGTCTGAACCTTTCGCAGGCACTAAGGGCAGAAACAGGGCTGCAGCATGGCGCCCACCCTTTTCAAGATTTACCTCCACACGTCTGTAAAGCAATGGTATGTACGGTGCGGAGATGTGGGGCCATTCATCGACGATGACCAACTGATCTCCCTATTTTTTGCGGATTACCAGGTTGTATGTGTGCGGAGGAAGGTTTATCTAGAAATGATGATGTGCTCACTGTGGAACTGCTATGAATCTATGGGACTTAAAATAAACTTCGGAAAGACCAAGTACTTGGCTATTTGCGCTGGTAATGACGGCGATCTCCTCATCGACTCTGAGAAATGTACAAAGGTGGATGTTTTCAAGTATCTGGGATCTTACCTCGACTACTCAAGATCCTCAGAAACAGATGAACGGAAAAAAGTGGAGCAAGCTCAAAAAGCCGCAAGCATACTGCACCCGGTTTTGTGGAACGAAACAATTACAAAGGATAATAAGCGAAGGATCTTCCACACCATCGTAACGTATGCATCTGAAACCTGGACCATGACATCCCAGCTTTACTCAATGGTACAAACAAAATCAAAAGTTATATAAACTGTTCATCTATAATGTAACGTGAAACACAAAACATCTGACTTAAAAGTTCTAGACTTGTTGGAACAAACTGTTCTAGTACATGTTTGTGGCTGTTCTAGTACATAGTCGTGATGGTTCTAGAACAATCCAAGCTATTAGGGAACCATCTAGAACTTGACAATTTTTGTAAACTTGTAAACAAACAATATTTCTGTTATTGTAACAAGAATTTTTTTTTTAATGCAACAATGTTTTTAATTTCAGGTATTCAAATGTGCCGTTCACAAAAAACCCAGAGAAATATGTGAAGTATACTCCTGATAAGGTAGCTTCAATGATTGATAGGTTTTTTGATCTCGCAGCCTAAAGAAAAAAATATTTAATATATATAACAAAATTGATAGATTATAAGAAAAAATTATTTAATATATATCTAAGAAAATTGTTAAATTAGATAAAGAAATGTTATAACTTTTTATATAATTTATATTTATTAGAGAAATAAATAATGATTTATTAAGAACTAGCTGTATATTCCCGGGGAATTTTCTAATGAAACGGTCAATTTCGTAAAAACACCATTGTAAAGCGAGATCATTACGATTTTTATAACAATAAAGAATATCAGCTGAAGATCAGCAATTTTAATATGGACAGGTGTTCGCACCTGGTATTAAAGAACCACTGAGCGAAATTTGGAGAATTTAGGACAAACGGAGATTTCTATAAAGAACAAGCAAACAGAATTTCATCTTTATTTATATAGATAAGGTGTTCAATTCATTTATCTAGTGATTGGGTACAGTATATTTCATAGATTTACACACCAAACATAAGGAGAACCCTCATTTATATAAATTTTCTTAAAAGTGTTTAATGTTGTAACGTTAAACAAAAAAACAAACAATAAAAACATATGATTTAGAATAGTTCTAGACCTTATATTTGAACGAACTAACAGCTGGAACAAACTGTCATAGTACATGTTTGTGACAACGATGTTCGAGTACCATCTATACTGGACCAGAAGGTTCTAGACTGTTCTCCTTAGGACTATATATCAGGAGCGATGGACTGGGGAGTTGTTCTTGTTCTGAAGCTCAAATCATATGGTTATTTCTTTGTTACGAAGTGATAATTTTTGTAACCTGTTTAAATATTTGTGTTCTCATAATTTGTTTGACCCACTTAAGTGTTATAATAATAGTAAAATATTGATTATATCTTTTTTTAAAGCACGCCTTCAAAAATCTGTAAGCATTCCGACCTGTTGGAGTTCATAGAAACAAAATTCAACAGCTTGTAAATTTACTAAAAATGCAATTTTGCAGGAAATATGTTATTTACATAATTCACCATGGATTAAATGGTTTTTTGAGATACTCAAATAAAACTTTCTCTATAAATTTGTTTTTTCAGCACTTTACTAAGAGAAAAATTTCAAAATGAGTTGGCAAAAAAAAAGGAAAACAACACTATTGCGAAGCATAACAGAAAGATATTGAAAGGATATAAAAAATTATAAGTAATCCTTTATAATGAGGATAGAAATAAATATATTATTCTTAAATAAAATTAGATTTATTCTAATCAAACAATAGGTTAAAAGCTATTTCATAAATTGTAAACATATACAATTCAAACATTAAAAAAAAAAAATTAATTCATATATATTTACAAGCTTTCCTTTGTACATGTTATATACAATCATAAAAATTAAAACGTCATAACAATGATCTCGATGTTTTTTCAAACACTTATAGTTTTGAAAAAGTTGAAGCCAGAACTTGCCGTACTGATGATCATGCCTGGGTACTGTCGATGCCAATGAAGTTCCTTGATGTCAGTTTGACCAAGGTGGATGAACAGCAATTGCGGGGGGAGTTCCTGTAAATGAGGAAAAATATAGATATCCAAAGTTTATAATAGAAGTTTGCCTAGAAGAAATACTTTTCTTTCAACTGAAAAAAATGATTTAGCTGCAATGATTTTTATATTAGTAAACTTAAAATTGAATAATTTTCTGGGTTTATTTGAAAATTTGCAGGAAAATAGAAAGTTCCACAAGGCAGTGAAATGTCCTGGAACCTTGTCACTGCAGTTAAACTTACTTAAATATAAAGAGTGAAAAACTTCAGAGGTCATTCAGTTAAGATAGGATTGAAGTGCACTTATTTTATAGAGTTAATTATTTTGAATTAGTTTAATCAGTTCAGATCGCCAATAACTCAGTTAATTTATTGTTATTAGTTAGACAAATATCTTGTGGAACTACAAGGAATTTAAAGCAACAATCGTAAAGTATTGATAGTATGTTGGATAATTGATAGTTGACCGTAGATTCAACAAATTCAAGGAATAATCCAGGGTGGCAGACAAAAAAAAACTATCCCATAATTTAACTACTATTCATATATTTTTTGTCCACCAGTCTGGACTAATTATTTAATACGACTTATATTATAAAGTGAACTGTGAATAGTAAATAGCAAATTTGTGTGTAAAGATTAACACTGAAAAAAAAAATTTATGTTAAAGACCTGAATTTTGTAAAATCAAAAATAAGTAAGAAAAGCTATTTCAGGTAAGTTTATTTACTGATTTAATTGGAAAAAAGCTATCTAATAAAATGTTTTCTAATCAATTGGCCTAAAAATTGCTACCACAAGACTAATGTTATTTTTTTTATTTTTCAAAACTTATGATGAAATGGTTTTGGGCAATTCTAAAAGCTTGACTTCTATTCTAAAACTCCTACCTTCAAATCCTCATTCTCATCTTCTCTCTCGACGCCCAAGTCCCAGAGTGCTATTTGGTTATCTTCGCCACCAGAAGCAAAAACCGAGCTCTCCCCGGGACACCATTCTACCGTCGTCACTGGCCCTCGATGGTGCTTCAACGTCGCCACAGCTCCACCTTTCTATATATCATAAACTTTTTAATATAATAAATATCTAAAATAATAATAAGATGATTTATCAACTCCTCATAACAAACCTTGAACTGGCGAAGATCCCAAACATTCAGAACTCCATCGTCGCCACCGGAAACCAATAAGGGGAC
Organism: Aelia acuminata; assembly: GCA_911387785.2. Lineage (NCBI taxonomy): Eukaryota > Metazoa > Arthropoda > Insecta > Hemiptera > Pentatomidae > Aelia > Aelia acuminata. The sequence continues at coordinate 1,790,362 of OU426981.1, read as the reverse complement.
TTCCTTGTTCCACGAGATGACGTTGACATCAGAAGCGTGCGCTTTCTCGACGGCTAGCTGGCTCTTATCGGGCTGCCTGATATCCCAGATCCTTATCCTAAAATCGTTCATAAAAATAAATGTTATTTTAATGTTTCAATAAAGACGTGATGACAGAATGTATAGGTAAATGACTTAACAATTATTCCTGACTTAGTAAAATAATGATTGGCCAGTTTATGAAGCGACCTTGAAGAAATACTAAATTTCAAACATAACATAGTAAAACATTCTATAACATTTTTCGATAACTCTTATTTTTAATGTTTTTTCTTGATGACTTTTATTTTTAATGTTTTTTCTTAAGTTGAGCTCTTTTTATTCATAATGTGATAAGTAAATTGTATATTAAAACACCTATTTTATATATTTATATTTTAGGCATTATTAATAACTAGCTGTATATACCAGTTTCACCCGGAGGATTTCATATTTTATATCTATTAAAGCTATAAAGTGAGACTTTTACCGACTCAAACGGTCGATTTCGTAAAAACCAACTTAAAAGCAAGATCAAAACTATTTTTATAACAATAAAGAATATACCCAGAGATTGGCTGAAGTTTTGCAATTTTAATATGGACAGGTATTCGCCCCTAGTATCAAAGAACCACTGAGCGAAATTTGGAAAATTTAGGACAAACGGTATGGATTTCTATAAAGAACAAATAAACAAACAAACAGAATTTCATCTTTATTTATATAGATATCATATACATATTCATACTTTAGGTATTTAAACTGATGATGACTCAGCTGATGTAACATACAGTTATATAAGTGTATGTTACATAGGCTCTCCCTTAAGGAAACAAGAGGGTAAGAGATTGGCCTATGCATGACAAATTTTAAATAAAATAATATATGTATTAATGTATTGTTTATTGATTTTATGCAGATGAATATGGTGCTATGAGCACCAAAAGCTCCCGTTACATATAAAAATATATTGAATATTGAGACCGTCGTGAGGTGTTTTATTTTATGCTCTTTTTATTTTTATGCAGGTTAGTAATTGTTAATATGTTTTCCAGAGTAAAGTAATTTTCACCAGGCTACAAGATTGTGTTTTCATTTTTTTGTTTGTTTTTTTGCATGTAGCTTGATTGACAGGATATATTTGACCAAACATCATATTTTAGTTAGATTTTGTCAAAATTTTTTTCTGTTAGTTTGGCAGTTATTTAGAGAGGTCTTTTTTAATTTTTTTTATATATGATAAAAGGATTGTAGAATAACCAATTGGTTATCGTTAATTGGATCATTGATATGCATCCACCTGTTGATGTTACTGGAGGTAAATTATCCATTACTATACATAGTCCGGTACTAAAAAAAAAGACTCAAGCTGAAAACAGAGAGATCGACACATGAAAGTACCCAAGTTAGATTGGTAGCGGGAAACATTTCAAGAGGCATTCTCAAACGGTGTCGACAGTCAGAAAGGATTAATCTCAAACTGAAGTGGGAGAGCCAACAGTTCCAGGAGTTATCCTGACACGACTTAGTAAATTATTCAACAGATCAAACGCTCTAATAATGTTTATGTATTGGGCAAGGCAAAAGCATAAATAAAACATTACTAACTTGTGATGAATAATTCAATGAGAGATCAGGATAGAGGAATGAACCGTAACAAACCTTTCCCTTTAACATACACAAAAAACAAAGAAAGCCTACCTATGTGATTCGAGTTAGAATAAAATATTTATATAATTATTTAAACTCTTATAATTTTCATAAAAGTTTAGAAATTAAATTATATAAGATAATATTTTGGATAATTGATAATTTACTGAATATTTCAGAAGGAAAAAAATCGGTCTGGTGTGGTGGTCAAAAGGTTTACGAAACCTAAGTTTAAAACTAGAAATGCAGGTAATCTTCAGGGAAATAGAAACTAAAAGAAAAAGAAAATGTAAAGCGGGGAATGTTTGATAGTTTTTATGAGAATTGAGTGTGGCATTTAAAATTTAACAGGAATAAACAGGCTGAAATGGTATGGCCTTGCCGGACAAATGAAGGAAGACAGAAAGATCTTCACCAACAGAGCAAAGAGTTATCCAAAAGCACGATGGAAGGAAAAGATGGAAGAAGAAATGTGACGGGTGGGCATCGGTTTGGTGGAGGACCGAACTCTGTGGCAACAGATGTTGAGGCAGGCCAAGGACCACTCCTGTCTGTAATGCCAAGAGAAGGAGGTACTAAGCTTTTGATTTTTTTTTTATGTCCCATAACTATTTAACTTAAAATATATAATTGTAATATTATCTAATGTTTATTTTAAAACGTGCGGGAAAACAAATGGTCGAAGGTTCTATTTCGCTCAGCAGCAGCCAATCAGATGCAGCGTGGGAATATGAGCAGGGGGGGGGGGATAGATGTGAGGAGCATGGGTTGTTGAGAGAGAGATAATGACGGGAGGATAGAGAGCTAGTGTTTGGCAAGGAAAATTGTGAGAAGGGAATAGAAATTGAAGCTGGATCGTCAGGATGTGAAGTAGAAAGAATTAGCATTAGGAAAGAAGAAAAGAATATCGGTGGGCAGCAGTAGGAGAATGTGTCAAGACGTACCAAAGTTGAAGTGAAGTGTAGCAAAGACTTGGGTAATTACAATTTAAATTATAAGAACAATTAATGACTGCTAATTTGTCAACCCAACCTGGGATTTTTATTAATTTGTTGTTTAAAATAAATCAAAAAAACTTGTTAAAAAATACTCTTTGTTTACATCCCAACAAAGAAACCTCAAAATATATATTGAGTTTAGCAGTTCATTTTATATCTGCACCTTTACAACTCATCAAGGAATCAAAAACAATATTTAAAAAAACTTACGATCGGTCCACAGAGCATGATGCTAAGACTTTAGGTTCGTTCGGTGACCACTGCAAATCTTCGACGGATGCAGTGTGACCGGAGAGGGATTTCTCGCTGACTTCCCATGTAGCATTGCTTGGGGTCCATATGTGTATGTTTTTCTTGCAGTCCCCAGTAGCAAGGTATCCTAAAATAGTAAAGTTTCATTATTATTTTAACATAAAAAGAAGGACTCTCGATAATCCTAGAATAAAATTCATAGGGAAAATAATGTTTGATTCTTATAAAATACCTTTTTCGACAGAACTCCAGTCAATACCATATCCCTCAGATGTATGACCTTCAAAGGTATATATTGGAAATGCCTTTTCACCCTTCTTTCCTTTAAGAGGTTCCTTGGCACCAGCGTCGAGATGTTCCAAATGAGGTCTAATATCGAATAAAGACACTTTTCCATTTTCCGACCAAACGGCAGCATAAACTTTGTACTCGTTTAATATTGACACCTAAAATAAAAAGTATACATATTAAAATTAATTATTTAAAAATTGCTCTAGAAGTCAATTTTACATACTATGATAATATTCAGCAGTAGATAAGACATTGCATTTTTGGGCCAGGCTAAGGTTTAACTTTAATTATTGAAACAAATTTTTTAAGGAATTACTTTTGGGGCTCACCTGTGGTATAGTGGTTAGCATGGCAACCTACAATACTAAAGGTCGCAGGTTTGCGCCCAGCAGTGGCCCAAAGATTTTTTAATGGGAGTTAAAAATCGTTAGCCATGCCATCCCTCGGATAGGACGTAAAATGGAGGTCCCGAGCCTGTACAATGTCAGGTACACGTTAAAGATTCCTATCCTAATTATACCTGGATAGGCAAAATTTAGGACTCCCACTGTAGCATCGTCCAATTAGCCTTAGTGGCATAAAGTGACGTTAAACAAAAAAAAAAAAAAAAAAGAAGGAATTACTTGCAAGTTTCATCATCCAATCTCCTACCTCAATTATTCAAAATTAAAATTATATTAATTGAATGTGCACATGTCATTATTATTATTTCCTCTTATCCCTCTAAGGGACATATAGCCTTTATAAAGTTTCGCCATCTATCTCGATCCGGAGCCATCTCCTTGGGATGGCTCACATATAATTTAGGCTCCTAGCCTCTTCCAGTACAGAACTCCTACACATTTTTCTCTGCCTTCTGTCACGATACTGTCTCTCCTCCTTAATGTGTGCACCAAACCATCTCCATTTCCTAGTTCTAATTTTAGCTTTTATTTTGTTCTGCTTTGTTTTTCTTATTAGATTCTCATATGTGCATATGGATGTATGATATTAACGGTATACCGTACCATATGATTATATGAGACATATGTAGGGAAAAAGCAAAGTGAGGTAAATACTTCTTCCTGGCACTCCAAGCAGAAAAAATATCTTAAATATGTAGAATCATTAGTAGAGGAAATTGACCTCGTAAACGGATCTGAGTGATTCTTGGTGTAAAGAAATAACTTAGCCATTAAACTGCTGGTGGCTAATATATAAGCCAGCCGCACGCTGGTCCCCTAGTGCTGTTGGCTAATATATTAGTCATCCTTTTTCCGCTGGGTAACTAGCGCTTTCTTTCGACATTTTTTGGAATCTATAATGTTTACCCGCACCGCTAGAGGGCATTTGGTTATTCTTTTCATTACTAACTAGGCCTAGATGCACTGTTGCTTCTGTGAATAAAATAACTTTTTTCCCAGAATTCACACCTGCGTATTTCTAATGTCCAGGTCAATTTCTAATGACAATCAGGAATATGAAGCCGAATCAGCTGTACTTGGTAAAAGAATAAGATGTGGGAAGTGCCAAAGGAACAGAGATAAAAAACCAAAGGTTTACTGTGCTCATTGCAGTACACCAATATGCACCGATTGTGCCAAGGGTGTCTGTGAAGACTGCATGCAATAGTGCTTATGATTTGTATAATTTTTTTTTTTTAAATACCTTTTGTCCAATTTTTTAATGTTCCTTATATAGTAAAGTAGGGTTCCGATAAACCGAGTTGATGGGGACCAAGGTTACCTTGGTTAATCGAAATAATCGGTTAATCGGAACCATACCAATACCAACTGAAAATGTAGGTTATTTTTAAATAAAAACTACATATATGCTTAAAAACCTAATAAATATTTAATAATATTAATGCATAATAATAACAGAAATTATGAAACTATTTTTTTGAAAAGAAATCTTTTATTGTAGTTTGTTTAAATGAGCTCATATACATACTACTACCCTCCCCCCCTCAGACTTGGCACCTCAGTTGACCAGACCTCAGTTAATCGGAACCCTACAGTAAATTATAGAAATCAATCACTATTCTTTATGATTTTTCATGTGCTCATGTCTTAATTTTAATGTTTAATATTTTGTAATTTTCATTTTTACAATTTTGCTTTTTGTTAAATATACTTTTTTATAAAATAAAAATTTACATTTATTGTGTTCTATCCCATGCAGATACCTTTAGGTATGATGTGTGGCTGTAAAAAAAATTGTTTTCATTTTAATTGAACATTTACAGGGAACATTTTGAACTAACAAATATTGGGGTCCCAGTGACACCACCTTACTGGTTATGTAACAACTTACGGACAATACCAGTTACGGATTAAATAAGAAGTATTGAATAGAAAAAATATATTTATTAAGACTACCCTACCCTGACCCTGTTGATGACACTATTGTGTTTGATAAATGACTGCTTCATAACGGGTTCCTCTTTCGCTTCGTCTTCAGAATCTTCATCAGATTCGTCGCTGTCTTCCTCCTTCAATGTCTTATGCAAGTTTGACACCTGGAAATTATCATGAGGCATTAGAACAATAAAATATTACTAAAAAAGTAAGTTATGGATGGCAACTATTCAAGCGAATTGAAAATAATGGAAAAATTAAATACTTTTTACAATTCTCTTTCAGACAATTTTCTGGGTATAACTATCAATTACAAATATGCGTTAAAAATACAGAGCTGGCACCATAAAATCAATATTAATAGAATTCAAAATGATATGAACGAATGGGTATTAGCTTTAAGATCATTTTGAGCACGATGTGAATGGAATCATACATTAGGATGTGAATGTGTACTTCATAAGTCCAAGATCAACATAAGTCCCTATCCATGTTCTGTTTTATTTTTTTTTATTTTTTTTTTTATAAATAAATAACAAAATGGGGTCACCACCTGTGGTGTAGTGGTTAGCATGGCAACCTACAATACTGTAGGTCGCGGGTTCGCATTCCATGATGGCCCTAGGATTTTTTAGAGTAAAAAATCCTTAGCTATGCCGTCCCTAGGATAGGACGTAAATTGGAGGTCCCGAGCCTGTAAGATGTCAGGTTCTCGTTAAAGACCCCTATCCTAATTATACCTGGATAGGCAAAATTTAGGACTCCCACTGTAGCATCCTCCGATTAACTTTAGTAGCAAAACCGGATGCTAAACAAATAAATAAACAAACAAACAAACAAATAACAATATGTACCAATTTATTGAAATTATAAATTATATAATTCAGAATAAATATAAGGAGCGATGAACTGGAGAGTTAGTCTTGATCCAAAGATCGAATCATATGGTTACATTATTGTTACTGTATCGTTACAAGTTGATTCTTTTTGTAAGCTTCTTAGTTATTTAAGTTTATATAGTTTGTGTAAGAATTATTTATACCCCTATAAGTGTTACAATACTTTCAATTCGAGCTTAAAAATGAATATAATTTAAATTTATTTAACACAAGAAAATCACATTCACTTTTTCTTTTTGGATTAATTATCGCAATCTAACATTAAATCTTAGGGCATTTAATAGAGATTTTTAGTCAAAATTAACACGTTAGGTGCGGCGGTGTATTTTAGGGGTTTCCAGAATTGATCGGTATCAATTGTATTAATATATTGTATTAATTCCCCGGTAAGGGAATTAAATGAGCTTCTCAGGGGCATTATCTCTTGGTAAGGATTGAGACTAAACATAATAGGCGCAGGACAGGCAGATACAGGATTTACGCAATTCTTTATCGAAAATCGGACCTCGGAGTCCGATTCTAAAAAACAACAGAATTTTAGCTGATAGCAACATTTTCTGCACTAAAATGCAATAATCTCATTAAAAATTGACTAAATTGAGTGTTTGAAGTGTTTGGACTTTCGGAATGTGAAAAACGACTGTTAAGAGAGGAATGTAAGGCATCGGACCCCGGGGACCAATGCAACACCTAACGTGTTAAATTAAAGTAGTATTTCCTACCAAGGAGCATCAAATTAGACTAAAATAAAACTAATAGCACTACTATTATTTTTTCTATAAATACACAACTGGGTACAGTTAACTTAAACTTACAAAAACTGGAATAATGTTCACCTAATCAAAATTAATGAACTATCTCTTCCTAAGACTAATCTAAACCTCAATGTATCTTATTTAAATATCACAAGAAACGTCTAACACTTTGTATCCATTTTTCGGGACTTAGGACATGAATGATTTCTATTCCCATCCTCTCAAAATCTATAAAACAAAATTAGTCTCAATGAGATTTGTCAACTTTACCATGGTCAAAGTTTTGAGACCTTTGTCAATGTATTTTTTTTAAGCCCTAGTAAGCATTTGGAATACATATGAATCCTAGCTGAGCTGGTGAAATTTACCTTCTCCAAGCTTTCAATACCCGTTCACTCATGAGAGATATATAAACCTCTAACCAGATCCTTTTCAGTTGAGATCAGAGCCATACTAAATGTGTTGGCCATGTCTACAGGTAAATTAGCAGTAGTATTACTAAACATTTCCTTATGTTACTTCTGGCCGTAGACAAATTGGCACCGTTGAGTATAGCCATGTATGTTAGCACCTATAGAGGGAGCAAAGTGAGTTAACAAGCTAGGATCTAATAAAGCTGATTAAAGCTTGCTTAACTGAAAAGAACTCGATAGGAGTTCTCTTGAATTAGCTACACAAACTCTCAAAATATGTCATGCCCATAAGTAACCTCAGCTCTCTCAGGGATTCTGTTTATAATTACCCCCATGAAACCGAAGTTGTTCAGGAGTTCAACAAAACACCCCTGGCACCCATAGGAAGCTATAAAAACCATACTGTAGTACATGAAGAGGTGATAGATAACATTCAACAGGAACGTAAAGAAAGGGAAGCGGATCAACAAGTCTTGCCTGATTCTGAAGTTAGACCACTTGATAAAGCACATGATCTCTCTGGGACTAGTCAGTTGAATCACAATCAACAATGGAGATGAGAACAACACATAAAAAAAAAAAAAAAAACCAACTATGAATCAGCTCAAGGACTAAAAGACCGCCAGTTTACCTAAAAGACTATATTACTTCATAATACAATGTGGGGTGAATAATATGAACTTATCTATTGTTGTGTATTATCAATATTTTATATCACATGTATAAACTTTACTTAAAAATCTATTACTCAATTTCATTACATTTTGTTTGTTTGTTTAATTGTTTCTTTATGCTACTGAGGCTAATCGGACGATGCTACAGAGGGAGTCCTAAATTTTGCCTATCCAGGTATAATTAGGATAGAGATGTTTAACGAGTACCTGAAATCGCACTCATTACGTTTCATTGTCTTAAATAAAATCATAGGTAATCTTTTATTAATTTCACATTAGAAAGATGCGATTTTGTACTAATGTAAAATTTTCATACCTAAGGCTTTCGTATAACTATAGATTTTAAATCCAAATAAATTTATTTTTTATAAATACTATAACTGATGAGTATTCAGGTACTTACTTTCATAATATACAGTTTGTTCGAATTCGCTGCATGGCTTTGAGTACCAGCTGCGAAATATGCAGTAATGGGATACTGATCTTGAAAGATGCTGGCACCATCCGGAATGATATCGAAACTCAGACATGAATCGCCTAAAACATGATGTAATTGTCATTTTCAACTATTAACGTATAATTTATAATATAATTAATAAAACATTAGCATAACAGAAGTACCTGCATGTCCATCATGTAACATAACATAAGCAGTCTCATCATGTACCAATTCTTCTCCCTCATTGAGTGGTTGCCCAGGCAGGTAGACCTTTCTTCCAGTGTTCGTGGATTCTTGTTCTTCTTGTTGTTGTTCAGATTCGACGTCCATTTCTTCTTCATTAACTTCGTTAATGTCTTCCATCATTTTGCTGGGCATAAAACTTGCTAAATCAAAAAGTCACCACGAGACCCAACACCAGACAAGAAGAAGGTAACAGTTAGGTTTCATGTAAATATCCATGAGGTTCTAGGGAAGCAGCAGTGTTGTTCTATGTTAGGAAAAATATTTGTAATATAACAATTAATAATACGATTCTTTTTTTTTTCATAATAATAAAATATTTATTTTCATTAAAAAAATGTATTAGTCATTATAGTGATGGATACTTTCATCTATCCACAAGTAAAATTTATTTTATCTCCTTTACTTGCATTTTTACTTTCACCTACCTTTACCATACATAGGCGTCACCAGCACCAAATGATTGGGAGGGATGAATCAATATTTGCATAGATAGGTAAAAATTCGAGAGGCTAAAAATTGAAATAACACCTACAACAACTGTTGGGACATTTAATTCCATCTCCAACGACATATTATAATATTATAATATTTATAATAATTATAAAGATATTTATAAAACTTGTCAATTTATTTCATATTTAAAGTATAAGTAATTGCCCCCTCCTAAAATATTGGGGGGGCGTTCCCCTATCCTCCTCGGTGGTGACGCCCATGGTACCATATATGAAATATACTCGTATTGTAAGGGAAAGTATTGCGATCGCGAAAAATTTCGACTTCCGGTTTTTATCCCCATCCCTAACCACAATAACCAAGTCCCGCGATTAGATATCGACAATTTCGTCAAAATTAGTCAAACGTAGGGGGCGTCACCAGCACCAAATTATTGGGGGGGACGGCTCAATATTTTCCTAGATAGGTGAGGTGGAAATTCGAGGGACTAAAAGTTAAAATAATAACCCCTAAAAACAACTGTTGGGGCATTTAAATTCATCCTTCAACGCTGTATTTTAAAGGTATTTATAGTCTCTTAAAATTTGTCAGTTTATGCCTAGGTTATACATTAAAATAGGGAATTGTTAAGGCTTAACGTTGAAGGATGTGGGCCAAAATTTCTTGATTGAATTTTATCCAAGTTTTTCTTCTGATTCTGATCCCACTAATTTCATTGCTTTCCATTAACTTCTATAAGCTTCATCAAATTGATGGAAAGTAGGATCAAGCTGCTTGGTTTAAAAAAGAAATGTAGATGCAATAAAACAAAACAGTTCGAGCTGAAATAAAAAATATATAATTCATCAAATATACAATATGCCTGACTAGCTTTTAAAGATAGAGTGTGCTGAAATTAACTAATATTTTATAATTACATTTTAATGGTTAAACTCGGATAAATTCGTAAAATCGCATTGTATTTAATTTTTTACATTGGGTCCTCTCCTGCCAAAATATTGGGGGGACAGTCTCCTCCGGTCAAAATATTGGGGGGGGGACGCGTCCCCCCTGCCCCCCCCCCCCGACTTCGAAAACTAGGAACCAGTAAAAATAAATGCACTGAAAAGTATGAAATAATTACCTTCTGATTTTTATGAATACGCAGCAAAATTGAAAATCGTATGAAAAGCGGAAAATGCATTAAAACGGATAATTTTATTGTGATTAGTACGAATACATACAAACTGTCAATAAAAATTATTAAATTAAAATATTAAATACCATGTTCAATACTTAACAATCTTTTCGGAGGCGGCACAAAATAGAAAATCTATAGAGAATTTTAAGATTATCCTAATTTTTAGTGTTAAGAATTTGAAATTTTGCGCCGCCTCCGAAAAAATTGTTGTGTTGAACATGGTATTTAATATTTTAATTTAATAATTTTTATTAACAGTTTGTATGTATTCGTACTAATCAATATAAAATTATCCGTTTTAATGCATTTTCCGCTTTTCATACGATTTTCAATTTTGCTGCGTATTCATAAAAATCAGAAGGTAATTATGTCATACTTTTCAGTGCATTTATTTTTACTGGTTCCTAGTTTTCGAAGTCGGTTTAATTTTTTTTATAAAATGTTTTTTATTTCGTACTTTTTAGTGGCGGAACATAATTTCTAATATAAGGCGGAAGGAAGCAATGCGTTGATTTCTAAAACAAATTCTGTATGCTTTTTTTATACAGATTTTAAGTGCATTTTGAACTGATTTCTGGTTTTCGAAGTCGGTACCCCTCTTTAGATACTACAAGTGAGTTTGGTTCATTAATTGGTTGTTCTATCCATGGTGGGAAGGGCGAGATCTATTCCATGGGTCCCTCGCGAAATAAAAGTCAGCCCACCAGGTAGCGCTATACCAAGTTCGTCTATCCCGGGTCTTTATATTATAATTATATCAATTTTAATCAACTTTGTATTATAATGGTCACATTATCAATTTTATGAATATGCACAGAAAATTGAAAATCGTTTGCGGTAGGTGCAGTACATACCTTTCAACACCCTGTCTACTTTGATTTTTTGTTTTTTTTTCCATCGGGAAGACACATAAAACTTTTTTTTCCACAATGACAATCTTTTTCCTTTGCGGAATATTGTCTTCGGTACTTGTTTATTACATACATACATCTGTGTTCCGAGAGGACGTGTTCAGTTTTTCTCGGCTGTAACATGAATCAGGCAACTTCAAGATGTCGTAGGTATGCTACTGCCAAAGTTGGCATTTTGGCAGTTTTTCGACCAGTTTTATTGGTAAATATAATAAACAACATATACGTTTATTATTTCAGTATCTGAGAATATGACTGCCTCGAAATGGAAACAATTCTTGACAAATGACTACCTTTAAGATTTTCGTCTCTAGACTCTCTTATCGAGTGCCACCCTAAGGACCTTATCGTAACTTAAAGAAAAAAAAATAGACAATTTACCATCATGGATGGAATTGGAGATGGAAGAAAATAATATTAAAATTTTTTAGCGGGGCTTATTTATTTCATGACTGGAATAATAATAAGTCCATATTATGGTCATATCCATAATATTTTTCTTAATTTTCAAACCAAATTTAAGTTTAGTTAATAGTTATTTGTTATCTCAAAATCAATAATTTGGCACTTACAGCAATTTTCATTTAAACACCTCAATACTTGCAGAAACATAATTAAAAACCGATACCTAATAGTTATCTGGATAACATAACAAAAGTTTCACTCCAGAGTGAAGAATCCGCACAAGATTTTATGATTACATTGTATATTAATATCAGACAGTGATCGAGTAAATCCGAAAGCTGACAGAGGTGCCTGAATCCTTTGTTAAGGCCTGTAAATTAACTGAAAAAGAGCTTCTCCAGGGAATTCCTTTTTAATGTGCATAGCGAGTGGAAGTCGGAAATCAAAATCTAATTTAAAACAATAATGGCTACGATTTTACGAATCTCTTTTAAAAAAGGGTTATTAATGCTAGGCCTTTTTTTAAATTCTATGAATTTTGTGGTTTTATGATTATGGTGTCCATCCGTCGTTTAGACATTCATTTAGGATTTTTTACTGTTATCGGTGTTTAATGTGCTTTAATCTTCTTAAATCTATAAAAAAAAATCTTTGAAGCAACCCAAAAAAAGTTCTTGAGTTTTATTTCTTGGCAAAATTTTTCAGGAACAGGGTCGAAACAACAATAACTTTGCCGGAACCATAAAGAAGTGTTTCATATTTAAGAAAACGACAGCGACAACTTATACTATATATCTTTATTAAAATCGATTGTCGAAAATTTATTTAAGGTTATGCATAAGGTTTTTTCCAACAAGCACATAAACCACGTCAATAACTAACACATTTCACATGTTCTCCCCCACTATTTTAATTCTGAATTTGATTGGTTTGTTTTCCCAACCGATTCATCGACTATTAAAACATTATTGAGCATTGCTTGAAATCAACCAATCAAATTTAGAATAAAAAAAGCGAGGATAGTACATGATCAGTTTGTTATTTATCAACGTGTTTAATTGTTTGTTGGAATATACCTTATGATATATATGCCATATGTTTTTCAAATAAGTAAATATTTTGAGCGATAATTAAATAATTATTTTCATGTTTTTTCCCAATAACTTCTTAATAAATTAAGAACGCAAAAAAGGTTATAATGGGACCACATTGGGAAAATACTCTACAAGATGCAAAAGGTTTCGTTCCAATTGGTCCACCCATCTCGAAGTAATCGTTGGACATATGTAAAAAAAAAAAAAAAAAAAAGGCACCTAGCTATCGAATTGAGTAACCTCCTCTTTCGAAGTCGGTTAAAAAATTAAATTTAAATTCTCTGTAAAAAAGAAGAAAAACGATCAAGAGAAGACCCTGCCCTTGGCTGTTAACTCAACTGCAAATTGAAATTACATAATCTCCGGATCGAAAATAGAAAAATAATTATTATTCTATTACGCAAAATCTATTGATAATGATTATTAAATTTTTTGTTCAAACTTTCCCAATATTTCTTTATTAATAGGTATATATTAATAAAGATATTTCTTACCTAACATAACTGTTATTAGTTACAAATAGTGATTAATAATTTGTATAGTGAATGTAAATTATGTAATATATTAATGCATTAAATAACAATATGTTAATTTTTACAAGGAATATAATAAAATAATTTGTTTTCTTTTAGCCCTGATGAAGATCCACAAGTTAGATCGAAACGTTGGCTTTCGAAAATAAAATTATTCTTTTTAAAAACTGAAAACCCTGATCATCATTTAACCTATCGTATAGATTAACAGTTGACTATAAAATAATTTGTTTTATTCTACCTTATTAATAAAAGTCTAGCCATAATTAGAGATAAATTATGCGGAAAAATCACGAATTAGGATCACTTTAACAATATATCAATAACCTAATTTAAATATTAATTTATAAAATAAATATTAACTAATTTTTATGAAATGTTAAAATATGAAACCTTGTAGATAATCGCTCAGATACGTACCTTAAATTCATCTTATTTTCAACTTTCATTTATTTGTAAAATAAATTTTACTTTAACTTCCATTTTTATTAAAATAGTTTTTTGTTTTTTAAAACATAATGATATAAAAATTGTTTGGTTTTTCTATAATTTAACAACGTAAATAATTTCCTTTGTTTAGGGTACGTTGAAGGAGGACAATGTTGTTAGTCAACGCAAACATAAATTTCACATAGTAACAATTAAGAGTTAGAATAAATTTAATTATATATTAATAAGTAAATTCAAACATTAATTAAACTATTTAATAGTATAATAAATATTATCTGATTTTTATGGAGCATTAAGTATAAAATCGATGAAATCTTGAAATGAATTACCTTTAAATTTACTTAATAATAGCTTCGTTCCAAGCCAGCCAGATAACCATAAGATAACTGCTAGAGACATGCGCAGTACGATTTTAGCGTTCCCACCCAGCCGCTTACAGTAAGATTATTACTAGTAAGCTGTTCCAAGCCAGCCAGAATTCTGTAAGATAACCACTTGCTTATTACCAGAGCTGTCAGCGTATTTTTCTCTTACAGCTCGTCAGCGACATGCGCAATGAATTTTTTTTTTCTAGCCCAGCTAACCTTGGTGGGGAAGGCTATAATTTTGACAACTTGTGTCCAGGATCCCAATATTCTAACCTTACAGGTAAGCACTTTATTTTTCTCTTACATAATATTTAGAATTATCTCTTGCATAATTAATTATTTAAATTTTATAAATTAAATATAATGCATTCCAGAAATTTCTTGGTGAATTTTAAAGGAATAAAGTCCTGTTTTCCATTATTTTTTATAATTTTTATCCTGAGGATGAACTTTCACATACTCATTTTCAATACTCTTTTAAATAGATTTCTCAATATTTGCTTTTATTTTCTTTCTTCAAATATTTCCCATCCTAATGATCTTTTATTTGTCAATTTTTTTAGTGATTTTATATATTGTCAAATATATTTTCCTGATAGTGTAATATTCCTTTCTCAGCTTGTTCTTATTTTGAAAATATAAGTGACAATATGTAAATATTGAACCAGAAAACTATTTGATCCAACAGGTTGTATTTTATTTTAATTTCATAATTTTCACTAAAAATATTTGTCAAAGGTATATAAGATAGTTTTCATTTTATTTCTTATATTACTATATTTCATTTTATTTCCTCTATTACTATACTTCATTTTATTTCTAATTTTCTAATTAATTTATTTTAGGATCTCTGAAATAATGAAATCAACATATTGTGGAATCCAGGACGTTTCCTGCTGAGAAAATAACAGGTGTGGCCTTTGTGCTGATTGAATGTGATTTTGATTTCTTTCCTAAAATTTAAACAAATATTTTTATTTCCAGAGCTAGAAGACTTTCTTATTTATTCATCCAACTAGCCACAAAACAATGAAGAATGGTTTCATAAGGCAAAAAATACATTCAAAATTCAACATTAAATGGGATCAATTAAAGTTAAAAAAATATTGTATATATGTATATGTAATTTTTTTTTTAATATTTTATATATATCCGCTGTGGAAAGCTCAACAGATAGATTACACAGACTACCAAGAAAAACACCAGGATTTTGTATTTCATTTCAATACTTTCTTTGATCCCAGCTTTCGACCCCCACTTGCTTTTCAATGATAAATAAACCCCAAAGGAGTCCTTTGAGTTGAGATCCGGGCAACTCTTTAATGGTGCCATATAAGGTACACCCAGAAGTAACATGGCAATACTACTAATTTATTAACAGGAGTCATCTCTAGAAAGTATTTTGACCAATTTCCATTTAATGCAGCAAACTGATGTCATAAATGTTTTTTTTTTCGGATCCGTTTACACGTTACCTGTATAGTTATGTTAACATTAAATTGTTTGTTTGTTAATAAAAGATAATTTTTTTCCTAAAGGATTGTTTTATTTTGAGATCTTGTTCTTCACTGCACACCTTCACTAATTTATTTTCACAGCAATTTCCTTGCTTTTCACAAATTAAAGACTTTTTTTTAAATATTGAAATGGTATTCTTATCAATGCCAATACTTCATGCATTATATTTTTCTCAATGAAATTCAGAACAGATAATTGAATTTTTTATGGTGTGATATGGGTGATTCTAAAATTTTGGTGGTGTTTGGCTCTTAATTTTTTTGGAATTTCAAAGTCATCTTTTCTTATGTTTCTGGTTGCAGATGGCTTGGTCACTTTCTCCTTACCAATGATGTGAAGTGTGCATACACTTATATTCATAGTTTTCGAGATAATGATTTTCAGAAAAAGTAATGTTCTAGGGAGTGACAAAATGTAACATATGGCATTATTACATTAATTTAAATCTTCTCAAAAAGAATTATCTAAATTTCAAAGTCTTGTCTAAAGTCAATCTCGTTCTTATAGAGATATAATGAGTTTGATCCCTACCATCAAAATAGTTAAAGTTAACTATTGAAACAAAAGTTTATTTGGCGGGTTGAGGGGGGTGGGGGAGCTATAAGATATGCATACTTAATCGAAAAACAACTCTGAACTGACAATGATTATTAATCAACATAACAAAGTTATAAATTTAATCACAAGTCTCTCCCTGACCAACATTGTCACTCCCTAGCTAAAACAGAATCACTATCAGGCTAGGGAGTGACAAATTGGCCATTTATCATAAATTTTGGCAAAAGTGGTACATAATTTACTAAAAGGAGGTTATGGCTGTGAAGAGATTTGAAAGGTCTATAAAACTGTAATAAATAAAGTATATATATAGTTTGTATATATCAACATGATAATAGTTAAGTATATATTTAGTTAACTTTAATCATGTTGATAAGGTATAGGGAGTGACTCACTATAAAAATATTGTTTAGCATTACACCTTCCTCCACTTCCTGAAAGCAACTGAAGTAAATTTAGGAAAAATGATGTGACTTGACTTATAGTCAGGTTCATAACCAAATGTTCCCATCACTAAATTCCATTTTATGAGGGATTGGTGGGTTTTTAAAAAACTAGCTAGTGAGTGACCTCACAACTGTGTGACAAAGAGAACAGCTGTTGTTGATTTTAGTGAATGTCATCCTGTCTTTAGGCGGTTGAAAATTAAATAGCAGTGTTTGTAACCAATGAGGTAATACATAGAAAACAAAATTTAAAACTCCTTCAGGCGGTTGTCAACTGATCACGTTGTGACACAAATACCATCTTAATTTTAGAGTCACCCATATATCTTTTTGTTATCAAATGCTTAGTAATTATTAATTTTATGTTGTAATCATGTATTTTGTATTCAATCCTATATAGCAATTTAATGCTTATTAAAGCCTTGTTAAATGAAAGATGTTTTCTATTCATTAAAGAAGGTCTCCCTTCATATTACAAATGTATCACTCCTTTGGATGAAGACTGCCACTGTACAAAAATTTTTGTATTATTAAGAGATTTAAAATAATATTATCTGGGAAAAAATAGATTTTTAAATCCAATATTTAATGGTTAGCAGTCTTCCATGGAGTTGTGAGATAGTAATAATGATCATAACATGTGCTTCTATAAAATTTCAGTTGTGAGAATTGTGGCACTCTTCTTCCGTAGTAGTGATAGGTATATATCTTGCCATTCAATAGGTTCCTAGTTTCCATTATTAAAATGGAAACCTAAGATTAGCAGAGCTTCCATGACTAGAATCAATCCACATTACTAATTAAAAGTTAATGCACCTAAGTATAAGCTATATGAAATAAAATTAATGGTACCAGGAATTGTATCAAAAGGTGGATAATCTTTATGAATAAATTAGTTAATTAGGTATAAATAGTTATTTATTTGAAAAATGCAATTTATTCACAGAGTTGGGACATTATGAACTGAATCCCAAATAATGTAAAAAAATAGAGTAACAAAACTTCATTTCACATTTTTTGCCAAATATTCAATCATATAATAAATTCTTCAATAAACATCAGAGTACTGAGGAATTATAAACCTCTTAAGATATTGAGTATCACATCTCAACTTAATTATATCTTCAGATTTCCCTTTTAACAATGAGTACAATTCATATCTGTTTTATGTCTATTTTATGATATTAGACTAAAACTTCAATAATCTTTCAAAAATTTAAGCAGCCCTTAAATATTCAATAAGAACCTAAACCCTCTTAAGAATTTTATTTTATATATTTTTCAATCACAACAGGATTAGGCATCAAATTAACTTTTTGTTGGGAATTGTGTCTAAAATCAACTACCAGAGTTTTGTGTTTATTGAATATCACTGCATGATACAATGGCTAACCCTAAATCAAAACATTTTATTTGATTAAAAATTAAGATATCGGATGCAGTAAATGATGTGTCAATCAATAAAATAAAAAGAAATGTCAAAAATCATGAACCCAATGAAAATAGTAAATGATTCTAATTTACTAGTGAATTTAATAAACTTAGAACAAACCCCACCCAATCTAAATTTACATTGATGAATCAAATATTCCGGAATAATACTTAAATACTTGAAAAAGACTATAGTAAAGCGACTAGGTTAGCAGGAGAGATAACCTTGCCCGATGGAGGAGAACCTATCTATCAGAAAGTCGTAAGAAAAGCGTTCCAAGTGAGCTTAAAATTTCTGATGGTTATCTTACCAGACATGCGCACTAACCTATCAGCGAATTACCAGAAAACAGCTAGAAAAATGAACTTGGAACGAACCTTATGACTTACAATTGATTTGATAAAAAGGTTTTACTAAGCCTTTTTAAAAGACATTAATTGCTTTAAATATAAGCCAAGATCTTTAACAAATTAAGATATACAATAAAAACAAAGCATGTTATTTAAAATTGTCTATAAACAGGTTCCTTTGTTTACCTTGAAGGTGAACAGTGTTGTCAGGGTAGACAATTGATCCTAGTTAAAATACTACTGGAAAATTATTGATTTTTTTTTAAAAGCGGCAACTGCGCATTCACTTGATACACGAAAATTAAAACAGCTCGTTTTAGATCAATAAGTATTAAAATATTATGATAAAATGGTGTTTTAAAAGATATAAATGAATAAAATTGATGATGTTGCAAAAATGCATTTCGTATTCCCCTCCCCACCATTAAGATTGGCGGGCTACTGCGCTGATCCTAGCGTCGCTGTTATCAGCTTATCGAACGGCAGGGCTCAGATGTAGGGTAAGCAGAGCTCCCCTTCTGACCATAGATTTTTACTCTCTGTTCCTTTCAACAAGATGTAGTCACGAATAATTCTTTGTAATAATTATAATAATAATATTTTAATAGAAGGTGTTAAATAGATTCACACATTCAGTAATCAATAGGTTACAAAACAAAGTGACTCATGTTTTTTTCTAACGATATAAAATATAATGTCTCTGTCTTCGCTGAACCTGTCACTGCTCAATCCACCATCTGCCTTAGAATTACTCCTGGAAGAGATAAACTTCCAAAGGACGAAAGAAATGAGACAGTTGATGAAAGATGGTGAGAATTTTACTTGCATATGTTGCCATTTTCTATTTTGCATTTATGTAATTCACATGAAAATATTTTGTTTTTTTAGAACATTGTGAAGTTGATACCCTTACATTAATTGTTATGTTTTCATATCATAATTTAATAAAAATTAATCTGGCAAATTTTATTTTATTATGTTTTTTTTTTTTTAGATTCTGGATTTGTTATGCTACAAGGATCATCCTATTGGACTGATCTTTTTGTTAGACATTTTCTATTTCAAGCCGATCATTGTATAGATGGAGATGATATGCTATTTTTCGTTAGGAAAAAACATGTTAAAGGTTCTTCTAAGTATTTGCCTAAGTTTGAGGTTTGTATCCATTAATTATTTGTATGTGTAGTTTTGTTTACTTTAATTTTGCTTAATTGACAGTCAAAATAGCATTACATTTTTTTTTTTTTTTTAAATTATAATGTTACTTATTATAAACCAATGCATTAATACCAAGTAAACATTGCTTCTTATTAATTATATGAAACATAAAGTGCAATAAAATAAAGATAAATATCATCTCTAAAATAGATAGAAATGCTCCTCTAGACAAACCTATTAAATCAATAATTGTTGAACTGAACTGTTTGATAGGAAATCATTGAGTTTTTTTATATTTTATTATATTTTTTTTATAGTACAGTTAATTTATTCAATATTTTCTTCATTTTAAAGATAATATGACAATGACCCATGTGACAAGTATTGAGATGCATTTATTTGTCATGGAGTCTGGATGAGTCATTTGTTAATTTTAAAATGACTTATGAGATTCATTCACTTTAGTGTGTTTGTTTATTTTGTTTGAGGCTGTTTCTATTAAATTCCTTTCTCCCAAATAATCATTATATTTAATCATGTTCCTAATATTTTACTTTGTTTATTTTTTTTATAATATTTTTTAGTTTATAATATTTTTTGTGGGGGAGGGGGTTGACATCTATTGCAAATTAAGATTTATAATAGAAATGTGTATTAATTCAATTAAATCATAAATGTTCTGGTTTTTATTATTTAAAATGGATTGATTTTTAAGAACAAATAATATTTCTATCCGCACTCTTATATTAATTTGTGTACAAACCATTTATTACTTGTTATACTTGATTAAACAATTTTAAATTGAAGTAATGGTAAACATGTTTTTAATTTTTTTCTTTTTTTTTTTTTTTAGTGAACAGTTTTTTGTTGTATTTATTTTTATAGTTACATATTTTTTTATTTACTAATGTTTATAATATTTCATTTTGTTGAAAATCAGTCAGTTTTTAGTTATTTGAGGCAAGACAGATTTTAGTCAAGTATTTTAATGGTCCTTTATTTAAGCCTCCCTTTTTTAATTTTTTGTTCTGCGTTTCGGCAATTACGACATCAAAATATTTTCAATGCAATTGCCAGATAAAAATTAAAAATATTATTAGTCAAAAATCAGTCTTATTCTATTGAAGCTTGAAAATAAAAAAAATAAATGTTTTTTATACAATATTTAATATAAAATCACAAAAATGCTCGAGTAAAAGTTTCATTTTATTTTAAGTTATCAATTTAATTATGCTTTGATAAAATATTTTCTTATGAAATGATCTATTAAAGAATCCATTGTTAATCTTATGATCTAACTCAGTTCTTTCCTCAAAGTGATTATTTCATTATATTTAAAATTTTATTTTAAATAAATTTTTTGTTTTTATTTTCTATTGATTAAATTTCTCGGTAGCAATTTATTCTGATTTTTTCTCTCATTGAGTGAAATCTCATTTATCTGGATCAGATTTAAAAACTTTCTATTTTATTATACAAAGTTCATTTGTTTAATCATTTTTAACATTGATAGTAAGAATGTTATAGTAATGTCACTAAAAATTTGTTTTTATTTTGACACGGAGCGTTAAACAGAATGGATTCTCCTCTTGACTTAAGAGAGCGCACTTAATCTCTAAAATGCCATAAATGTAAGAAACAAAAGAGTGACCAATTCTTTGAAATGAAATTGTTATTTTTTTTTACTTAGGTACATATTTTATAAACAATTCGTAATTATAATTTAATTTTTTTTTTTTTTTTTTTTTTATGATAACAAATTTAAATTAACTTATTTGAGGATTTATTTTATTTTAGGATAAACAAGGTTGTGCTTCATAAATTATTTTTTTATTTTATTGTGACATTAGTGTGAAGTATAAAATAAATAATCTTTCTTTCAATAATAACAATTTATAGCTATCAATATTTTCTTAATTATGGCAACACTAATTCAAACTTGCTTTTTAACAATTTATTTACAAATAATTTAAAATGGTGGTCAGCCACGAACTAAGATTAGATTAATTAAAATAATTTATTTACAATTGAAAATTTGATCAATTTTACACTATTTGTGTAATTTTGATTACAATAATCCTAAGAATATTTAACTATTAAATTTTATTGAGATAAAATATTATATTCATTTAATAATATCAATTATAAATTTTAAAATATAAAATGGTAATAATAAAAATTATAAATGTAATAAATAATCTATATGCATTTATATATATCCTTATCAAATTGATAAGGATATATTTTATTTTTTGAATAATAGTACCATATTTGATATTATCACTTCGTTATAATATTATGAAAAAAAAAGTTATAAATAGTACTACAGTTCAAGTAGATATTGTTGTATTAATTAAGGAAATATGATAAGAAAATTATCTCTGTTGTGTAGGCAGTGTAAATATTTTACCAAATATAGCATTATCCAATTGTTTCCATTCAGACATTTCTCTGTATCTTACACATAGTTAGATTGTGTTTATATAAACTGTCAAGATAATATGTTTTATTTATCTGTGAAATATAGATTATTATTAATCTCGAACAGGAAATGGTTAGGGGTGTGGTTAAAATAAGTAGCACAAATATGTAAGATTTACATATTTTATTGTAGCCGACGTTTCGACTCGAATTTTAGGTCATCAGGGCTAAATGAGAAAAACAATCAGAGAAATTATATAAAAAGATATTAAATGTATGTGAAAAATTGAACAAAATTGAATACATTTGATACAAATTAACATAAACATTTTTTTTGTAGAATTTAAAAATTATAGCTATTAAAGAAAGCCCATGATAAAATTAATAAATGAAAATGAGATGAAACTCAAAATAGCGTGTCTGAGGTTATGTGGATACTTGATTTATCCTTTGGATTTCATTAATATTTATTCATAAATTCTACTAATCTAGACCAATTGAAATATTATCACTGATTTAATTTATTAAGTTTTATTATTAAAGGAAGATTGATTCATAATCAGGTTTTTCAGTTAATCAACCTATCATAAAGAAAAACAGTTGACTATTTCTCACCTCTAAACTTTTATTATTAAAGTTCTACATTGATTTAAGTTCTGATTTGAAATACATTCAGCAATAATTAATAATGAATAATTATGGAATGAAATTTATATTTTTTGTCATGCTGTTATAATTTTTTTCATTTATTAAATTTCACATTTGAAGAGCTATGTCATTTTTTTTTTTTCTTTTTCTAACAAGCTGAACAAACATCTCAAAAATTTACTGTTTACAATTGAATTAAAAGTTAAGTGGTTCTGACCCCACTTTGCGGTTGTCTACTGCACTGTTTAAATAACAAAGTGGTCTGAGATAAGCTTTGTTAACAAGATGGAAATAATTCTTGCTTTATATCAATTAGAAATGGTTTTCATTTCCGTTTCAGAAGAGATTAATTATTTTCTGTTTCGTGTTATCAGTTGTTGTTTGAACTTTCTAGATTAATTCAGGGATTTCAAATAACAATTTTTAATTAAACTGTTAATTATTTTATTTGAAATTCTTGGTTTTTAATATTTTAATTTAATAATTTTTATTAACAGTTAGTGCGTAATAATCAAAATAAAAATGTTCATTTATTCCATTTTTTCGCTTTTTATACCATTTTGAATTTTGCTGTGTATTTATAAAAATCAGAAGGTAATTATTTCATACTTTTTAGTGCATTTATTTTTTCTGGTTTTGTATTGTGGTGTATTTTTTCTTCATATTATTTTTTATTTTATCAATACACTGTAGCAACTGTTTATACAGTAGTCTCTCGCTAATCCGAACCTCGATAGTCCGAATTCTCCAGTAATCCGAACAGTCGCCCAGGAGTTTTTTCCCTCTCTCATTTTATCAAAATTTATTTTTTAATTAATTTAGGTAAGTTCTAAATTAATTCAATTGTACGGGATTCCGTACAACCAAACCTTATTAGAGCATCTTGGAACAAACTGTTGGGGAAAAGAGACACGGAGGATCTAACCTTGTTTTAATATCAAAACTTTTAAAGACTGTCAATCCAGAAGTTGAAATCGAAGAACACGAAGTGAATGATTGGGTTTAGGGGAGTGAAGAAAATGAGGTAGCACTAAAAACAGATGATGAAATTGTAAGCTCCGTTCAGGAGCCATCGGAAACTGAAGATGAGGGACCGTCAACTGTGGTTCACATTGTGAAGCATAAAGATGCAGTAAAAAATTTCAACTACTGCATTGATTGGGCCATCGAAAACCACGTACCATGGCAACAAGTTTTATTACTTCGTCATCTTCGAGATGAAGCACTCCGAAATACTTTAGAAAAATCGCAACAAAGAAAAATAACTGACTTCTTTAAAAAATAATTTTTTAACATAAGTAAAAATATTTTAATATGTATATATGTATATTTTGTGTTCTAAAAAAATAAAATTATATGAATTTTTTTTTCCCTACTTTCCCTCTATAATCCGAATTTTTCGGTAATCCGAACACCCCCTGTACACTATTAGTTCAAATTAGCGAGAGACTACTGTATATTCCATTTTAAATCTTTTCAATGTCCTTTTATTTTACTTATCTTATTTAAATTTTTTTATATCTTGAATGAAAAAACAACTAATAGGTTATAAATTAAAATTGTTTATGAACTTACATGATGAACTTAATTTAAAGTATTTGTATTTTTTATTAGCTGAATTACATCGGAATCATTCATTAAAACTTTGTTACCATGCCAAAAATTGAATATGAAAGTCGGTATTTTTCATGAGAAATTTTTTCAAAAAGGCTTCACTTTTTATGTTTTCTCTCTATGTTTAATATTCTTTTAGCTGATATTAACATTTACAGCCCAAAACAATAGGAAATATAGGATAAAAAAAAAATAAAAAAAAACAGTTTTTCTCTTATGACAGGTTGATCTAGTTGTGACCATTTTATGAAGAAAAAAATTAATAAAATTGTGCTATCAAACATCAATTGTCAATTATATAAGTTATCCCTTTTATACTAATCTTTTTATGAATGATGGTGTGAGATAGTTTATCGTAGATATAATTTAGAGGAAATGGTTGCGGGTGCGGTAAAAATAAATAACACTAATATATGTGATTCTTGCAAATTTGTGCTGTTTATTTTGAAACCAGTAGTCATAACTGTAGAATTTATACTTATGAAATATACATCTTATCCAGTTATGTTTTAGTTAATTTTTCTTGAAATATCTAATTTTTTTATCAATATTAAGAGTATAAAATAACCTTTTTCATTTTACAATTAAAATTCATTTTGTTGCAGACCGAGCTAGCTGTATATAGAAAGGATAGTAAACGGTTACCAATTGGCGATCCTGAATTAGATTGGGAAGAAACTGTTTATTTAAATCTTATAATTCATCAATTTGAATATATTTTAACCTTAGCTATTTGTACGAGGACATCTCCAAAACAGTTGCAGATCCTTCGTCGATATTCACAGGTATTTAATTACCATTATTTTATTTATTTATAAAACAAAATGTTTTGTTTGTTTATGAATCGAGGCATTGATAACCAGAATCAAAGTATTGCATGCTATCTATCAGCTGTATGCAGAACAATATTAATTTCAAAACCATGCTATGGATAGAGCCACTTTAACAGATAGTCTGTTGTTGCTTTTGTATCAAATTGGCAGTGCAAGAATGGATCAAGTAGTTTGAGTTTGGTTTGAACAAACTAGTTGTGAACTGACTTCTACACATTTCCTTCCCCCACTCTTTTTATTCCAAGTTTCATTGGATGGTTTTCGAAAAAGAGCCTTTCGAATCATCTATCGTAGAAACAATGCTTGATACTGTTTCAATGCTTAATAAATCTACCTGGATAACCAACTAATGAAACTTAGATTTAAAAAAGGGGGGGGAGATATTCACAGTAATTAGTTCACAACTAGGTTGTCAGACTTGTCAGAACGAACCTTTGGTCTACTCTATGTACATATGCTTTTATTTTTCTGTGGAAAGATTACTAAAAAACTGTTTAAAATAAAAAATAATATGAACTAAATTTTTATAAAGAGATCATTCTTTTTGTTATAATAGTATTCTGCTTAGCCTTATTTTTATTAGGCTTATATTTTCATCTATGTCTGTAAAGTTGGTCCAGTAATCACTAAGAAAGTGTCTAAAATTATTTCTTTAAAAAAAAAAATTCAATGTCAGGCCCCTCAGAAGATAAATTAATATTCTAAAATTAAATAAACATTTAAATTGTTTTTAATATTAGCTAAATTATGTTTTAAAAAATTACCTATCTATTATGAAGTACAATGCAGGTTGCTAACTTAATTATTTTATTAATAACTACCTCTATATACCGGTTTCACCCGGAGAATTTCATTTTTTAAATCTATAACATCTATAAAGTGAGACTTTTATCGACTCTAACGGTCGATTTCGTAAAAACCAATGCAAAGCGAGATCATAATGATTTTTATTACAATAAAGAATACACCCAGAGATTAGCTGAAGTTATGCAATTTTAATATGGACTGGTGTTCGTACCTGGTATCATAGAACCACTGAGCTAAATTTGGAGAATTCAGGACAAACGGTATGGATTTCTATAAAAAACAAACAAACAGAATTTCATCTTTATTTATATAGATTAAGCAATAATTTTATTTGAAAGGTTTTTTTTTTTTTTTTTTTTTCCGTTTAATAAGAACCATATAATAAATATTAAAAAAATATTTATTTTTAAATCCACCAACATTACTTTAAAAATTAAGAACACCATTGACTGCAAACACCATTTGCTTTAAAGAAGAATAAATGAATGAAGAAGCATGAAAAGAAGTTTACATTTATCTTAATGATTATTATTATTATATTTTTTTCCCCATTAACTATAGTTATGATCCAACAAGCATTGATAACCATTTTTTCGTTTAATTCATTGATCATCGAAACAAATAACAAATTAATGACTTTAAGGCTAATTTTCTTTATTCATTTTTTATTACAATCATCCTATCATCAACTTAGTGCCTCAATTCATCCTAAGTAAACTCCATAATATGACTTTTGACGTTGGAATGTCTTTTTGAAATTTTTCACTATTGTCATTTTGACATTAATCTTTTTTTATTTTTTATTTAATAGAAAGTTTATGCCTCACCTTCGAGGAGGCGAATGGATACGAAAGGAGAAGTGGAAGAGATTACTTATCCTTACATATGTTTCATGGTAGATAACTTCAATGAGGTATTTTAATTTATTATTTTTTAAAACTTAACATTTTTAATCAAAAAATGTTTGCGTTATAAATATATGATTTTTAAGGTCATGTCGGAAATGCTGGTCCGAGATGGAGAGCTCGTATGTGTTGAGTTGATGGCTTCGGATAGAGATGGAAAGATGCAAGGAGTCCTGTTTTCTGGTTCTATCCGCTATGATGCCCTCAAACATGTTTATGATGCCAGGGTAATTGAACTTTATTGTATATATTAATGATTTATAAAGTAAATTAGTAAATGTTGGGATAAAGTGGACCTTGTTATTTGTATCAATGAGCAACACATTTAATTTCAGTTACATAGTTATCATACATATGTTAGAACATATTATGGTATTTAAAAAAAACAACTGGGCCGCGGTGTGGCCGAGGGGATAGCGTTTCCGACTCCCACACTGGTGGTGCGGGTTCGAACCCCGCTCGATTCTGTTCGGTGACGGCCTCACTGAGCAGACTCAGCAGCTTGCCATGGATGAATAAAAGAGGTTGGTTACCCATTGATAACCCGTCCCGATTAGCCCTCGAGGCACAAAGCGGAGGTTAAAAAAAAACAAAAAAAACAACTAATATCTGTGATGTTTATAACATGAAACGCTGATAATATATACATTGTTTTTATACTTATCAAGACAATTGAAATACTGTGTAGTAATCCATTTAAATAAATTATAAAACTTAACAAATAGGTAGCATATTTTATTAAAATTAGAACAGCGGCTTTTGCGTTGGAACGTGGCCTATTTTGCCAGATTATGTGGCTGGGAAATAATGAACTTTTCTTGCATCCTTTTCAGTGGTTAACTCTATTTAACTTTAATTTACTTAACTTATCAGAGCCTTGATTAATTTTATTTAATCCTAACTTCTTGCTTCGCTCACTCTAAAGAGATAATTGAACCTTAAAGGGTTTCAGTTTTACTTAAAATAGTCCACAATAGTGATTTAAAACTATCAATAGTTTTTTTTACTATCGATTTTTACATGTGCTATAGAATTCATGGAAATAAAAAATAAACAAAATGTAACAGTGTAATGTTGTGTTTCTAATAAAAAAATGCTTATCTGCTCTACAAAAAAAAAATATTAACTTCACGCAAAAAATATAAGACTGAAAACTTGAATGGTTTAGTCCCTAGTCTTGAAAATTATTTGGTTAATGGCATGTAAACAAAATCACAAATTTTTAGCAAAATATTTTCAAACTCAAACATCAACTTTTTTTGAAGTACACATGTTCCAAAGTAAGGTATGTATAGAAAAATGACACGTATTTTTGTTTATAAACTCCGACATCTTCGAGGTTTGCATTCCGAATGTTTTCATATCAAATCAACTACTTCGACAACTGTAAATCCTGGTTGCATGGTTCCTTGAAGAGGGTTGTTTTACCTTTCCTCTAAATACAGTACCTTTTACCTTTTGATAAAGTTTTTATTATTTGGGGTTTTGACTAAGCTTGAAACTGATAAAAATTATTTCAAGGTATAATGGAACTCATCCTCTATTCACAGAAATGTCCACCTTATTCCCTAATAGGAAAGAAAAAAGTGAAAATGGAAACATGCATTATAGCTCCTATCGTTTCAAATGAAAAATTCTATTATTCTATCCCCACCCACAGTCATAACCTCAGAATATCGATAGTTGAAACTCAATAGTTTTATATCACTACTCCACGACCAGAAGCTGCACTTCCACCTTCTGCAGTTCTACCTAAGTAACAACAAAAGAATTGAAGGAAATTAGAAAAAGTAAGAAAATCATTTTTCCCCTAAATAAACAAAGAAAACAACGATTAAAGTAAAGGATAGCATAAGACAAGATAACAGTGGGTATGTAACTGGTTAGGTAGATAATGTAAGATGGGTTGCGGTACCAGTTTAAACATCTTTGAGCACGTTATACAAAATTATAAAACGGGAATTATACGGGTACATCGTTGTACCCATAACTTTGAGCACTTCATATACATGCTTTTTTTAATGTTAATTCCAATTGTTGTATTTACATTATTTCATATTTTATCTTTTAAAGTCAAAATGGTTATGATGTAATTGAAAACTTATTTTTTATATCTGAGGCGTTTGGTTTCAAAACCGGTTACATCCATTTTTTCCAAAAACATTTTTTTTCAAGTTTTTAATGTTAGAAATAATATGTTAGGCGCGTTTTTTAAAAAGTCGTCTAGATCCTTCGAAAATCAATACTTAAAGATTCCATTTCTTATCAAAAGCGGTTCCATCCAAGCTTCACTTTTCAAAAAACCTTTAATTTTTCGAAATCCCAAACGGTATCCATGTTTCAAACAGTTGGATGATGTTGATACTCTATTAAGAAAAACATTATGGAGAATACTGGAGATCAATAGTTACCCTACAATTCTACAAAGACGTAATAGACAGTACAATGTCACCTATCCAAATAAATATGCACGATACCATTTATGGATGTGGGTCAACATCAAGATTTAAATGAAAATTTGTATATTTAAAAAATAAAAACCATGTATATATTGTTCCTATTAAATAAAGAGATTTGTTTTTAAAAAATGTCAAAATTATAATTTAACCAAAAATTGATATTTTCTTATCAAAGTCAGGTATATCCAACATATTTTTTAATGTTAAATGAGATTTAAAAAAGAAAATGTGGTAAAAAGTTGTCAAAAATTTTTGTTTGAAGGTAATTGTTAGCAAAACGACGAAAAAGAACAAACATTTTTTTTTGTTAAATTGATTAATTTTTTAAATTGATCTTTTTTTGAACAGTCCTGAAAAATTGTTGAAAATGGATGTAGCCGGTTTTGAAACCAAACGCCTCATCTGTATGTAATGGGGAAATTAATATAATAATAAATAAGGTACATAAATAAGACGTGAGTCTTAATAATACACAACAAGTAGATAAACAAAGAAAGGCATTGATGACTTTATTGTTTTATGCCTTATAAGCCCCAATAAACAAACAATCATCTGTATGTAGTATTAGATTACAAACCTATATTTTACTTAAAATTATCTTTTTTGCGTATATAAAATTTTTATAATTACATACAGGCTAGCCTTAGCAGCAAAATGGCTCATCGGATGACCTTTGGCTTACTCAATAACTCCTCTCAAAGGGTTGAGTTCGTTACGATGAAAGGTCCTCAAGGGAAAGGTCACGCTGAAATGGCAGTCACAAAACCTAAAGGTAACTCTCATTTCTTGAATAATCTGACAAAATTCAAGGCTTTTGCAACCAATAAACCATCATGAATTATTTTTTTTTTTATTTTTCAAATTCAATGCTATTCTTTTACGCTGAATGAACACTGTGATAACCAGAGCCCGGATTTTTATACAGTGAAAAACATCAAAATATGCCATATAATATGCAGTAAAAAAATGTGTAGCAAAATATGCAGCATAAAATCTAAAAATATGCTATTAAACAACTGTAATATTCAAAGATACCAATGTGTATAAAATATTTCACAGGAAATAAATTGGAGGAGACTATTTAGAAATGAAACCAAAATGATTTTAAATTTTGTTTAATCTTAAACAAACATATATTTCCGATGAAAACATTTAACGCATTTAAAATTGAAATATGAAAATAATTCAAACTTTCTAATTAACTAGACAAATACAGGAATAACACTAATAAAGAGAACTAAGTAAACAATCAATCAAAAAAATATAAAACAAGTGAATTAATGAATAAAATTATCTGAACTGAAATTAATTATTAAATTTATTTCAGTGATTGCTAACCTTCTATTGTTTAAAATATTTTTATATCTTTATAATTTTCCTTATAATATTTTCCATATTTATATAATTTATATTTTCCAGGATATTAAGCTCTGAATTTTTCATAAAAATGTCTTCCATTTTTTCTTTAAAAGCTTCTCCAACATGGCCTGGGATGCGATTTATATTTTTATTTCTCAGTAACCATTAATTCGAAAAAGAAAATGAACTTATTTATGGTGAATAACCCCGATCAAAATTGGGAATCTTAGCTCCCACATTGCATTTTACTTTTATAATTCTAAATGTATTGCTTACTTTATTATATCATCAAAATATGCAAAATAAAACTTGGCCAATTTGATCCGCGTACTGACTGTAATTCGTTATGATATCTGGCCTGCTATTTTAAAAAAGCACACAAACAAAATATGCAGTTGCATAAAAATCCAGGCCCTGGTGATAATTTACCACTTAATTTCCAATCGTCTAAATCACATCCTAATCTACTGCATAAATTTTAATAAATTTACAGTAAATTACTAATACTCTTTCACTTGTGATCACCTTAACCTAGAAACGATCCTCCAATTTTGTTTTTCCAGTTGGCGCTTTAGACCTAGTGAAATCTTTGGCCCTGGGAACAGTGCTTCATAATCATAAATAAATAAAATTTATTATTCATTATTATTACCGTAAAACGAGGTGACTTTGTGACTAATGGGGTGACTTTGTGACAAGCCTATTTTTCTACAGTTTTTGAATTTCCCTCCTTAAAAAGAATCAAGTTAGGCAATTCAGTGTACTTGTTGGTTGGTCAGTAATGTGCTGCAGCCTACTGGCCACATATAACTTCTTTCATTCCATTTACCATTCCATGGTGCTTTATTTCATATATGTTTGATTGTTTTCATTTAATTGAAAATTTGAAATAAAGCACCATGGTGCTTAATTAAATGAAAACAATCAAACATATATGAAATAAAGCACCATGGTAAATGGAATGAAAAAAGTTATATGTGGCCAGTAGGTTGCAGCACATTACTGACCAACTGATAAGTACACTGAATTGCCTAACCTGATTCTTTTTAAGGAGGGAAATTCAAAAACAGTAGAAAAATAGGCTTGTCACAAAGTCACCTCGTTTTACGGTATACATATTATTTATTATTACATTTATCATTCTAATTTAATTGTGTGTATATTAGAAAAGAAAATATTTGCATTTTTTATATATACAGTAGATCACTGATTATCCATGCATTAGATTATATAAACGGCCTTTTGATTTTTTTTAAATAAATTTTAATTGAATATATTATCTATTTATTAATTTTTAATTGAAACTAAGTAATGGCCTTGAAACTTGTTAATGTTACTACTATAATGATAGTTTTGATTATTCCATAATTATAATTTCAGAACGACAACTTACTCAACACATTATATAAAGTATTTTAGTAATTTTTAGATTAATTGTAGATGATGAAAATTAAATTCCATGACTTTATAGCTATGTTAAATAATTAAAATTAATTTTTAAATTAAATTTATTATTATTTTAAATATAATTAAAATATATCTATGATTATTTCTTGGAATGAATGGTGGTCATTGTATGTGTGTGTTCCAGTGACAATGTGTATTTGTACATTCAATAGCTTTCTTCAAATCTCTTTCCATTCATTTGTTTTATTATAGAATGCTAAAGTTCTTTTACTGCATTTGGATTATCCTAACCATTAGTTCGGATAATTACTGTTCTCCTAATTATGATTAATTAGTGTTATCTGTTGATTTAGTGGCTACTATATTGTTATCACTGCCTCACTGATCCCTGGCAATCTCCTTCATTAAATATAAAAAACCATTCAGTCACTGAACACATAATAAATTCTTAATATTCAAAACTGGATGAAATTGAAATTTCATTATTCAATAAATAAAGAGTTCAATTAATAAAAGGAAGTTGAGGGACTGCATTGGATTTTTAGAATTCTTATAGTGGCCTTTAGTTATTAAATAAAACAAGTAATTATTGATATTTCTTTATTTTGATGTCTTCAGTTTTTACAATTTTTTTATTATTGCTTTTAATATCAAAAGAAATTTTAGGAAGGGCGAATTTTTTATGTTTAAATTCGGTTTTCTAGGCTGTGGCGCTGAGACACCCACTTCCGAGCCTGGAATCTGTGCAATAGATCTTTGGGATGAAGATTGGGAAGATCCTGAGGATATGTTCCTGTATAGACATAAGGTAATTATCATTGATTGTACAGCTATAGTATTTCTTTTTATTATTTGTTAGGACCAAGAAAAATATAGATATAAATACTACATTGATGAATGCTGGTAAAGAACTGGGGCTGGAAAAAGACAAAATACGTGATGAGCAGCAGAATCAGTTACAATATTTGTAATATTGATAAGAAAAAAAATTAGTTGATTGATAGTCAGGATTTCCAGTTATATATTTTTTATTTTGGAAAGTCAACGTTTCGTTCCTTACATGTCGATCTTCATCAGGGCTAAAAGAAGACAAATGTATGAGTACCTATGCTAGAAGATGACAATCAAATGTTTATCATGTAATTATAAATTATAGATTGTAACAACAAGGAGTAACAAAATAATTGAAACCAAATCCAACTGATGGTATGTTTACATGACATGGATACTTTACAAAACTGATAATTATATAAAAGATGATAATAATTATACATGAATATTTAAATAAGTAGCTGGTTAGCAGGATAAAATAAAATCTGATATTTACCTTCTAAGTCCAGAATAATACAGAGACTGAGGGTAAAATCAGGTGAGAGGTAGTGTAAGGGGGTTAGTTTGCTGACTTCAAAGGTTTATTATTGGGAAACCCAAAGCATTTGAAGTGAAAGGCTACATGACAACTAAGTGAAAATAAACTTAAAAAGGAATATTTAACACTAACAAAATAGATGGTACAGATCAACCTTTCGTAAAGAAAAACAGTTGACTATATTGAACAATTGAAGAAATGGAAACTAAAGCTTGGTTAAAGTGGAATATTTTTGTTATTTTTCAGTTAAAAAATTATTTAGCTCGTATCTGGTTTCAAAAACTTAAAAATTAGAAATCGCAAAACTATTTTACTGCTAACGGTTCGTTTTCCACTTGCACAAACTTGTTTTGACTTTTAATGTTGCTTTAGACTTCCATGGTCTGAATCCATAATATGCATTTCTTCTTCAGGGTTTGACCATGTAACAGGTTTTTTCACTGCCAAGCTTTCACCCATCTTGCTGTGGGATTCTTCAGGTCCAATTCAAGAAATTTCTTGTATTGTCCCTGAAATTTCTTGTATGAGCCCTGAAGAAGCCCACAGCAAGATGGGTGAAAGCTTGGCAGTGAAAAAACCTGTTACATGGTCAAACCCTGTAATGCAGTAAATGCAGTAAATGCATATATTTTTTTTTCTTTTTTGGTACCCCTATTCGACCATTTCTGAAATACAGGCGAATTATTCTTGATGTATAACCTAATCTGTTTTATTATGTGTGGGAATGTTGAAATATGAATTCTAAAGACATTTTCAGGCACCAGTCGCACATCTAGGGTACTAGATTAAAAAAAGAAAGGCATTGGTCAATTCATATCAAGTGGTCCTAAGGTGGTTGCTCGACCATTTCAGAAAAAATTTATATTTTTACCACCAATTACGTATGGAATCAGTAATTTAAAAAAAGTTTTGAAAAATTTTTAGGGTCAACCATTTTAAAATGGCAGCCATCTTTGTTTCCGATTTTTGAATTTGTAAGCTCTTACCAAAGTACTCAAATATACAGGTTGAAATTTTTACAGGAGTTTTATGTTGCAGTAAGCATAACATTAAAAAATGAGATTTTTATTAAGTCCTCTACTAGAGATATAACAAAATATTAAAAAATTTGAAGTTTAAAAATTCAAAAAAAAAATTAGGCTACGAATATCAGGGTTAAGAGTACTTTTAATAAAAGCTACTTTGTTAGGTTTATTATCATGCCAAAAATCAGCTTTGATGAACATTCCCTTATACACAAAATTTACCCTCAAAAAGGTCTTCTGAGATATTAAAGCAGTTGTTTTCAAAAGCAGTTTTCGTGTATTGGACTTCAAAATATTAAAAAAATAAAGAGAACACAAAAGTTAGAGCAGACTGTGAAGAAAACAATCGTGTCTGAATTATTAGTCTATGACTTACCAGTCTTGAGAAAATGAGTTTTCCGTAAAAGCTTACAAAATCAAATCCTTCTTGGCAATAGTTGCAGCAGGTCAGAACATGGGGCTCCAAATTAACCAAGTTAAAACTAAATATATGGTTGCCAACCCTCTTAGACCACCACCACATACTGTCACCAATGGGGGATACACGTTTGAAAGCGTTCCCAGTTTTGTGTATCTAGGGTCCCTAGTTAGCACGGACAATTTGCCTAGCCAAGAGGTGCAGAGACGGATAACGACTGCGAACAGGTGTTATTTTGGCCTGGCTAAAATATTAAGGAGTCATGACTTACCAGTCTTGAGAAAATGAGTTTTCCGTAAAAGCTTACAAAATCAAAAATTACAAACAAAGATGGCTGCCATTTTTTCAACAGTTGACCCTAAAATTTTTTAAAAACTTGTTTTGGACTACTGTTTCCATACTTAATTGTTGGTAAAAATATAATTTTTTTCTATAATGGTCGAGCAACAAAATTATTTTTTCTGGACCATTTCAAATGGATTAACCCACACACTTCTATATAACACTGTGAAATTATATTTACTTTGGACAATTTTATCAGTGTGTTCATTAAATTTTTCTGTTATTTTGTAATATAGTCTTGAAAAAGTCTTTAAAAACTTTGTATTATTGTATTGTATGTTTAATTTATCCATTTGAAACTATTGAATAATTTAAAAATCAATTTATAGAGACGGCTCAGTGATCCTAGCGCCAACCTAAGTGTATTTGTGAGAGGAGGTTGGCAGCGGAAGCCGAGCAACGAAGGCAATCGTGCGCGAAGTGAGAACGAAGGCTTGGACAACATTGCCCAGTCGGTGACCCACATACAAGCCGGCGACCTAAGGGATGGTTAGTCGTACGACAGTGTACTATTAATTCTGTAGTTATGTGTAATCACCCACTAAGAATGATATGGAATTGTTTTTCTAATCACTTGCATGACGGTGTTGCATTTGTTTAGCCAAGTGTTTCATTGCATTTTTTTTTAAAAGGTATTTTTTTTTGTCTATTTTAATAATTATTCTACCAATTTATTATGGTTTACTCTACTGTGATTCTTTATTAACACACATTATGTGCATTATATTTAGGAAATATTTAAATTATGAATTTCTATTTTCAATTTGGAGAGACTTTCATTGAGGTTGTTCCCTGGTTTTTTTTTTTATTTTTTTTTTTTTTTTCTAATTTCTCCTATGTGATACTAATATAATTGTGTGACTAATATAATTTGATTGGAAATCCTCCCTAAGTGGTTATTATTTGTTGATTATTTAAGAAGTATTGATTCTCAGAGCTAGAATTATAGGAGCAGACATTGCTTTGCTATTCCTCATTGTTGCTTAGGAATGGAAATCAATGATGTAGGGATGCTGAATAACTTAAGGTAAAACTATCAAATATTGGTTGGTGACCGATAATCTACTAAAATGGAATTCGCTTTCGTTAAATAAGACAGCTTTCTGACTGCAACTAAAAAATAAAACAGATTTTTTTATTTAACACGTTCACGCCGGTATGTAACACCGTTGGCCCGTAGTGGACACATTAGTCGATCACAAAACTTTCCACAACGATGTATTACGAGGTAGTATTTATGAAAATACCCCGGGGTACCGGTCTATAAACTACAAAATATTACTGATCTATTTTATTGTATTGTCTGCATTTCTTCTTCAGGGTTTGACCATGTCATAGGTTTTCCAACAGCCAAGCTTTCACCCATCTTGCTGTGGGCTTCTTCAGGGCCAATACAAGAATGAGAGTGGAGAAGGGGATCAGTAACTTATAATCTTCCGTCGGGGGCGAAGTCTGTGTTCCCATTGGTTGGCGCCCGAGGGGACGTGGTCAGGTGGAGGGGGTAGGGGAGGGGGGATGTCGTCAGCTCTCTGAAATGT
Source organism: Aelia acuminata (assembly GCA_911387785.2). Lineage (NCBI taxonomy): Eukaryota > Metazoa > Arthropoda > Insecta > Hemiptera > Pentatomidae > Aelia > Aelia acuminata. The sequence continues at coordinate 1,753,387 of OU426981.1, read as the reverse complement.
GTTGTGTTGTCTAATATTGTTTAGTGCAGGGTACCAGTTTTTGCTAAGTCTGTATCCGTCTTCTTTGTTTATATTGTTTGGTTGTTTTATGATTTCTACAGCCTCCCTGATGGATCTGTGGTGGTAGTTATCAATCCTAACTATGGCTTTGGTGTCTTCGAAGGCTATAGTGTGTTGTGTATTGTGAAAGTGTTCTGCTATGGCTGATTTATCTGTCTGTATTTTCTTAACTGCGGAAATATGTTCTTTCAGTCGTGTGGAGATGTTCCTTCCTGTCTGTCCTATATATTGTTTACCACATGAGCAAGGGATGAAATGCAACAATGATGAATAAATGCAGACAATGGATTCGGACCATGAAAGCCTTAAACAATATTTTATTGTAGCCGTCTCGGCCCAACAATGCAGGGCTTCGTTAGGGCATGCGACAATGGGTTTGTATAGCCTAGAATCAAAGCCCATTCTAGGCCTGGACAGACCCATTATCGCATGCCCTGATGAAGACCTGCATTATTGGGTCGAAACCTTGGCTGCAATAAAATAGTTAAATACTATTTTGTATTTTATTGACCGCCACCCTGGACTATTCTCATAAATATTCAAAATCCGGTCAACCATCATTTATCCAATATTATAAGGTAGGATTGTATTGTTTATTTTGTTATTGTTGGATTTTCAATACCCCCCTTTGAATAACTCCCATCTGATAAAGTGAAAATCATCAAGTTCAGTTGCCAATGGGCGTGGAGCATGAATTGTTTATTTGTTTAAGGTCCCTTTATACTACTAAGGCTAATCGGATGATGCTACAGTGGGAGCCCTAAATTTTGCCTATCCAGGTCTAATTAGTATAGGGATCTTTAACGAGTACCTGACATCGTACAGGAATTTTTTACTCCCATTAAAAAATCCTAGGGCCACCATGGGATGCGAGCCTGTGACCTTTAGTATTGTAGTTTGCCATGCTAACCACTATACCACAGGTGACCCCGGCATGAGCGTGTTAAATGTGGTGATAACATTTTGATTACGTAACTCTTTCCTTCTATTCAGTTGCACAAGTAATGCTTATATGATTCTTTATTGTGTTGTTTTTATTTTCCTCCCCTTTTAGGCTATATGAGGGGTTTCCCGGGCCAGGGGAGAGGGTGGGGGATCGATGCCGAGTATTATTAAATGTCCCCTGGCTCCGGGTTTTGAACTATCTTTGTGTTTCCAATCATAGGTTGTCCAGGCAACACTTGTTTCCTTTCGTGTTTGTCTCCTCGGACATCCCGCTACCCTGATTCTTTCTTGTTGCTTATGGAAAAAAATCTAATGGCTGGTAGCATATTTTTTGCCCTTATATCCCTGGTTAACTTATCTGGAAGTAGTGTAGTATCTTTGCTCTTCCTGTTTGCAGTTTGGTTCACATCTCGTCTCAAATTCGAGCCACTCGACTTTAAATTGCCAGCATAAGCAGCGAAATAGTTCATGTTAGAGCTGTAAATGTCTGATAGTGTACATCTGAGTCCTTTTAAGATTTCATCTTCGTTTGCTTACAAAAGTTTTGCCAAGACAATTCTATTCTTGATCTTTTGCTGATAAGCATTGCAATAGCTAATATAAACACTCATGACAATTGGTTGATATCGAAGCAAAAATTAAATTAATATTTATCTAAAGAAAAATTATTGTTATTAAATTAGTTCCCATTTTTAGTATATCCAAAGCGTCCAACTTACAAGGGGTGATCAAAAAGTTCCAGGACTGTTGAGATTGCGCGGCAATGGAGTGTCATAGAGCAGTGCGGTTGGCAGCATTGTTTAGCGTGACTCTTCCTGAGCTCAGCTGTTTATTCAGTTTGTTGATAACCTTCTTCATTGCAAGTTACTGCTGTTTTCGTAAAAAAAAGTTTTTTGTGTTCGGCGATTTTGTGAAATGAATGTAAAGGAAGAGCAACGCGTTTGCGTAAAGTTTTGTGTGAAGTTGGGTAAAATGTTTACTGAAACTTTTCAAATGTTGCAAGTGGCTTTCGGTGATGAATGTCTGAGTCGGTCAAGGTGTCATGAGTGGTACAAAAGGTTCAAGGAAGGCCGGACATCGTGTGAAGATGATTCTCGTTCAGGGCGCTCATCAACTTCGACTGACGACGATCATGTTGCAAGATTGAACAGTCTCGTGCGTTCTAATCGTCGACTAACCATTCGTGAGATGGCTGAAGAATTGAACATTTCATTTGGTTCGTGTCAACAGATTTTAACAGAAAATTTGCAGATGAGAAGGGTGGCTGCAAAGTTTGTTCCGAGACTGTTGACTGAGCAGCAGAAAGAACACAGAGTTCAAGTTTGTCAGGAACTTCTTGAAATGGCAAATGACAATGAAAGCTTCTTAAAACAAGTCATTACTGGAGAAAAATCACAAAATCGCCGAACACAAAAAACTTTTTTTTACGAAAACAGCAGTAACTTTGCAATGAAGAAGGTTATCAACAAACTGAATAAACAGCTGAGCTCAGGAAGAGTCATGCTAAACAATGCTGCCAACCGCACTGCTCTATGACACTCCATTGCCGCGCAATCTCAACAGTCCTGGAACTTTTTGATCACCCCTCGTATAGTTGATAGTTTTATCAAATTATTAAAGAATAGCATTTGCAATTTATATGCTCAATTTAAATGCTGCTTAACATCTGTTTATTTCATAAAGATAAGATTATATCTTTGTTGATGCTGGCTGGATTCTTGCATGTTTGCTCATTCCTGGCTGTCAAGCTTTTTATTTTTCCCAGGGGGATATTTTGCAAATTTATTTTTATCCAAACTCAATAATTCATAGCTAGTTTAAAAATTCTTACTCATTTTGAGACATATAACTTTTAAATAAAATTAAATATTTTCTACTTGATTGTACCTTTCACCTTAGTGAGGAAGAGTTTGGTTTGCATAAGGTTTTTCTTTAAATGAAGGAATCTCTTCCAATGGGTTATTATGTATTTTATTATCCTAACATTTCGGGATTTTTGTTTATCTTCTGGGGGTTATCTACTGTACATGTTTAATATTCCATCAATATTTGTCTGTACATATAATAGTTTCATATAAAAAAATATATGTCAATGTCCTTACTACACATGATTAACTTTTAATAAATTGTTTTCATGGTTGTTGACTATTTATTGTCACACTCTTAATATTCCATATCCATGAAAAATTGTTATGGTAACCATGTAAAAGTTAATCATGTGTAATAAAGAAATGACATATGTTTTTTTATATAGAACTATTGTATATACAGACTAAGGCTTAATGGAATGTTAAAAAGTGTACCATAGATAACACCAGAAGATGGAACAAAAGCCCAAAACATAGGGATGATAAAATATATGATGATGATGGAAGAGATTCCTTCATTTAAGGAAATTCCTAAAATTAAATATTGTTGTCAGTACTTATTATTATATGACTTAGACAAATTAAAGTTGGTGCTTTCTTCCCTTAATAAAAAACTTTTTATGAAATGCTAGTAAAATAATATGTTTGAACAGCTGTGTACAAAAAAAAAAAAATCTTTTACAAAAGGCTATAATTGAAAAAATATGTACTTACCTGTATAGAAAAAAAAACAAAAACAATTTTCCGTCCCTTCTAGGCTATATGGGTTTTTTTCTTGGGTTAAAGGGGAGAGCAATGGATTCATGCCAATTTATTAAAATCCCCTGGCACTCATAAACAGTATGTTATCATATGGTTGTTAGACAACCTAATAAAAAAAAAAATCAAAATTATCAAGAAGGAAGTGGTCTGGGAGATGACTAGATATGGTAAAAATTAAATTTAACTAGTTATGATAGCTGGCCATCTCCCTCTTGATTAATCAAATAATCAACCTCGAAACGTGCAATGTGAATCAAAATTATTTTTTCGGTATTACTTCGGTTAAGCAGGTGCAAGATGGCAGCTGGAGTCAGTAAACAACAAGGTATTCCGATCACGCCCTACCCAATATCCACAGTTCAGTTCGGGTTTACCCGAGTGTTCCCGAGCAGATGTAGTCGAGAATCCGAGTATTCCTTACCATCAGATTATTATTTTTTTGTTATTTCAAGAGAAAATATATTTAAATATCCAAAAAGGGTAAATTTTAAAACGATTTGATGATGATTTTATATGATATGACTCATGAGAAAAAGAACAAATTGTATTATAACATGATTTATTAGATTGAAGAAAGGGAGGGTGGCGGGATGGCCGAGTGGCTAAACACGTTAAAAAATACGCGTTGCCACTGACAACCGGGCATGTGATTGAATGGGAACCAGAAGATAGCAAGTTAAAAACCCGAAGCCAGGGGAAATTTAATAATACTCGGCATTAATCCCCCACCCTCTCCCCTGGCCTGGGAAACCCCGTATAGCCTACACTACAGGGGTGGACCCAAAAAAAAAAGAAAAAAAAAAAAAAAAATTGAAGAAAGGGAATAAAAAGTTTAAGAAATTGTATCTATTAAAATCAATTCAACTATAATTGTTGACTAACTTTATTGACTTTATTAACGTTGGCAATTAATTTAATTAAATGTTTATATTTTTTAATTTTATTTTGATTGTACTATATATTTTTAATATCATTTTAAAAAAATATCCTTTTTGGTTATTTAAATAAATGTTTCTTGAAATAACAAAAAATTAATGATCTGGTGGTTTGGAATACTATACTCTTGACTACATCTGTTCGGGAACACTCAGGTAAACCTGAACTGAACTGAGGATATCAGGTAGGGCGTGATCTAAATACCTTGTTTACTGACGCCGGCTGCCATCTTGCAGCTGCTTAACCGAAGTAATACCATGTTTTCTGTCATATGGCTACTAGATTAGGAAAGTATTGCAATATAAATTTCGATTTGCATTATTAACAAATCACCTATTTCAGTCTCCTGAAAAAAAAAGTATTCATTATTTTTATCCATTTATTTTATAACCATAAAAATTGGTTTGGGTGTTTAGTTTAGGCACTGACTTATGATGATTATCTACTAAACTAAAGTAAAAGTTGGCCATATTTTACCGTTGCATTAATATTGCAAAGCCTGCAACTCCAATGGGTGTCATAATGAGCTATCACCAAATACTGTTGTATTTATTTCAGGTATATGCTTAATGCACTAAAACATAATTATCTTGTCATTAAACGTTATAGATTAATATTTAAAAGTTAATTTTTTGCACACTGCCTGCCTTATCATACTTATTTTATTAGGGCCAGTAGTGTAACAGCTGTAGTTAAAAATAAGCTTTTAAAGTATTTCGTAGCCATTCAAGGAGATTTTTTAATATATCAGTATAGCAAAAAGTCAAGTTACACTATATGAGAATAAATCAAATATCAGCAAGAATTTTTTTATCAGTTTTATTCTATTATAAACATTCTTCCTCTTCACTCTGAGTTGGTTTTTTTAATATTGTTTCCTTAAAATTACCATCATTTGCCCCTGTATCATCCTCGATTTACCGTCAATCATAAAATAAAAATATGACTATACTTTTATTTTAAAAATAAAAATAAAAATATGGTATTAATAGATTGTTTCTAAAAGTCCTTATGCATTAATTTATTTGTTGCATTAGTGTATTGTTACTATAATGCGGAGACTATGTAGTTATTCAGCAAGAATTCAATTCTAAAGAATAATGTAGAATCTCTTTAGTTTAGTTAGGGTGTCGCAAAAATTTTTTTATCAGTTAACCTAAGTTTAAGAACACCTGCCTTCGATTCTTTGTTATAAGATAAAGTATTACTGTTGCATAATTATTTTAACAATAGTTTTTTCTATTAAGTATGTATATTTATTTTATCATTTGTTTTATTTCTTTTTCTTTTTTAGTATCACTTGAGATTTTAAAATTATCTTGAACATCCCAAAAAGAGAGTCACTCAATTATTTCCCCAGTATCGTTTCATAATATACTTCTGTGATGCTTTTATTTTGTAGACTCTTGCATGCCTCTTAATGAAACGTTGGCTATTCTGAGAAAACTAAGGAGACACGATATAAACGTAATTAAGCCGAGATCTAAGACAGCTGCTGACGGAACAGTCATTACGTACTGGTGTGAATTACGCGAGTTGCGTAAGAAATGCACTGGTATGTAACATCATTAGAAACAAAATTAGTTGTAGATGAAATTAGTGATCACCAACAATAGAAGGATTAGTTATAAACTAGAGGAATAATATTATTGCCATTGAATAAAAAATATCTCCTTTTGTTTTACTCCTAAATTTGAATCGCTTGCATGCTTTTAAGCTTTCAAAGTTGGTTTAAGTTGATTTTTTATTTTATTTTTTCCTTTTCTACTCCTTTCATCGTAGGCCTCTTGAATGTTATTTAAGATGTTTTAGTGTTTTCATGTTATTTTTTATTAAATCAAAGTAATTATTACTTTATTAAATTACTAAATATTAAGAAATATCAATTATTTCGAACATTAATATTTTAATTAACAAGTAGCTATTGTTTTCTTGTAGCTATTTTTCCCCAAGCATTTTATTTTTGTTGCTTGTACCAAGTAGACATGGAAAGATACAAAATACTGCAATCCTTTGAAAAAAGACAAGCATTCTGTAAAAGGTATAAAAATACTAAGAAATGTGACAAAATGAATTTGTCAAATCACAATTTCCAGAACTAGACAATGTTTCAAAGATATGTTATAAATGTAGGAAAGGATAGTTTGAGAAGCTTAATAGCTAATGGATTTTTGCCATCCACAAGCAAAACTCAAATTTTTCAATAATTATTTTAAGCCTGAACCCATTGCTGTCCCATCATAATTTTTATTGCACTTATTAATGACAACTTTTTCAACCCTACTGAATTTTTCCAGATTTTTAAAAAAATCTGCTTTTAGAGAAATTCAAATTTGAAATTTTGATTCAAATTTTGAAATACAAATTACTCTTAAACTCTTGAGTCATATCATAAGGAAGGTCAAAGATTCAGTTTTAAAATGACATCAATTTCAACTCTCTATCCTGCCTAGAAGAGCTGCAATTTCAATTTCCAGATGATGCGACAGGTCAAAGATGTGCGTTTTTCCATGGGTTTACATACCTATATTTTGAAAACCGTTTGAGATATTGAGCTGGAATTTGGTATTTTTCTTATTCTACAGGAAGGTATCCTATGTACTAAATTTCATTAAAATCTGAGATAGTGAGGGAAAAAAAGTGTGTTGATCTGACATGGAATGACTTATATAGTCATTAGACTTATAAATATTATAAATAGTCTTATATCATCTTTCAATAATGATTTGAATCTGAAATGAAATAAATTTTTGTAAAGCATTTGAACAATTTTCAAACTCAACTTTTGAGAAAATTGTTTTAAGGCTTGGAAATCTCCTGCCCTGTTTATAGCTTTTCCTTTAAGTTAGAAATGTGCCATTTACACACACATCACCTGTCCCACTAGGCATTTGCGATAAAATGGATTTTTTTCTTTAATTTTTAAACAATGAACTAAAAATCTTTCTTTTTTGTATGAAAACATTTCTCTGTGTCTTTATTGTTTTGTTTTAACATTGAATTCTTTTTATTTATTTATCTACAAATGGTGTCGGCTTCCTGATATCGAAGCATATGTTTCTCTCCTTTTTTTTTTTTTGTTATTATTAAAAAATTAAAAAAAAATCGTTATATCCATTTTACAAAAATCATAAATTTGTTGAGTAATTTTAATATAGCTACTGATAAATTATTTACTTAAATGTATTCACTCATGAACAAAATAATTATTGAATATTACTGCTTATACTTCCTAGGTAGTGTAAAGAAATAACTGGTCAAGCAGGGGTGTTGTAAGTGTATTGTAAAATTTAAATTTATTATGAAAATTTTAAACATACAGATGTAATATTTCTTATTTATGTTCGGTAAATTATTATTAATTTTTTAAATATTAACTTTGATAGAATATAGTCCTCTTATTTTTTCCATTTGATGAAAAGTTGGAATCGAACTGGCCAAAGTGTAATATGGAGATCTTCATTTTATAAGAAAATTGATTTTTAGATCTAAAAAAGATCTTAAGCCATTTATTATAAATTGGAGCAGATATAATATAAAACATATAGAGATAAATCATTATATAAATGAAAAATAAATGACCTGCTGTATGATATCCATAGCAGCAGTGGATCCAGGGGGGGGGGTCACCCGCCCCCTCAGATACTTTGGGTATTAATATTTTATTGTATTTTTCAAGACATAATACAATTTCATCGTTACTAAACCCTAACCTTAATACTTTTGTTTGTTAGATCCCAGTACGTTTTAATAAAAGGAAATAATGTCATGAAAAATTCTAATACAAAAGTGCTATCATAAAAGTAAGATGTGATTATGAGACCAAGGAGGTTGGGACCTCCTTCAATTTGGACCTAAATCCGCCCCTGAACGAAAGCCTTATATTTCATTCGTTAAATTCACATCTTCAATACAGATTTTCTTCCAGAACACACTTTCGGCATTTTTCACACAAATGGCAATATTTGATTCAAAAAGAAAGAAAATCGTTATGGAATATTGAGTATAAGGCCCTTAAAATTTCAATGAATTGAAGTAATTATAAATTCAAAACTGGGTGTTATGTTTTCTTAGAAATTACTTTCAAATTGTTCCAAGCTAATTCTCGAATATCAAATTTTTTTTATTTCTGTATTAACCCTTTAATGGCTCTGAACTATGTATCTCAGAAAAAAAGACGGTCCCCACAAGAAGACGAAGAGATTACTCGTTGCTTTGGTGTTGCTTTCGTCATGTTGTGAAAGTTGTTTACTGAGCAATAATAAAATTATTATAATCTCGTTTATTATTACCTTCATAAATCACGTAATCTTTCATTACAATCGATAATCTAGCATTTTAATTCATTGAAATAATGTCAAAGGTATTATAGAATCATAAAAAATAAATAAAACATCAAGAAATAGTCGGAGAAGTTTATGAGCAGTTGAAGAATTTGAGGCAGTCAGCGGCGGAGAGTGGCCGTGCAGCCTTAGCTTGTGGAGTGTAAAAGCCGACCGACTGTCCTAACTTCTCAGTGCAACTTTAGCTGTTAAATGGTTAAAAAAATTTATATGCATACTAGCTAGGGTGCCCGGCTTCACTCCGGTAGTTGTGTGGTAGTATTATATGAAAAAATTAGCACCTTCTTGAAACCCCGGTTTTAACTTGGTATTAATTTTAAGATTCGAGATCTGCAGAGTCCGCCCAAATAAGGGACCCTACTATATACTTTATGAGGGATTGAAAATGGTAAAAGAAAAATTAATTTTACGCAAATCAAGGCACTACGCACTACGCAAATATCTTTAGCATATTCCTTTTCATCCTGAACTATAAGGAGTGATAAAATCTTATTGAAAAAATGCTGAAATTGGAGTTTGCCATTTTGTCAACTGAGAGGCTCATCATACATAGTAATCAAACCAACTTCTTTTTCATAACTACAATAAGAACACTTCAAACTTTTTGTTTTGATTTGAATTCAGTCAAGTTATCTCTTTTTTTTTATGCCTTAGTAGTACAGTTTTTATTAGCTCACTGTACTACTAAGATATGTTCATTCATATTGCATTAAATTTTCATATATATTATATATTGATTAAATGTAATGTGTTGATCAATTAGCCTTTTTATGTGAAAATTATTTTTTTAAGGAATCCAGTTGGTTTTATAATTCAATGCAGAGATGTAAATCATTATTTTATTTTAAAACGCAAAAGAGAAACTAATTACTTTCGCTTAATTTTTTAGTAATTTAAAAAGAACAGCTGAAAAAATATATAACCCTTACAAACCGAATGAATGGTCAGTAAACATTGAGTGAAACGCACCCTAGCGCTTCCTGGTAGTCTGGAGCTCGAACTAAATGTTTCGTTCACTAACCTGGAGTGGTAGGCTAATTAAATCGTGCGAGAGGCTTAAAATTCCGATCCTTATCTTTTAAATTTTACATCCTAAAGATAAAAATGGAAAACTTCTTTACGGTTAGGGGCTATACTGCTACACGACGACATAGCTTTCTTGGTCGTACGTGCCGTCGTTTTTTAAGCCTTTTTGGCACGCACATTGTACACTTTGCTTTATAATATATATTGATTTAATTTAGTGTAATTATTAGTAGTAATTCTTTAATCAATTGAAAAAAATTCTTAAAAGAAAGCCCAGAAATTATCTATAGAGTAAAATTGAAAAAAAAAAAAAAATGATCAAATATAGTTTAATTGAGAACTCTCGTTTCCCTTGGACAGGAATAATCCTTCAAATCCATGCCCTAATTATGACCTACTAAGTGTGCCAGCTATGTGAATGATATAATACCAGGCATGATTTTATATGGCTTAGCCGAATCTTTAAACTTATACTATTATTATATTATTATTATACTAATATTATTATAGTACTAAATGCTGACTTATATTCTACAGCATAGAGACAAAGTTATTTTTATTTAGTTATTGTTTAAATTTAAAGGTGACATCACTTGCTTGAAAAATAAAAATGTCTAGATTCAATTTTTTTTTTTTCGTTTTCTTTTATAATTAATAAAATATTTATTAATGTAAAATTGTTTCAGAGCTGGATGATGGTGCTATTAATCCCCTGTGGACCATGCGCGGTTTCACGCAAACTTTTCATATGTGGAAAGAAAACAAAAGAGCCCAGAGCATACCTCTTAATTCGTTTCTCACTTATATTACGCTTCCGTGGTGGAGTATCACTAAAGGTATTTATTTATTTAAGGTATTTGTTAATTTTTTTTTTATTAGTCTTATGTATTTATTTATTATAGTACATAGCTAAAATGGAATCAAGTCCAAAAAAAAAAAAAAAAGTGTATTGATGTTAAATTGTATGGAATAAGAAAATTATATAAAATAATTATAAAAGAAAGAAGACAAATGTCTGTATTATTATCTGAAGCTAACCACATTCTTACTACTTTTGAAGTCATACATTTGAAGTGATGATAGTCTTGGAACAGAACAGCACCTTTTTGATTGACTAAAGATGACTTTATTAACTATTTAACTGATAAGGTAGCGGGGCATGAGGTAGTCCACCATTGCGGGTTAGTAGGCACACCGAGTGGTCTACGAGCTCCAAAAGCTCTTCCTCGCAATATAATTTTTTCGCCATCACAACACAAGTTTATGCCACAGCAGTTGTGAATAAACTAAAATTAGACAAAGGGTAAATAGGCAGGTATAGAAAGGGTTGATATCAGGCCAAAGGTTACGTTATTTACAGAAAGCTGAATAGCAACCGTGTATAAAGGCAATATAGTATAGAAAAGAACGATCAAATTCCCTCTAGCGGTACGGGGAAATATTATAGTTCCCACAAAACGTAGAAAGAAAGCGCTAGTTACCCGGCTCGTATGTAAGTCCACAGCAGTGATAGAAGTAAGCAGAAAAAAAAAAGGTGGCTCATATATGATTCATCAGCATCCGGGGACCAGCGCCCGACCAGCTCATATTAGAGCCATCAGCACGTGGGGACCAGCGTGCGTCTGACTCATATACAAGCCAACAGTAATTGAAGGGTTAATATCAATTCTTGTTCATAGCTTCAATTTGAGAAAAATACATTTCAGCATATATTGTTTCGCTAGGATTCAATGAACTATATTAAATCAGCCCAAATGAATTACAACAAGCAGTAGCATGCAGTGCAATTTCATTACAACAACCAAAAGTGTTACATTTATTTATGGTTTAGTTTTTTTTTTTGTTGTTACTCCTACCTGGCCATGTGGTTACTCTAGAGATGAAACCAACCTACTCTATCCATGGTGGGTAGGTCGAGATTCATTCCTTGGGGCCTCCATGAAATCAGTCAACCCTCCCATGGCGGATTCGAACCGCTGCCGTTCGGCTCGAGCATGCTAAAGCGGGTCGCACTCCAACATGCTCGGCTATCCCGGAACAATGTTTTAGTATTTTTATAACTGTATCATTCTTTGAAATATTGCCACAAAAAGTTAAAATATTGGAGGGAGGATTATGACTCCTGTGACCCCCCCCTGGATCCGCTCGTTTTAATGAAGTATGCCACAATCCAAAAAAACTAAAATTTTACAGAGAAGCATCTGCTGAGATCATTATTCCGGTTTCATAACTTTATGGAAGACCGATTTTTTGTTTATAGCATCAATTCGAGAAAATACATTTCAGCATTTATTGTTTTTGCCAGGATTCAATAAATTATATTGAATCTGCCCAAATGAAGCACTGCAAGCAGTAACCATTTTTTATCACAAATGACTATACTGTCTAGAAAAGTTTTGTTAATTATGGCAAAGAAGTGTAGTGCAATTTCATAATGATGATTTTTTTTTTCTGGCTCTCAGTAAATGCACCCGGTCCCCAAGCTTCTCTTCTAGCTTATTTACCTTCCTGATTGTGTTCAGCGATCGATTTGCTAAGATTCCTGCAAGTTCTCGAACAGTTGTTCTGGGGTTTTCCATGACAAAAGCTCTCAGAACATCTTCATAAAGGGGTGGTATCCTCCGACGATCTTCTTTGGATGAATAAATTTAACATTGACCATCTCAAAAACACAATTTATAGACCTGATCCAGTTTAGCTATCATGTACAAATTTGGGATACAATTAATTTTGAGTTTACAATACTTCAAATTATTTACATTACTGGTCAAAAGTTTAGACTCACCATTAGATTTTGTAAAATAAATAAGTAACAACATTTTATTTATTGGACAACGTAACAACTATAATTTTATTTATAACTAGCTTTAATATCCCGGTTACACCCACGGAATTTTGAAAACATTGAGAAAAGCCGTGGGTCCAGAAAAGTTCGTTAGGACAGAAATGAGATTTTTTTTTTTTACTCCAACGGTTGATTTCGTAAAAATCTAATGTAAAGCGAGATCATAACGATTTTTATAACAATAAAGAATGTACTCAGACATTGGCTGAAGTTATGCAATTTTAATGTGGACAGGTGTTCGCACCTGGTATCAAAGAACCACTGAGCGAAATTTGGAGAATTTAGGACAAACGGTATGGATTTCTATAAAGAATTTCATCTTTATTTATATAGATTGTATTACGAATTTGTTACGAAACAATCAATAATTTTTGAAATGTTATCTCTTGACTTACAATTATTTTTTTTAAACTTGAAGATTGTGAATTAAATACAAGTGAGTCTAAACTTTTGACCGGTACTGTAGATAAAAATTTATTGGCAGTAATTAATATAATATATTTTTTAAATTTATTGTTTTTGCCAGGATTCAATAAATTATATTATATGCCCAAATGAAGCACTGCAAGCAGTAACCATTTTTTATCACAAATGACTATACTGTCTAGAAAAGTTTTGTTAATTATGGCAATTTTTAAAACCAGTTTTTTTTTTGTTGCAGATATTTTAGATACCCGAATCGAACCAATTCTCACATTCTGATACGTTTATGAATTACTTTTTATTTTATAAATTCTGAATGTTTGTACCTGTTTTATTGTGTCAATTTTGTATTTTTAAAATTTATATGAAAATAACTATGTAAATATGAAATGCGAATAAGAAAAAATGTATTTTATATCTCTTCAATTATATATATATATTTCTTCTTGCAGTTTTGTAATATTTTTTAATATTTTCCCAAATAATTATTGTCTTCCATTTGATAACAGTAATTTAAAAAAGAATACTACTAATATAAAGGATTAAACGGATTTGTAACTGTTTTTTTTTGTATCTTAAGCAGTGATATAAAACTATCGATAATATTTGGTGATGACAGGGGAGAGATGGGGGTAGAATTGTTGAATTTTTCATTTGGTACAATTTGCACTATTTTCTTTTCTTCTTTATTATGGGACTAGATAATCATTTTCCTAAATAGAGGATGGGTTTTATTACCGATTGTGGTAATTTCAAGGAATCAGGATATTGAGGAAGGTGATTTCAGTTATGCGCCCAGTATTCCGTTATCAATGAAATTCAATTGTACGGCAACAGGCGTGGCAACATTTAGAACGAGGTCCTCTTATGTGTCAAAGGACGTTGTTTTGAATGTGGCGGAATAATCTCCCTGCTTAATTCAAGATACCTGCTCTCAGGTAGTCGAGGTAGAGGGGTTGAAAATATTTTCTAACAAAAACTGCGATTTTGTTTCTATGTCATTAACTTTGTCATTTTCAAGTCGAGGAAATGGTAGGCAACCAATTGTTCCATGTTCCATCAAGTTGGAAGACATACATGAGCAAACCATTTTCAGTCAAGTTCCTTATGATTTCAGCCTAGAAAAATTGATACGTCTTTAGCTTATTAATGGGTTTTCTTTCATAATTTTCAATCGTTTAATTAAGAGTTCCATAGCGTAGCCTATCTTTGAAATTCCATTAGCAGTTAGGATGACTCCGGTCAGTTGATTTGTGATATTTTTTAGGTGAAGTTAATATTTTTTTTAAAGAGTACATAACCATTTGTAAAAGAAAAGGAAATTACACTGTAATATTCTGTTTGTTTCCACTTAAAATGAATTATACAGCAGAGCGGTGCTTAGAGGCAGAGGCTATCACTTTTTCTCTTTAAAAAAAAGTTTTCGATAATTTTACATCATTAATCTTAAGGGATGCCTAAGATGTTGTTGACCCCTATGCTAGGTACAAGAGGTAGGGGTCGCCCGAGACGACAGATGGTTGGAGGATGTAGAAAGAAATCTGTGTAAGCTTTGAGTAACGAACTGGAAAAGAAAAGCTTTATGCAGACAGCAGTGGTCTGATGTCGTGAGGGAAGCCAAGGCCCACCCCGGGCTGTAGTGCTATCCAGTAAGTAATCTTAAGGGAAACCAAGTTCTCAAGATGTCTTAAGTTGATCTGGAAATATTCTGATCAATAAACAGAACTCTATGATATCTTATTAGGAATTGCTAACAAAAATAGATCTATTGTATGGTTCCCTTTAAGAAATATATTTCACTCAACTAATTCAATCAATGATTATGAAACCAACTCGTCAAAACTTTTAACATTTTGGAAAAAATAGTTTTTGTTGAAAGTTGAAACCTATAGAAACAGGCACTGGCATTGAGCAAAATAACACAGGTAGATCCTTAACTGTGCCTGATGGCTGGCATATGAACCCATTTCTTCCAGATTTTTTTTAAAACATAAGTGAAAACCTTTTAATTATATATTTGGCTGAGAAATATTAGAAAGTACAGTACAACCTTGATAATCAGAAATAATCGAATCCAGAGAATAATGGTTGTTGTAATCTAAAAAAACTTATTATTACATGATAAAAAGTATTTGATTACACCTCTAAACAAATAGGTAAATATTCTTAACATTGTGATTTATTTTTTCTTTACCAACAGCTTTATGCCAATTCTATGCATTTCAATTTTTTTTTAACGTGAATAAAGTAATTAGTTTTACAAGATTTATTGCTTTTTTTATAACTAATGGTTCTATTTTATAAATGGCTTAAGATCTTTTTTAGATCTAAAAATCATTTTTCAAGACCTATTTCTTGTAAAACTAATACTGCAGATTATGGCTCTGGCCATGATGTATGTATACATGAGAAGAAAGAAAGGAGAAAGACGGAAAGACAAATTAATTAAATATTTTTCTGTTGCTATTTTCTATATATTTATTACTTTAAGGAAATTGCAATGCTCGAAATTACTAAATGGCATGAATCGACTTTCAATACAAACAAATGAATATTCAGAAGTCTTTTATTTATTGAAAAGTCTCAAGTTATTAAAATTTCAAAAGAATTAATTCATAAGTGGGAATATACAAATAATTCATTTCAAAACTGTTATCAGAACAATCTATTTTAAAATTTTTTCCTCAAATTTAGTCTTCGGCATTAAATGCTTATAAAGTTAAAATTAAAATCTAACCTTGCAGTAAACTTTTATAACCAAAATGTATCTGAGTGCCGAAACCAAGAATGCTTGAAAATTTCTAAAATATATAGAAATATATCATTATATCCTTGGAACTATATTGCACAATTGCAGAGATAGAATTTTGTGACCACTTAAAAATAAACACCAACTCTCATTAAATATCATTTTATGTAATACTGTTATATTTCACTAAAATTTAAAAAAACAATATTTTTAAAAGGAAAAAAATAATTCATTATTTTTTATAATCTATTATTTTCTGAATTATTTTAACACAACTTCTGGCTTTGTGGTGCTTTCAAATCTATTTACTTTACTACATCCACTGCCAATAAAGAACTAAGGATTTTCTTTAATCGCTTCAGCATTACCTCCAGAATCAGTTGCTCTTTTCACATCACATTTCTCAGCTAAAGGCAAAAAAGACAAAATATCATTAAAATAATCAAATGGCTCTACGAGACAACCAAGAATTATATCGTGTACGAATAAAGCTCTATTAGCCTTCTTTTCATCGAGCTGACTCAAGTCAGATTCATCTAAATTTGTTCCTAACAAAGAAGGCAATAAGAACGTCTGAGGATTGTTGTGTCTAGAATCATTATTAACAGCATTTGAAGTCAAGTTTGCAGAGCCCAAAGTAGGAGTCGTGTGTTGTTGAGAACGCCTAGTAACTCTTACCAACTGCTGGCCAGAAGTAGTTCGGACTTGTTGCCGTTGAAATTGCATCTGTAAATCCATATATTGCGAAGCAGCAGAACCTTGAGTTCTCCTGACACCTGAGAGCTGAGAGAGCAATTCAGTTATTGGATCTATGTCTCTTGAAGGGCTCGATGGAGTCAAAGAAGCTAACGAACCAGTAGCAAAATTGAGGTTTGAACGTCTGGGCCTAGTAGTTATATTACGAGTAGTAGGAGCCGGTGTGGTTCGGTTGGAATGTCTTGTAGATGTTTCATCCAGAAAAGATGCTAGGTCCCTTGTAGGGCTTCTGTGTTCTACTGTCAAATGTTCAGCAAAGTTTTCAGTCACTAAATTTGGATAACCATATGGTAATGATGCACAAATAGGGCAAACAATTTCATGATCAGCATTGGCATGTTCTGCATTGACATGGTCCAATAAGGCACTATCAGAGAAACCGAACTTTCCACAATAAGGGCATGTGAACGATTGGGGCTGGTCTGTATTGAAAGCTTCACCACTGTAATACAGTTCCAAGTCGGATCTTGTGAGAATACACTGCATAGGATGTTGAGACGTATGGCGAATGCTGGTAGCTCCTGCTTCATAGCAAGCAGAACACAAATCATAATCGAAACAAACTAAACACTTCCATCTTTTACCACGAAAATTGCCATTCAAACAGGAATCACAGCTAACACCTTCATGCCTCATCATTTAGGTCAGTTATTTTCTCGCTGGTTTACTAGAAAATTTAGAACCACAAAGAACTGAGGCAAGTGAAACCATCTGCATTTTTTTATTTATTTTACATTGAGTGGGAAGGTATTGTTAGAACATCTTCCGGCAGCTTTAAATACATTTCACAGATAGGAGAGTTCAAACTACACCATTCACTTAAAATAAAAAAACTCGGAGAAAAAAAAGGGCATTTAAAAGCTTGTTCTTAAATTTAGTTTCGATACAAAATATTGTAATATTGCACAGAGACGGGCTGTCCCATAGCTCCACTCCACGGTAACCAGATCCAGTGTAGCCAACGTGATTCCTAATTTGTATTTCTTGTACTAACGGATAAATCGTTTATATTTATTGATCTCATAAAATAATTATGCCCAATCATCTTTAATATTTTAAATTTAATAATGGCTTGATATCTAAATTTCTTTCATAAGCATTATTTAGTCAAATAATATTCCGTATGATCATCATCATAAAAACATGGATGCATATTAGTCATAACCTAAAACAAAATTTTAATTTTAGTTTGAATTCGTTATTGACTTACTAATAAAAATTATAGTAGTTATTATATCATAATCGAAAACGGTATAAAACTTTTGAAATGAACTTGGAGAAACCAGAAACGTTGCATACAGCTTTCTATGCGTTTTCAATGTAAAAAAAGTTACCATTCACAGGAAATAATCAATCTTATATAATTTATGGAAATTAAATATTATAGAGCCATTTACACAGAAAGCAACTATTAAATGGCAAGCACGAACGTGTAAACGAAATTTTTTGTTTGCTTTCTCATTTTTCTCTGTAATCATGGCCGATCCACCAACTCTCGGTTTTTGAAAACTGTTTGGTACAAATGATAAAGAAGGATTTATTATTATTTTTGTTTTTAATCAAAGGAGTTTAAATCAAAATATTTCATGATAACACAAAAGCCGTTGATAACACAACCTACACTATGTTGATTAATGCGGTTGACTTTCGACTAGTTCACATTACTTCAGTCTATCTTTCGTCTGGAAGAAGAGTGCCAAAATCCAAAAAATTAACTTGTACAGGACACGCATCTGTTGTGATCATTATTCCGGTTTCTCAACTATATAGAAGACTTCTTTGACTGCTCATCAGAATTAAATATTGAATGTAAAAAATAGGGTATGTTTCTAAAAGAAAATATACTGCGGTTTGAAATCATTCCATTAAAAAAAAAACCTATTGTGGCACTCTTCTTTCAAACGAACGATATCTGTACTACTCAACCAACATCATCAGTGGCGGTCCCAGGGGGGGGGGAGGGATAGTGGGGATCAATCCCCCCCGAAATTTCGACGAAAAAAAAAATTAGTGGGATGAATTAAAAAAATTAATTACGCATCTAACTTTTACCAGTTTTCTAGGGAAGTTTAGTTTAATTTCGACTTGAATTTTTTATACAGAACTTTGTATATGAACTTAATGTATAAGGATAAGCAAATAAATTGTGCTATTTTTACGTTTTTTTTTTTTTTTACCGACCAATCCCTCCCCGATTTTTTTTTTTCTGGAACCGCGCCTGAACATCATAGTGAGTTGTGAATAAATAATTTTACTACATACAATGGCGGCCGTTGCCATTACCATTACAGATTTTTATTGCCAGCGTGTTCTTCATTGTCGGCCAAGAGGATTTTGATTACGGCCCAGCTTTTTGATCGACGAAGAAAAAGTATGCAGGAATTTGTGAAGGATTTATAGCTAGTTGAGGTTGACAAGTTGAACCTTGAATATATGAGGGCTCTAGAAGCTTTAAGTAATATCGGACACTTATCATTCTATGGTTGAAAGATTTTTAGTCTAAGTTTCTTAAATCGAGCAACGTGATTCGACACATCCATTCATCTTTCTAGCTTATGGATAATATATTAAGAAGAATTCGACTTCCTTTTTTACCTACGACTTGGTTCGGTTCGGCCTGACATGGTTAAGTTGCACACACTTTTCCGACACTTTTGTTGTGAATTCGCGATATTATTTTTAAAAAAGGAAAAATATTTTTTAACTTCTATAACTATATCTGATTCTTGTGTTTCAGAAATATGGAAATCACCCTGACATAAAAAGTCGTTTATATTCATTTAAATAATTATTATTTTATAATATTCAATATACATATTATTATATCATTATACTGGGTGTCCCAGACCTAGTGTAAAAATCTTGGGTCAGACTGCATGCTAAACGGGGTAGAATGGCGCAAAAACTAGTTTCCTATCTCAATCTGTTGAAGAGATAGAGTTGTTTTTGTTTTTATTTTTAAAATCTTACTTTTTTTCTGAAAAATGGCAGTTTTCTCTACTTAAATTTAGCGTAGAAACAAAAACGATGATATTTTCTTAATGAGCATTAAATTTCCTAAAAGATGAGTTAGGTCTGGTTATTTTAAACCCACTTTCAGCGGGTCTTTCAACGCGCAAAACACAAAACATTTATTTAAACTTAAATTTTTAATAGTATTTGAAAATTCCATGCTCCTCACTGGAGCACCCTAGAAGCCATCAAATTTCCTAAAAAATGGAGAATTTAGTTAGCTTTCTAGTGGTGTAACCCATGAAACAATTGTACTTCATCTTTTGAGTCTAAAAGAAGTTTTTCTCATGAAAAACACGCTAGAGAATAAAAACTTGAATGCTTCGCGTACCTGCTAGAAAACCTACTTGATGGAAAAAAAAAATTATTTATTTTATCTCTTGTCCATATGCATGAAGGGTAAAGAGTTGTGAAGGTGGCAAGCCCTACCCCCCTCCCCCCCAAAAAAACATATAAAAATAATCTTATCTTATATAAAATATCTTATATAAAATAATCTTATCTTATAGGGAGTCAAGGGGGTGGGGAGACCCAAATCCTTGCTGATTATCTAATGTATAATACTTATAAAAAATAAGAATTTAGGATTATTTTTAAGAAATAATACACCAACAGAAAAATGACATTTCATAATGTGCCCTGCTATCATTAGCCCAGAGTATGATATCACGTTTTGATTGGAATTAGTGTTATTTTTCTATTGGTGTATTTAATTTTTCAAATAATCCTAAATTATTTTTTTTTATAAGTATTATAAACAAAAAGTACCTTTATGGAACATTAGATAATCAGCAAGGATTTGGGTCTCCCTCCCCCCTTGACTCCCTATAAATAAGATTATTTTATTTTTACTTTCACTTACCTATATATGAAATATATAGTAAGTGGAAGTATTGCGATCGTGAAAATTTTCGACTTCCGTTTTTCAACGGAAATACACGTTTTGGGGTCCCCTGAGTCGAAATGACCAAGTCCCGCGAAATGGTCTGTGTGTGTGTGTGTGTGTATGTGAACAGACTAGCTCAAAAACTATAAACCGTGCGATCCTGAAATTGGGTATTTAGTGTAGGTATATGCCCGCGATGTGACAGTGTAAATTTCATCAAAATTACTTAAAGGGAGGGGGTACTTTACTTAATAACTTTTTAGGTTTTTTTCGATTTTCTCAAAAACGGCTCTAACGATTTTGATTAAACTGAGTATTTGATGTATTAATATGCCCAAGATATGACTGTAAAAATTTCATCAAAATTGATTAACCGGAGGGGGGACTTTACTTAATAAATTTTGTATCATTTTCACGCGTTTTTTTTATTTACTCAAAAACGGCTTTAAAGATTTTGATCAAACTGGGCATTTAATGTATGTATATGCCAAAGATGTGATAGCCAATATTTCATCAAAATTGATCAACCGGAGGGGGGACTTTACTTAATAAATTTTGTATCATTTTCACGTTTTTTTTTTTTATTTACTCATAAACGGCTTTAACGATTTTGATCAAACTGGGTATTTGATGTATGCATACGCCCAAGATGTGATAGCCAACATTTCATCAAAATTGATCAACCGGAGGGGGGACTTTACTTAATAAATTTTGTATCATTTTCACGGGTTTTTTTATTTACTCAAAAACGGCTTTAACGATTAACAAAAATAAGATATGAATGTAGAAAAATGTGTGACTTTGGGAAATGATATTTAACAAAACACGTCAATTTCTAATCTAAGTAAGTTGGTAAGTGAAAGTTGTGTGTTGCGCGCACGCACCAGATTTTTTTTTTGGGGGGAGGGGAGGGCTTGCCACCTCCACAACTCTTTACTCCTCATGCATATGGACAAGAGATAAAATAAATAATAATTTTTTTCATAAGATAATAATTTAAGACTATAATAAATAGGGATCAGATTTTTATGTATTTAAAAATGCCAAATATTTAATTAAAATATACATTTATTTTCGTCAAATATGTGATTTTCTTAAAGTATTTAAGGAAATTGGACATTTTTTTGATGATATTTTTTTTGCCAGTTACAATGAGTTATAGAAGAAAAGAACATTTTTACAATTTATGATAATTTGTTTGTTTTGTTTTTTAACGTTACTTTTGCCTATCAAGGTATAATTAGGATAGGGATCTTTATCGAGTACCTGACATCGTACAGAATCGGGAACTCCATTTTACGTTCTATCTGCATAGCCAAGGATTTTTTACTTCTATTAAAAAATCCTAGGGCCACCGCGCGACCTTTAATATTGTGGATTGCTATGCAAACCACTACACCACAGTTGACCCCATTTATAATAATTATTAGGAGCCAAAGACCATTTATAAAACTTATGATTATGAAAGATGTGTTAAATTTTCAATTTTGAAAACTTCATTCTTCGAAATTTTTTGCAACCATATGGAATTTCAAATGTTGGAACGTAGGATGGAATTGTAACTGCTAAAAGATCGTTCAACATCTACAGATGTTATAAGTGCCTTGTTAGAAGAAGTTATCTCGTAGGGGGTAAAGGGTACACGATGTTCAGAGGTGACTTCTGTTCCGCTGATTTTTACAACTTATAATAATTATTTCGAGTGCAGAAATCTGGCAGATGATCTCCCACCCTTTGTTTTTGCTCAGTACATCTGCCAGTTTTGATCTAATAAAATATCAATGTCACCTTCACAACTCTTTACCCTTCATGCATATGGACAAGAGATAAAATAAATAATATTTTTTTTCCATCAAGTAGGTTTTCTAGCAGGTACGCGAAGCATTCAAGTTTTTATTCTCTAGCGTGTTTTTCATGAGAAAAACTTCTTATAGACTCAAAAGGTGAAGTACAATTGTTTCATGGGTTACACCACTAGAAAGCTAACTAAATTCTCCATTTTTTAGGAAATTTGATGGCTTCTAGGGTGCTCCAGTGAGGAGCATGGAATTTTCAAATACTATTAAAAATTTAAGTTTAAATAAATGTTTTGTGTTTTGCGCGTTGAAAGACCCGCTGAAAGTGGGTTTAAAATAACCAGACCTAACTCATCTTTTAGGAAATTTAATGCTCATTAAGAAAATATCATCGTTTTTGTTTCTACGCTAAATTTAAGTAGAGAAAACTGTCATTTTTCAGAAAAAAGTAAGATTTTAAAATAAAAACAAAAACAACTCTATCTCTTCAACAGATAGAGGTAGGAAACTAGTTTTTGCGCCATTCTATCCCGTTTAGCATGCAGTCTGACCCAAGATTTTTACACTAGGTCTGGGACACCCAGTATATTGACTGATTATCTTATAAAAATCGCACGTCGGCAAGAGATAGTTAATCTTCCATGATATTTTAGCGAGCACAGGCTATAATAAATAGGGATCAGATTTTTATGTATTTAAAAATGCCAAACATTTAATTAAAATATACATTTATTTTCGTCAAATATGTGATTTTCTTAAAGTATTTAAGGAAATTGGACATTTTTTTGATGACAATGGAATTTTTTTTACAAGTTATAATGATTTATAGAAGAAAAGAACATTCTTACAATTTATGATAATTTGTTTTTTAACATCACTTTTGCCTACCAAGGTATAATCTAGGGATCTTTAACGAGTACCTGACATCGTACAGGATCGGGACTTCCATTTTACGTCCGAGGACAGCAGTGCCAAGGATTTTTTACTCCCATTAAAAAATCCTAGGGTCACCGCGCGACCTTTAATATTGTGGATTGCTATGCTAACCACTACACCACAGTTGACCCCATTTATAACAATTATTAGGAGCCAAACATCATTTTTACAACTTATGATTATGAAAGATGTGTTAAATTTTCAATTTTGAAAACTTCATTCTTCGAAATTTTTTGCAACCATATGGAATTTCAAATGTTGGAACGTAGGATGGAATTGTAGCTGCTAAAAGATCTTTCAACATCTGCAGATGTTATAAGTCCCTTGTTGGAAGAAGTTATCTCGTAGGGGGTAAAGGGTACACGATGTTCAGAGGTGACTTCTGTTCCGCTGATTTTTACAACTTATAATAATTATTTCGAGTGCAGAAATCTGGCAGATGATCTCCCACCCTTTGTTCTTGCTCAGTACATCTGCCAGTTTTGATCTAATAAAATATCAATGTCACCTTCACAACTCTTTACCCTTCATGCATATGGACAAGAGATAAAATAAATAATAATTTTTTTCCATCAAGTAGGTTTTCTAGCAGGTACGCGAAGCATTCAAGTTTTTATTCTCTAGCGTGTTTTTCATGAGAAAAAACTTCTTTTAGACTCAAAAGGTGAAGTACAATTTTATCATGGGTTACACCACTAGAAAGCTAACTAAATTCTACATTTTTTAGGAAATTTGATGGCTTCTAGGGTGCTCCAGTGAGGAGCATGGAATTTTCAAATACTATTAAAAATTTAAGTTTTAATAAATGTTTTGTGTTTTGCGCGTTGAAAGTCCCGCTGAAAGTGGATTTAAAATAACCAGACCTAACTCATCTTTTAGGAAATTTAATGCTCATTAAGAAAATATCATCGTTTTTGTTTCTACGCTAAATTTAAGTAAAGAAAACTGCCATTTTTCAGAAAAAAAGTAAGATTTTAAAATAAAAACAAAAACAACTCTATCTCTTCAACAGATTGAGATAGGAAACTAGTTTTTGCGCCATTCTACCCCGTTTAGCATGCAGTCTGACACAAGATTTTTACACTAGGTCTGGGACACCCAGTATATTGATTGATTATCTTATAAAAATCGCACGTCGGCAAGAGATAGTTAATCTTCCATGATATTTTAGCGAGCACAGGCTATAATAAATAGGGATCAGATTTTTATGTATCTAAAAATGCCAAACATTTAATTAAAATATACATTTATTTTCGTCAAATATGTGATTTTCTTAAAGTATTTAAGGAAATTGGACATTTTTTTGATGACAATGGAATTTTTTTTACAAGTTATAATGATTTATAGAAGAAAAGAACATTTTTACAATTTATGATAATTTGTTTGTTATGTTTTTTAACGTCACTGTTGCCTATCAAGGTATAATTAGGATAGGGATCTTTATCGAGTACCTGACATCGTACAGAATCGGGACCACCATTTTACGTTCTATTTGAAGACAGCGTAGCCATTAAAAAATCCTAGGGCCAACGCGCGACCTTTAATATTGTGGATTGCTATGCAAACCACTACACCACAGTTGACCCCATTTATAACAATTATTAGGAGCCAAAGATCATTTTTACAACTTATGATTATGAAAGATGTGTTAAATTTTCAATTTTGAAAACTTCATTCTTCGAAATTGTTTGCAACCATATGGAATTTCAAATGTTGGAACGTAAATGGAATTGTAACTGCTAAAAGATCGTTCAACATCTACAGATGTTATAAGTGCCTTGTTGAAAGAAGTTATCTCGTAGGGGGTAAAGGGTACACGATGTTCAGAGGTGACTTCTGTTCCGCTGATTTTTACAACTTATAATAATTATTTCGAGTGCAGAAATCTGGCAGATGATCCCCCACCCTTTGTTTTTGCTCAGTACATCTGCCAGTTTTGATTTGATCAGAGCTTCCTTACTCCGAGATATTCCTTCCACCTTTACGATGACCTTTTTAAAGTTAGCCACGTTTTCTGTCAGTGGAACATTTTAGGACTAAAGCTGGGTAATGGCCTGTGCGAGAAATACGCAATTGTTAGAATTGAAGGCAAGGTTCAACGTTCTTTAAATTAGGTTTCCGAATAAAGACTTGGCTGTATTTATCGCTACTGCTTTGTCTTCGAATGCGAAAGGACATTCTTGATTTTATCGTAGTTCTCGTCACTTCTCGCCGGTCACTGATTAGAAGCATTCTCTGTAAATTAGAATAACCTTTATACCCACTGTGATTCACAGCCCTGCAGTATGTGGTTCACAGTTCCTGTCAATCACCTCCAAATTATGAAAATATGCCCAAAATGAAAAATATGTGGAAATATGTACTTATTATGGTTAAATATGTGGAAATATGTATTCATGTTGATCAAATATATATAATTATGCAATAACATCCAAATATGTGGAAATATGTGAAATAAAAGTAGGCTCAAACGATTTAAAAAGTGTCAGTATGAACACTTTTTAAAAACGTCTGTAAATTGCCTATAAAAAAATATGTAAATACATACGAATCCAACCCCTAATAATAATCTTAAAGATATTTTTATTTTCATTGCAGAAGGTGCTAAAATAAAATGTTTTTTAAAGTTTGATTGTAGGAGATAGTTATGTGATATATCTTAAAATATTATCGTCATTTTTGTCTGTTAAAATTAAATATCGCATAAGTAGTTTTAGGAAAAAATTAGATAAAGTATTATAAGGAAATAGAATAGTGGTTAGCATGGCAACCTACAATACTAAAGGTCGCGGGTTGTTGGCCCTAGGATTGTTTTAATGGGAGTAAAAAATCCTTAGCTATGCCGTCCCTCGGATAGGACGTAAAATGGAAGTCCCGAGCATGTACGATGTCAGAATTCGTTAAAGATCCCTATCCTAATTATACCTGGATAGACAAAATTTAGGACTCCCACTGTACCTAGTACCTAGCTTTAGTAGCATACAGGGGCGTTTAACAAGCATCCACTCCTTCTTTTAATGCTAATATATCCAATGGAAAAATGTTATAAATAATGTAAAAATATTTTTTTCCCATTATTTTTGTACAAAATGATAGTTTTCTTTATCCGCTTAAAAATGAAAAAAACAATCACTGACATATGACTATTTTTAACAGAGTTACGGTCTATTTTATATTTGATCACATCGCATGTCGGCAAGATGGTTATACAACCCGAAATACATCAAATTTGAGTTATGCAGACCGTTAGAATTAGAATGTCTATAGCCTACAATCTAGCAGCCTACAATCTAAAAGTCGCACTAGCACTTTTTAATGGAAGTAAAAAATCCTTAGCTATGCCATCCCTCGGATAAGTCGTAAAATGGAGGTACCGAGCCTGTACGATGTCAGGTGCTCATTAAAGATCCCTATCCTAATTAAATGTGGATAGGCAAAATTTAGGACTTCCACTGTAGCATCCTCCGATTAGCCTTAGTGGCATAAAGTGACCTTAAATTAAACAAACAAGGAAATAGAATCATTTGTAACGTGAAACAAAACATATGGTTTATAATAGTTCTAGACCCGCTGTTGGACGAACTAACAGTTGGAACAAACTGTCATAGTACATATTTGTGACTAAGATGTTCGAGTACCATCTACGCTGGCCTAGAACCTTCGAGGCTATTCTTCTTACGACTAAATATAAGGAGCGATGGACTGGAGAGTTATTCTTGTTCTGAAGCTCAAGTCTTTTGGTTATTTCTGTGTTACAAAGTTATAATTTTTGTAACCTGTTTAAATATTTATGTGGCATTGAAAATTGTTATTTTAGTTCAATAAAAATTGTTTAACCCACGTAAGTGTTACAGTATAATATTGATAATATAATTACGATATAATATTTTATTTATGTATAAAACTGATATTTATGTATTATATTATTGTCCCCGGAGTCCGATGTCGTACATTCCCTTCTTAATAACCGATTTTCACATGAAAATGTCCGAAAGTCCGTACACTTCAAATACTCAATTTAGTCGATTTTTATTGAGATTATTGTAGAAAATGTTGCTAACAGCTGAAATTCTGTTGTTATTTAGAATCGGACTCCGAGGTCCGATTTTCGATAAAGAATGGCGTAAATCCTATATCGGCCTGTCCTGCGCCTATTATGTCTAGTTCCAATCCTTACCAAGATATAATGCCCTCGAGACGCTCATATAATTCCCTTTTAATCAAAAGATAACGCTTTCGTCAAAGTATTCCCATCGGACCCCGACGTCCGATATCTTCTGTGGCACATGGTAGCAGTCGGACCCCGGGGACCGATACCGTCCAATTCAGGATACCCCTAAAATACGGCGCCGCACCTAACGTGTAAAAGACAAACTCTTTGCTACAAGGTGTTGTAAAACCTTTAAAGCAAT
Source organism: Aelia acuminata (assembly GCA_911387785.2). Taxonomy (NCBI): domain Eukaryota; kingdom Metazoa; phylum Arthropoda; class Insecta; order Hemiptera; family Pentatomidae; genus Aelia; species Aelia acuminata. Next base: position 1,725,632 of record OU426981.1, on the reverse strand, counting down.
AAAGAATATTCTATTCTAATCTATTCTATTCCATCAAAAACCTTAATAGATTTATATTATAATTCTCACCTGAAACGAAGATAAAGAAGTATATGAAAGTTGTTTTATAAGCGCACAAGACAGCATTTTTTAAATGTAAATTGGACAAGAACATTTTACTCCCCCTTTAGGTTTTACTTTTGAAGTTTTATAGCCACTGTTGGCGAATTCATTATCTTGCCAGACGACATAAAAAGTTAGGATTAAGTATCAGATTGAATTGAAAAAAAAAAAAAAAAAAAAATGCAGAAGAATAAAACCAAAAACAAATGCAAGAGCTAATGATGGGGCGGTATTTCGGTAGCGACCAATAAATTCGGGGATGGCTAAAGGCTTATCTCTGGAACAGGCATTTTTTCACTGGAGCGTTCGTGGAAGAGTCACTCAACGCGAACGGGGAAGGCTCGCTGGGATTTTTTATAGCCTCCTTTTGTTGCCTTACCTCTCTCCTCTTTTAGTTTTCTTTCTTTTTTTTTTTTTTATTGAAATAGAATGGAGCTATGCACAAGGCGGCTCGGTGCCTCCCTGGTACAGTCTAAGCAGGCTTTTTGTATCCCGGATAATTTATAACATTGTTGCTAATAGATGTTTATCTTTATATAAATAAAAATCTCGTGTCATGATGTTTGTTGGGGGTAAAATCAGAAACTACTTAACCGATCTTTATAAAATTTTGCTCATTTTGTGTAGTTTTGTCCAACTTAGGCAACAGGTATGGTAGTATTTATGCCCATTATTGGCCTCAATATTACTTTTTTGTAGTGTCCGACCGAAACGAAAATTTTAGCCGAAACCGAAACCGAAACCGAATTTCGGCCATAGAACTAGTTTCGGGCCGAAACCGAAACTGATTTACGTGTCTGTATATAATACATATAAGTGTGTAATATGTCTAGTTTAGCAATAATATCAATGAAAGCTTATATAATAACATAAATTTAACTCAATTATTCATTTAATAAGTGAGCTGGCATACAAGAGTGGTAAAACAGCTGCATTAGTAAGGTTAAAGGATCGAATCCCGGCCCCCTCCTTCCTAGTACGGCTGGTCCCCGTGGGATGTTAACTAGTACAGCGCTAAAAGTTGAAATAATCTTGAAATGACAGGCTGATATCAGTAAAAATTCATATTATCATGCCTAAATAATAAATAATATGGTAAAACTTTGCCATAATAAAGCCGATAGAATACAAAATGACGGCCGATTGAATAAGTAAAGCTGTATGTCAGAATCTATTTAGTCTACTGAGTCAGTTTTGGTCCCAAATGTTAGCGGATTTAATCTAGTTCGAAAATTTATAGAATAGTTTTTGGTCGAAAACGTGCTTCTTCATGGTACAAATTGAGACAAGTTTTAGGGATGTTATTGGTGAACCGCCGGAGGGAAGGGGGCTGTCAAGATAGAACAAAGACCAAAACCTACTACCACCATTTGATGCAACTTTCAATGACAAGGTTACTGAATAAAATATTTTTTTCACTTTTGAGTTGAATCTGTGGACATGTCGACTAATTTAAGTTTAAGTATTTAGAATAAATATTCTTATTTATGTTAATCTTTTTTTTTAGAAATCAAATTTCATTATCAATGAGGAGATGATTAAAAACACAAAAAGGTTCTTAACGCTAAAGAATAAATACTATTCTTTACACTTAAAGTAAAGGATTCTGTTTGAAAAGCATGCTTTCATTACATGTCAAGACTTGATTTGATTTATGAGCACATTTCTGTTTGTCACTATTAATTTTTTGTCTCCTCACCCAACTTAAGGTTTTGGATCAATTAAAGATATCAAAAGAATGAAAAAATCTATGTTCCACCGAAATGCAATACAAGTGTAATTAACTAAAATAACAGATACCTCCCACTATTAAATCCAATGGTGTTAAATGCCATGAAAGAGATCGAGCTTACAAACTGAAATCGTGTAGTCCAACTTTCTTCTTGGAGATATCAAGACACAGGAGCTAGTTTCGGCCTGGCCGAAGGTTCGGCCAATTTTTGGCCGAAACCCGGTTTTTCGGCCGTAATTGGCCGAAACCGAAACTTCGGTCGGTCACTACTTTTTTGTAATATTACTTATTATAGGGGGAGCGGGGTTGGTTGGCAACAGTTTTCACTTTTTTGATAGTTGAGTCGTTCCTGTTAATATAATCCCAATAGGGCTAATGCAATTGTAACACTCCAAGTATTAGAGTACTTCAAATATTTTTTTTCACCACATAATATTTAATACTAAGATCACAGAAAATTGAAGAAATCGTCAATCTAGAGTAAGCCAATTAACCCCCTTTGTGGGGTAGGTTGGCCTAGAAGGTGGAGTTGTTTAGCCATCTCACTCAAGTACTGCCTGACACATATTATTGTCATTAAAAGTTGCACTATAATGGTATAATAATTTTGAATCGCTTTTTAACAACTTTTAAGGAAAAATAGAATGACAATAGAAGAAGACAGAAGTTTAGACTGTCGTCACTTTCTGCGTAAGAAAAGTAGTTGCTCTCATCCTCCTCGCTGGAACTAAAGACAATTGGTAGTTTCGCCTTTGTTTATGTTTACCTTGCTTTTGTGAATTGCTACTTCGCCAACAAACCCTAGTTGAAGAGAACCAACTAACCCCAGAGGAGAGATCATATGAAAGATGGCTGCCAGGACAGTAGAGAACAATCAAACAAGAAACTGGTTCGTCGAAAGGTTAGGTTTTTCAAAGGAGTTTGGGGCTATGTAAACAGGATCGGAGTCGAATGTTTTGCCATGCCATTAATCCAAATTTACTGAAAATATAAAAATTTACTTACATGTTGTAAAATCAATCTCTTCTCTACACTGTTAGCATCGGATTGAAGACTCAGGACAAGACTCCCGAGGTCGAGCGGGTCACATGGTACAATGGTGGGGCCTTCACAACAGATGTGACGGAACTATAAGCCAATGGCCAACCTACCCCCTATGCCAACCAACCCCGCTCTTCCCTACTATAATTTGTAAGTTCTATAAATTTTCAACAGATGACGGTATTAGTTGTTATTGAGACAAAACTTCATTTTCATTCGATAATTAGGGAGGGTAAGCATAATAGTTATTTATTATACAAGTGACGAAAGTAGATCATTTTACAACTCGAGTGAATCGTTTACCCACACGAGCGAAGCGAGTGTGGTAATTTCACGAGAGTTGTAAATTCTACTTTTTTCACGAGTGTAATATTAAATTTTTTCAGTAATCGTGTAATACATGATCAGATCTAACCAGAATATGAATAAAATTAGGATGTTGTGAAGATTATGGTATGTTGTTGGTAGGTTATAAGCATGGTTGTGAAGTAGTGCAGTTATAAACAAGTGCAGGTTATAAACAAGGAAGGTAATTATTATTATATTTAAATTTTAAAATATATTGATTATTTCCACCAATAATTCATTCACATTTCAATTTATTTTGTTAAAATACATTCTTACAATGTTAAGAAACATTTAAAAGCATTTAATTTCCAACTTCAAATTATTTTTTAATTTATACTTATTACTAATTAAGAAGGCAATTCACTTTCTTCACTCTATTGCAAAATGTTTCACTTTCTTCACTCATTTCAGTTTAGTAATGTTACCATTATTCAACGATTACAGAAAAATCTATTTTTTTACGGCTTGGACTAGGAAAATCCGTGTTTTTTCCATGGCAAATTATGTGTCGCCTTTTCACGTGTGGGGAAAACGTCAAATTTATTAGTTTTAGCAAAAGATAGGATAACCAAAATCATTATGTACCTGAGTATAACCTCCTGATAAGACATATCATCATTTGTTATATTCTGAACTCAATTAATATGTATTAGGGCAAAAGATTACATTGGTACATATTTGATAACTGTCTATTGTGATTGTACTAAACCCTGTTCCAATTATATTCTTTATTAGTTAATTTTACATTCATTAACACAATATGGTGAAATATAAGATGTAAAAAATAAAAACTTTAACCCATCTAAATTCTTTATCAAAACATTTTTAAATTTGGCGTCAAGTTCTATTTAAAATTCCGTTGTTTTTTATATTGGCTGAAACGTTTTTATCTTTATCAGTGAGAATTATGGTTTGACCATAAAAAAGAATGGGATATAACTAATTCAACGCTTTAAGGTCTGGCCACACATGTCCGCACCGGATCCGCACCGTAGCAATAATACAGGTTATGCTCAGAATATTTTTAATTTAACTTACATATTACCTTTAGTTATGCCTAAAGTTCAAGCCACACATGTCAGACAAAGGCCACTTTAGGCATAACTAAAGGTAATATGTAAGTTAAATTAAAAATATTCTTAACATAACCTGTATTATTGCTACTATGCGGATCCGGTGCGGACATGTGTGGCCAGACCCTTATAGCTACTGAGCCACAGCAAGGAGTGGCAGAGTCTGCTCGTATACATAAAAATCTGGTGCGTGCGCGCAACACACAACTTTCACTTACCAACTTACTTAGATTAGAATTTGACGTGTTTTGCTAAATATCATTTCCCAAAGTCACACATTTTTCTACATTCATATCTTATTTTTGTTAATCGTTAAAGCCGTTTTTGAGTTAATAAAAAAACCCGTGAAAATGATACAAAATTTATTAAGTAAAGTCCCCCCTCCGGTTGATCAATTTTGACGAAATGTTGGTTATCACATCTTTGACATATAAATACATCAAATACCAAGTTTGATCAAAATCGTTAAAACCGTTGTTGAGTAAATAAAAAAAACATGTGAAAATGATACAAAATTTATTAAGTAAAGTCCCCCCTCCGGTTGGTCAATTTTGATGAAATTTTTACAGTCATATTTCATGCATATAAATAGATCAAATACTCAGTTTAATCAAAATCGTTAGAGCCGTTTTTGAGAAAATCGAAAAAAACTTAAAAGTTATTAAATAAAGTACCCCCTCCCTTTGAGAAAATTTGATGAAATTTTTGCTGTCACATCGCGGGCTTATACATACTCTAAGTACCCAATTTCAGGTTCGCACGGTTTATAGTTTTTGAGCTAGTCTGTTCACACACACACACACAGACACACAGACACACACACACACACAGACCATTTCGTGGGACTTGGTTATTTTGACTCAGGGGACCCCAAAACGTGTATTTCCGTTGAAAACCGGAAGTCGAAAATTTTCACGATCGCAATACTTCCACTTACTATATATTTCATATATAGGTATGTGAAAGTAAAAATTATGGGCCAAAAATTATAATAAAATAAAAGTATATATAAATAATGAAAAAATAGAACATAATCATGATGTCAATAAGTTTTATAAATATACATATATAAGGGGTCTAGGAGAAAACATCAAAAAATCTATTGAAGATTATGATGTAGGTGAATATAAATTGTTTTAAGCCGACAAATAAAGTGGGCAACATATACAGCAATATGAAAGATAAAATAAATGTTAAAAACCAATCCGAAGTAGTCTATAAAATACCTTGTTTGGATTGCCCAGCAATATACATTGGTGAAACTAAGCAATATGTTCCTGACCGGATTTACCAACGTAAAAATTATGTGAAAGATATAGAAAAAAATTGACAAAAAACAGGTCTAGTGGAACATGTATGTAAATAAAACACAGCATAGGTTTGATTTTGATGGAGTTGAGGTGCATGCATAGGGAATCAAGCGTATATAAGAGAAGAATGCTCGAAGCCATGTCAATTTAAGAGAATATTGATAAGACTGTAAATTTTAAAAATGACTCCAAAAATTTAAACAAATTCTATGGGGAAATTCCAACTAAAATTAATTATTGATTTTCCTTATATTAAAAGAAGTTATATGTCTGGTAATTTATATAAAAATTTATATTATGAATTTTAAAATTTTAGAAAATTAATAAATAATAAAATACGAATATGAATATGATATGAACGAGTATGAATTTTAACCATGATTTTAATTAATATTTTCAAATTGTTTATTTAAGTAACCGTGAAGTTACATTGTTGGAGGGGATAAGGGGACTAGTAAAATAATCCATTTGACTGTGACACCTAAAGTGACTACAGTTTTTAACTAGTAAAAAGATTATTAATTTTTGACTAGGGTAGTCAGCCTATTTTATTTGAACAATTGTGGTCACAGGTGGGTAAAAACATATTTCATCACTTAATTGTTATTTTAATTTGTTAAGTTCAAAAGTATTGAAATTCTAAATTTTAGGCCTTCTTCTTGAAAATGGCTTAGTGCCGAAACGTTGAACCGAATATTGTAAACATATTGTGAGGTTAATAAAGGATCAAATTTTTTATTTTAAAACTTGACTACTATCTGCTTAGCCTCAAGACTAATATAAAATTATTATAAATATTATTGTTAATGCCGCTTGGATTATAATCACTCCATCATGATCTACCTATCTGGTGTAAGAAGAAACAAGAATGTGTAAGAAATAAGATATTCGATTTGTGAGTTATTGAAGACGGGAAGCGAAATTAAAAATCTGCCGATTGCCAATAACTTAATTATCGAGTCCCTTTTAGGTTGGCAACCAAGACATCTTTTTCAGTTTATCACATTATTTGGTACAGTGAGTGTCGATGTCCGTGTTTTTTTTTTGTTCTAAATTTTTACTTTTTTAAATAATTGTTAGTTATGATCAAACTTTTAACATCGTATTAGTGATAGTGAAAGTGCGAAATTCATAGAAGACACAAACATTTTGAAAATTGGATGTAAGTAGATCATTGAAAATTTTTTGACAACGCTTAATAAGTGCTTTTTAAACGCATACACACTTCTTTGCTTTAAATCTTTTATAAATCAATTTTCCTATTTAATACGATAAAAATTACTTATTTTGAATACACTTTATGGCTTGAGTTTATAAAATATTTTTAGCCCTTAATTCGAAATTGATAAATACATTTTTAAATAAATAGATAACAAATATATTAAAAGGATTAAAATGATAAACATATTGTTTTAGCTACATTTTTAATAAATAGAAAATATTTATCTTTAAAATTAAATCTTTAAAATAAGATAAATATTTATCTTTAAAATAAGATGATTACTTCTTCTTACAAACTTTAACATAAGTTATGGTTATTTTTTATTGTTGTTGAATTATACTATATTTAAAAAATTCATATCTTGGAACTACATGCAATTGAAGAATGAGGAATTGAATATTTAAAGCCTACTTACAAGCATTGTGTGTGATTAATAATATTACTCAGTCATAAAGATCAGCGTTTTCCTAGTTTTTAAAATTATCACGACACGTAAATAAATATTTTGAACAATCACCACTGAAACTGAAGCATTAGTTTATAGATAAAATAAAATTAATGTTAATACTGGCCCGAACCGTTATAGACTGAATATTATAAATAAGGTAAGAGATGTCGCAGGAAGTGAGAGACGGTAATTATATTATAGAGAATAGAGCCTTCTGATTGGTTCACCCCTCCCTCCTACATCGTTTGAAACATTCCAGTATTTAAAAATCTCATAATATTTAAATGTTCAGTCTTCGATTGCACATAATTTAGCTTATTACTGCGTGCTTACGAATATATATACTATATACGTATATATATATATATATATATATATATATATATATATATATATATATATTTAGTAGGTAATTTATAAGTTTTTATATTTAGTTACATATATACCAGTCAGAGTTGGGCATATTTAAATAAAAATGTAATCATGATTATGACTAATAATCAAAAATGTGAATAATGATTGTAATCATCATTCACAAATCATTCTTTAGCGCGGAATCATTAATCATGAATTGTATTAATCTCTAGTCGTGGAGTATTCATGAATATAATGTATTCAACAATCATGAATGACCATTATTCATTATTAAATATTAGTCAGTAATCATGATTAAGAAGAATTCATTATTCATGATTACTCATTACTAGTTAATCATGACTAATGGGAATTCACTACTCATGATTACAGATCATTCATTAATCATGAATAATATAAATTCATTAATAATGATTACAAAAAAATCACAATTCTTAGTCCTACTAACCATGAATGATGATTGGAAATTTGTTTGCGCTTTCCATTCTTGTCAATAGACCTTTACTAATACCCATTGGAATTAGGGTCTAATTCTTTACTTGTGGCTTCAAATGCTGTTCACTTGACTACACTCACTCTTAGGACTTGTCCTTGCTCATTAGGACAACTTTTAATTCAGAAATTCATCCTCGTCTTTTAAATTTAAATGAATAATGATTATGAATATATCATATTCATGATTGATGATTGGTGAATTTTTGTTAATCATGATTGATGAATATTAGGTATTCATGATTGATGAATACTATATTAATCCTAGCTCATGAATATTTTTTATTCATGAATAATGACTTACTGAATTTATCTGCATTCGTTAATCATGAATAACTGAATACCAGTTATTCATTATTCATTTCAAATGAATACCATAAACACTCAATAATCATTAAAAATACTCCGCACTGATTATGAATAATGGTTATTCATTATTCATTTGTTTTATGATTACAATTATTCATATTCATTAATCATTATTCAGATTACAATTTGCCCAACTCTGATACCAGTCAATTGATGTTTTCTTGCCAAATTGCTAAGGCAGTTTATTTAAAATTTAAATATGCATATTCTGATAAATATTTTCTCTTCCTCGAGATTTTTTAACCAAATTGATAAGGCAGATTTATTTAAAAAATATAAAAATATGTTTTCTTCTCCTCGGGAAGTTTTTAGCATATGAAAAGTATAAAAATGCCACTATGATCGCTAAATGATTATGAGTATTTAACCAATTATGTTTGCTAATAGAGTGAACTTAATTTCGATACACAGTTTATTTCTCTCTTACTTAACTTTTCAAAATTTTCTACAGCAAAGTTAGCTATTAATAATAGTGATTGAAGTAATAATAGTGTTATAATCATTAAATACTTTACCACATTTGCTTGATGTGCAGTTGCACATCAACAAGCGGAATAATGAAAAAAAATCTGGTGCGTGCGCTCAACACACAACTTTCACTTACCAACTTACTTAGATTAGAAATTGACGTGTTTTGCTAAATATCATTTCCCAAAGTCACACATTTTTCTACATTCATATCTTATTTTTGTTAATCGTCAAAGCCGTTTTTGAGTAAATAAAAAAAACCCATGAAAATTATACAAAATTTATTAAGTAAAGTCCCCCCTCCGGTTGATCGATTGTGATGAAATGTTGGTTATCACATCGTTGGCATATACATACATCAAATACCAAGTTTGATCAAAATCGTTAAAACCGTTTTTGAGTAAATAAAAAAAAAACATGTGAAAATGATACAAAATTTATTAAGTAAAGTCCCCCCTCCGGTTGATCAATTTTGATGAAATTTTTAGTCATACTTCAGGCATATAAATAGATGAAATACTCAGTTTAATCAAAATCGTTAGAGCCGTTTTTGAGAAAATCGAAAAAAACTTAAAAGTTATTAAATAAAGTACCCCCTCCCTTTGAGAAAATTTGATGAAATTTTTGCTGTCACATCGCGGGCTTATGCATACTCTAAATACCCAATTTCAGGTTCGCACGGTTTATAGTTTTTGAGCTAGTCTGTTCACACACACACACACACAGACACACAGACACACACTCAGACCATTTCGCGGGACTTGGTTATTTTGACTCAGGGGACCCCAAAACGTATATTTCCGTTGAAAACCGGAAGTCGAAAATTTTCACGATCGCAATACTTCCACTTACTATATATTTCATATATAGGTAAGTGAAAGTAAAAAGTAAACCACGTATACAAGTTTTTACACTCGGTAAATGTTAGCTTGAAAGCGATGAATAAAAAAGGGAGAACGAGAAAGAAGGGCTACAACCTATCAGGATGCTTGGAACGGTCTCAACTGATAATATGAAACATCGATTAATCGATTAAATATTTCCGTTTCAATGTTTATAACAACAGAAGTCTCTTATGAGATAACTGATAAAATATGTTTGTAGGTATCGGTAAAAATCAACTTACACTTTAAACCCCAGGAAAATATCCCATTATAAATCAATTTTAATATCCGATTACTCGTAAACTTTTTACTCCATACTTTGCTTTAGAACTCGAAGCTTTTATCGTGAACAGTTCAAACATCGATAGACATTTTAATCGTTTGCGGGTCAGATTACAGTTTTTTTTATTGTCAGATGCTACTTTTGTATAACCCCCCCCTCCCTTTTCATTTTAGCTTTTTTTTTATCTAACTCTCCTTTCACAGCCTTACTAGTTTTATATTCTTCTCCTTTCAAATTCTTTGTCTACTAGAACGATCCTTAAGTAGGGTTAAGTGCCCTAGGACTAGAGGCACAGCAGGATGTCTGCTCATAAACGCAATTGGTTGGGTTTATTGCCATTTAAAAACCTGTTGTGTCTGAAGCATAGTACAGTGAAGAAAATTGATGCAGAGGCGACTTCCTTGAAAGGTTTTTTAAAGCTGTTGTTCTTATTATTATTAATCCATTCCACCTTCTATAATTTTAAAATAAAAAATCTTGAAAATTTTAGATTCGCGTACTACCTACTAGATTGCAGAGTAGGAAAGCAATATCGACAGCAAAATTTCGATGTTTTAAATTCAAAACATCAATGTTGATGAATTACCTATCGAGCTTGAGAACGAACTTAAGAATTACTGATTTTTACTTTCACTTACCTACATATGAAATATATAATATATACAAACAGTATTAGTAAACAAACTCTTTTTCTATGATTAAAACTTTTATGGACAAAACCCAGGGCAAAAAAGGGGTCTGTTTCAGAAGCCTACCTCCAGTTATTTTTGCCATGGTAACAGTTACTTATGATTATCATTGACTTAACCTTAAATGTTATTGAATTTTATCCATCAAAATAACTGGGTATTAATTGTTTTACTGAAACATATGTTAAATTAATCATTCTCATGTCGTGAGAATGTCACAATGAGTGGTAGACATATTTGATTTGATAGACACATTAGACACATCACAATGTCGAGGGTTTATGGGCCTTAGCGAAACGACGTAACAAAATTCAGTGTGGAACTAGCAGCAATCATTTGGATTCTTATTCATGTGAGTTTTTATGACGTCAAAGATACGCAACTTGTGATTATTTTGACCAAATATTAAGTGATATAATCAAGTTTATGCCCCCAGGAAATTAAAGTGATATATGTTTTTTTGTAAATAATTATTCAGTTAAATATAATGTTTATCAATTACTTTTGAGGTTATTTAAAAGAGTAATCAAATTGTTCTTAAAAAGTAACCGTTGCCATGGCAAAAATAACTGAAGGTAGGCTTCTGAAACAGACCCCAAAAAAGTTATTTTTTGACTCACACTTTAATTTTAATTGCTCCATATGTTTAAGTGAACCTTGAACTTTTTAAAGGAAAACATTTATCAAAAAGTTATTGGAAAAGTTTTATTGATAAAACTTTTTAGTAATAAGTTTTTCAAATACTTATAAAATGAAACTTATTTAAAAAAGTCAATGACTCTTTCGATCCCTGACTCTACATTTTCATGAATGCTTTATCCTCAGTTTTAACTGAAGAATTATAGGTTAGCCTATCATTTTTACGCGAAGTGTAGATAGTTTAGCGTTGTATAGTTCTCTCCAAAGCTTATGAAGTCCTGCGTGTGTTCGTGCGTGCATATGTGTGTGTGTGTGTTTAAAAATCCGCCTACCGCAAAACAGGTATTCCTTCGGCGAGACAGGTTCTACGACCGCGAGGTGTCGTGGGGGGAGGCGAGGGGTGGGGGGAGCCGTGGTGGTGGGGGGGCTATATAAGAGTCGATGCCCGGTGACGTCACGCATCAGCTTCAGTCGGGTAGCGATGGCGGAGGGTGTGTGTGTAGTTCGCGAGTCCTTGTTGGCCAGCCAGCTGGTCCTCAGTGTCAAGGTGGAGAAGTGCAGGCCGCAGGACTTCCTCCTCTTCCAGGACGAAGTGTGCGGAGTGAGTGTTCCTCAGGAGGACAACTGCAGGAAGAAGAGGTGCGCGGACCGCTACGACTCTTCGGAGAGCTCTGACAGGTGAGTACTCGTGTCCTTGGGCTCTGTTTTGGTTACCTTGACAACCAGTTTGTTTAGCTGTCTCTCTCGTTTTCTTAATTATATGAACTCTTGAGATTAAACTCAAGTATATTCTTATTTATTTAATTATTTCTATGATTGGAGAGTATAATGGGTTTAGACCAAAAAAAAAAAAAAAAAAAAAAAAAAAAAAATGGACAGGAATTGCTTGGGGGTGCTGTCATAGTAATTAATACAAATATGTGATATTTACTTATATTATTCTAGCCAACGTTTCGACCCAAATTTGAGGTCATCATCAAGGCTAAATGAGAAAAAAACAAAACAAATAAAACAATCAATCTGATGATTTATATAAACTGATACAAATGTGTGTGAAACATTAAACAAAATTAAATGAGTCAGATAAAATAGACTATAGACATATTTTGTAGAATTTAAAAAAAAGCTCTTAAAGTAAGGCCATGATGAAAGTAATAAACGAAAACGAGAAATATATAAAACATAGGTGAACATATAATGAGGTTACAATGGTCTGTAGTAACGAAGCCTAAATAAATAAGATGAAATGTAGTACACAAAATACAAAGCGTTGTGTAAATCGAAAATTTAAAAAAGATAAAAAAGATGGATAATATAAAAATATAATGATACAAAATAAGTTACTGAATGAATGGTAAGAGATCTTTGGATGCATTATGAGTAAAGAATAATTATAAGATTTATGTATTGAAAGTGCTTTACACTAGAAGGATGAATGATTATTAAACTGAATATGACAACTATGTAGTAGGGTATGGGACTAAAAGTATTTAAAGTGATATATTATATCACTACTATATTATATGCTACTATTACTATGAATAATAATGATATTGATATATGATTATAAATAAGGATGACCTAAAATTTGGGTCGAAACGTTGGCTATAAACAAATATGTAAATATCACATATTTGTACTTGTTAGTTGACCGCACCCCGAACCATTTCCTGTTCATATCAACGGCCAACTATCTTCCACCATGATAAAAAAATGTTTTTCTTTACATAACTTTTCAGACTTTTAACACGTAGTAGACGAGACATTGATAAACAAATTGAAGCATTAAAATCTCTGATAACTTTTTTAAATGTTAAATTAACTTGTTTGTTTGTTTTACGTCATTTTAAGCTACAAAGGCTAATCGGACGATGCTGCAGTGGGAGTCCTAATTTGCCTATCCAGGTATAATTAGGATTGGGATCTTTAACGAGTAACTGACATAGTACAGGCTCGGGGTCTCCATTTTACGTCCTATCCGAGGGACGGCATAACCAAGGAGTTTTTACTTCATATACAGCGCCTAAAAGGCTGCTATGCTAACCACTACACCTCAGGTGACACCAGGTATTCAATTATTTCTGCGCTTGGAGCGTACAATGGGTTGACCAAAAAATAAATATAAATATTCCTATTATCCGAACCATTTCCTCTTCACATTTTTCTTTACATTACTTTGAAGCCTTCAATACTTTGTAGCCATTGATGAAGAAATTGAAGCATTAAGATCTTTGATAACCGTCTTAAATGCTAAATAACGGATTTTACTATAGCCCAATGTTTTAAATCCTTTTTTTTTTTTTCTAAAATTTAGGATTTTGGAATCAACGTTGAAAGCACATATTTATTTATATCTAGCCTGTACATACTTTTGCAAGAATAGTGACAAAACTGATGATTATAGATATTTTTTTTTTTTTTTTTTTCAATTTCCAATATAACACCGTAAATTGTATACAAGCAAAATATAATAAACGTACTAGCAATACTTATACTTTTTATATATACACAGTGTGTGAGAAAGAGTTGATTAGGTTTTTTACCTACATATACATAGAAACATCAAAGTAGTCTGACAATGAAAAATGTCTACTACCATATTTTAATCACTAGTTCCAAAAGTGGTTGTTTTCGGTGCGCGGTCGGAAAATAGACCAAGCACCGAAAACACACTTTTGGTACGTGCTATGAACAATACTTTTCATCATACTTCTCATACTTGAGTACATTAAAACACTTTTATATTTCATTAATAACTTACAGATACAATATAAAAAATTAAGTTGACACCATTTTTTTTTTTTAAACATCTGTTTATTAACCTATAATAGAAGAAAAGTAATTAAATATTTACATTAATATTTATAATACAATTCATTATATTAAAACCTTAGTTGGGCATTGCCTTTTGGCAACTTATATGATAACTTTTGATTAAAGGAATTGAAGGGGTCGGGGCAAAATAGTGCCCAGCAACATTTTTAACAAAAATAAACTGTAGCTGCCGTCTCTTGTATAATATGTAGTATTATATTTCTATGATGGAAATGCCACCTAAATATGACAATATAGAGCCTCTATAGACATATTTGGATGGCATTTCCTTCATAGACGTATAGTCCTACGTAATGTAAAGCAGACTGCAGCTACAGTTTATTTTTGTTAAAATGTTTCTTGGCACTATTTTGCCCCGACCTCTTCAAGTTCGGTCATGAAGCACATTATAGCTACAAGAAACCTCCTTAAAACACATGTTTATTAATATATACTATAAATATAATGCAATATATTATACTTATAACATATTGTAACACTTATGTGGGTAACAAATATTTTTTTAACAGAAATATTCAGTTATCACAATGCCAGCGAATTATTACAACTTAAACAATTGAGCAGGTTACAAAAATGATAACTTTATCACACACAATCATATGACTTGAGCTACACAGTCAAGACACAAACTTCACTTGTACTCTCTCGTTCAGTCACTGCTCCTTATATATAACCGTAAATAGTCAGGCCTGGATCATTCTAGAACAATGTAGGCAGATCTACGCCTTTGTGTACTAGACCACGGAAAGATCTAGACTCAAACAGTTCGTTCCAACCGCTAATTTTGTTCCAACAAGCGGTCCGGGAGGTTATGCCATATGTTTTTTTATTTGCTTATCGGTTTAACGTTACAATATATTATGTAATGGGCTTGTATGATTGAGACACTTAGAAAGGAAAATTTCGAAAAGATTAATAAGTGCGGTGCCGAACGGGAAACGTCCGAGGGTAGGCCAAGACGGAGGGAGTAAAAAATTCTTAGCCATGCCGTCCCTCGGATAGGACGTAAAATGGAGATACCGAGCCTGTGCGATGGCAGTTACTTGTTGAAGATCGCTATCCTAATTATACCTGGATAGGTAAATTTATGAGTCCCAATGTAGCATCGTCCGATGAGCCTTAGTAGCATAAAGTGACGTTAAAACCAACATATATATTAACTGAACTCAGAATTTCATGTTAAAAAAAAACTAAAAAAAAAACCTTCTTTAACGTTGGATTAAACTCATCATATTTAATCATAATCGATAACCCTTTATCGTCAGGTAGGTTTTATCAGCATAGAAATGTTCTGTGATGGGGCTTAAATGGATAAAAGAAAATTATTTTCCTTTTATAAAGTACCTTTGATTTTCTTTCTATTGATAAATTAACTTTCTCTCACTATGCCTAGTAATTATAAATGGCGAAATATGAAAATAATCTATAAATATTGTAACGTTAAACAAAAACATATGGTTTAAAAGTCCCACACCTTTGTTCGAGTACCATCCACGACTGACGTTAATCAAACGACTAAACAACCAAACATAAAAAACCATCATCGTCAATAGATTTTTTAGTTATGTATTTACATAGTAACGAATTTTCACGTACTGCTAGTCGTGATGTTGTTTATAACCTGACATAACACGCGGACACCCACTGATAAGGCGCCAGGTTTGTGGTTTATTGATGGAATCGAAATCTAAATAAATAAGAATACAGTTACATAGGTGTTGATGGAAAAATGATTTTACAAAGAGGTCATAATGCAAAGAGGTTAGAAAAGGGAAGAGCCTGAATAACGGAAAAGTCAGAGTGAACGAATTATCTGGGACGTGGCGCAGCGGGCCAATGTCATTATCAAAAGTCGGCAACCTCTGTGCAACCTCTCTGTAACCTTTCTTATCGCTGTCGGTCCCTCCCGAGCATTATGTCTTGTAAACAACGTTCATTTCCCATTTATCTTTTGTATATGTCCATTATTCATTTTGTTATTTACTAATTTAGGCTTATATATATTTTTTATATACATTCAATTTTCGATGCTTCGAACTTCGAATTATTACATAAGTCGAGTCAGTTTGCGAAGACCTTACTTACTTTCACGACGCGACATCCAGTTACTTTTAGTAAGAAGTTACTTTCAACAATCTCTAGAGGTTATAAATACTGATAACCTTAGTTTGTAATTTCAGTGATAGTAAAAATGGGTTTTTTGAAATTAACTCAAGAAATGTCTAAAAAAACAAGGCATTTCAGTTTTTGCAAGAAAATGAAATATCACGTAGAACAAGGGTGTGTTCTATTATAAATAAATATTCATAGCTGTAATATATTCTTGTTATTCTCATCTAGGCCATTATTTGCGAATATAGGTTATATACAGGTTATAAATATTGTTATCAAAATAAGGGTAAAGGCACGGTTAAGGGTCTGGCCACACATGTCCGCACCGGATCCGCACCGCAGCACTAACGTAGGTAATGTTCAGAATATTTTTAATTTAACTTACATATTACCTTTAGTTATGCCTAAAGTTCAGACCACACATGTCAGACACAGGCCACTTTAGGCATAACTAAAGGTTATATGTAAGTTAAATTAAAAATATTATGAACATAACCTATGTTAGTGCTGCGGTGCGGATCCCTTGCGGACATGTGTGGCCAGACCCTAATAGATATACAGTCGAAGCATTCTATTTAGAGTGGGGGGGGGGGGGGTGGTTTCAAGTCCGTGACGTCATTGCAGACCTCTACTACCGAAGCCGTACTTTCATTAGTTGTAAAATATATTGTCTCTTGACTACTAGGTTGATATAATAGCTTTTTGTAATACAGTCTGTTAGTTTATTGTTCTAAGTGAAGAAGTTAGACTAACATTTTATACAGGTCTACTGTGACGTCACTGGCCAAAGCTTGGTTTTGATTGGCTAGCGCTGTTATGCTTCGACCTTATATCTATTAAGGTCTGGCCACACATGTCCGCACCGGATTCGCACCGCAGCACTAACGTAGGTTATGTTCAGAATATTTTTAATTTAACTTACATATTACCTTTAGTTATGCCTAAAGTTCAAGCCACACATGTCAGACACAGGCCATTTTAGGCATAACTAAAGGTAATATGTAAGTTAAATTAAAAATACTCTGAACATAACCTGTATTATTGCTACGGTGCGGATCCGGTGCGGACATGTGTGGCCAGACCCTTGACCGTGGGGTAAAGGTAGTGAAGAGCGGCTGATGGGCGTGGCATGTTTTGAGAGGTTATGTGACCATCATGTTATCGGACTCCCATCGCCTTTATTTCAGTTAAACAGTGCCTTGATGGGCTTCAATAGATTCTAGCTTTCGACTCTCGCTCGTTGCGCTCGCTCTTCAGAGATAAATAAACCCCCAGAAGGGTCCTTTTCAGTGGCGATCGGGCCTTAATTTGAAGCCGCAAGTACTAGTGCCAAAATAAGTGATTAAAGGAAGTAACTGTTTACTAAAAGTAACTGGAGGTCGCGTAATGAAAGTAACTGGATCAGGTCTTCGCAAACAGACCCCATAAGTCGAACACAATCTCTTTGTTCAATTTTCGTCACTTTATGCCAATAAGGCTAATCGGGCGATGCTACTGTGGGAGTCCTAAATTTTGCCTATCCAGGTATAATTGGGATCGGGATCTTTAACGAATACTTGACATCGAACAAGCTCGGGACTCCATTTTACGTCCTATTCGAGGGACGGCAAAGCCAACATTTTTGATTCCCATTAAAAAAATTCCTAGGGCCAGCGTGGGACGCGAAGCCGCGACTTTCAGTGTTGTAGACTATTATGCTGCCACTAAACCACAGGTGACCCCTTGGTTTCACAAAAGTTTCACAAAATCTCTGGTCTCGAATCATTACTATGAAATTTCAACTCGATAAGTTGATTTTATGCCAAACACGTTGACAAGTTTGTAAATAAGTCGAAATATTGGTTTTCTAGGTTTATTATCAGATTTGTAAAGTATTGTCATGTAAACACACCATTAGTTGGATTGGTTTTACATTATTCTTTTACTTCTTGTTGTTACTATCTATTTATTAATTATTGCATGAGAGTTTTCTAGGACTTCCGCCTCTATAAGTCGTACTCTTCTCTATTTCTCGAATTTAAATTGCCAAGATCAGAGAATTTTATGGCTGCAATAGCAGGTCGATTATCCGTAGGGTTAGCAAGTCGGGAAACCTTTGAAGTATGCGAACTAACCCTTACCACCTCTCACCTTATTTTTCCCTTCAGTCTTAGTACCCGGAAGGTTGATATCATATTTTATTGATATTTTATCATGCTAACCAGCTACTTATTTAAAGTTTCATGTATAATTTTACTATCTTTCATAAAATTATCAGATTTGTGAAGTATTGTCATGTTGACATAGGGTAAACCGTACAGTAATAGGCGGGCGCAATCGACTATAGGGTGCGCAAGTAGTTTTTCAAAATGTCGGAAAGAACGGGGATAGACAGTTGATGTGATAGAGATATTTGGTAATTTTAAAAGACCATTAATTGAAGGGCAGGCTAACCTTCATGCAAACCACATAATAACATGTGGAATAATATCTAAAAGTAAAAAAACAGTTATTTTGCAAGCCTTGTGCCTTCAAACTAGCAATCTTAAAAGGACTGCCCCATCAAATAAAACTGGAAATCAAATTTATTAATAATAATAAGCAATTTTCTTGTCATTGTACTTGTAAAGCTGGTAGTTCTGGTAAATGCAAACATATCATTGTAACTTTACTCTACGTTTTTCGGTTAGTATTAACATTAATTACCTATTCATACAATCATTGTTATGACAGCTTAGATTCTTTGTCATAGTATTTATTTATTTGTCAAAACTTTCAGGCTTCGCATTGAAAACTTGGAACAATTAAGAATAACGGATGTAAGACAAAAATGGGGAAAATTAAAAAAGAAAAACAAAGAAGACACTATGGTCCCAATGTTATTTGCATAAAATTAACATTTTGGAATAATAAAACGTCAAATACTAATATTTACCTGAATAAATATAGTCACTTTCTTTAAAATGAAGACTACATATCGTCATATGTTTTGAAAGAGGCTTATCTATTCTTAATTTTACAATACACTCTTTAAGAAGCTTTTTATTTTTTGGAAATAAATGGAATGACACGTCTTTTGATTTTTTAATTGAACACTGAGGTACCGAGCAATACCTATCAGACATTTTTCAAATGATTTTTTGCTCAATCGGGTTTTAATTATGGAAAAATAAATTAAAAATGCCAAAAACCCTATGAATCCCAGGTAATGGACCGGCTTCTATCCCCGTTTCTCTAGTTCCTGTAAAGTAGCAGCACCGTCGCTTGCGCCCGCCAATTGGCACCCTTTAGACTACATTTCTATGGTTAAATTAAAAATGTCATGTTGACATAGGGTAAACCGTACAGTAATTGGCACCCTTTAGACTACATTTCTATGGTTAAATTAAAAATAATACTTCTTATGAAGGGATTAAATAGAAACTTCCTATTGCTCCTCATTATCTAGACTCAAGAGGTTTTTTTAGGTCAAAAGTTCAATAGTTTTACAATACGGCAATGTTTATTGTTTAACGTGCCAAATCTGGTTATTGGCACCTTGTGGATTTAATTGTGAAATCACTTCATAGATGACTTAGAGTACCCTTCAAACATTAGACCGATGTATATCTTGTAATAAAATTAGGACTCGTTTACCTATTTCTTTAACTGTCCTAAGTGCCAACAACTGTATGGTTTACCCTACCATCAATTGGATTTGTTTTCCATTATTCTGTTATTTCTTGTTTTTAGTATCTATTTATTAATTATTGCATGACAAACATTTAATTGTCATATTCTAACATAGATACTCATATATGTGTCTTCTTTTAGCCTTGATGAAGATCCACATGTAGGGTTCGAAACGTTGGCTTTTACAAATAAAGAATTTTCAACTGAAAATCCTGATTATTTATGATCCTATAATGATAAATAAAGTTTAGTAGCTTAAAAAAAATAAATAATAATAATGGACGAAAAATGGTTAGGCTGACGAAATATTACGGTGCAATGAACCCTTTTATCCGCTGGTCGGGTTCCACCTTGAACTCAGCGCCGAAAATAGACGAGCATCAATTACGACGGCTTCTATTCGCTATTCCCAACTCGCTAACAGCAAAGTATTCAATATTCAATAAATACATCGACTGTCATCACAACAGATATCTTCGTTGTCGTCAGCAGTGAGGGGGGGTAGCCGCCCCTCCACTAGAAATTTTGCGGAAGAAAAACTACGAATTAAATAAATTTTTATTCATTTACTATGCATATTAAGCATTATATAAACACAAATTTTAACTTTTAAATATCAAAACATTTTTAAAAGAATTAATTGAACCTTATGTGAATACTTACACATGCTTACTTGAACCTATTTGGATATACTGTTCACAGATTTACGGCATTGCTAAAAAAATACATTTACAGAAACTCCAGACCTTTCAATAAAAATTATTACGACTCATTTCCAAAGGACCTTGGTACGTGAATAATAATACCTTACATACGGAATTCCACATGCCAACAGTCGACCAACACATCCAGACTCTTTACAAACGTTTCCACATTAACCTACAAGGACATATAAACCTACTAATAAGAGATATGGCCACAGATGAAATGCCCTTGAATATGAGGAGGAGATTAAAAAGGCGTTGGATGAGAGATCTCCTTCTTTAACCGACCTGAATAACCGAATGAAGCCAGACAAGAGGTACTGTTGGGTGCCATCCTTCCCCATGCCTCACATGTCATCATTTGCAATTGTATACGGCTATCACATCTGCTGATTGCCGATATATTGTTGACAGGCGCGGATATACGAATGAAGTAAAAAAAAAAACAAAAAACCTGGCGGTTGAGCGTGTTCACCGTCAAATCACCTCTTTGCACGACCGCTGACCGAGAAGCAGTGCTTTTCCTTACATAGTACTGAACCCGAGACCCTTCATGAGTTGTCGTGGTACAGGTTTTTTTTTTTTTTTTTAAATGGTCAGAATATCTCGATCCTTTCTCCTAGGCATAAAAATTTTACTAACATGCCCCCCAGACAAAAAATTAACCAGGCTGCCCCCTTAGACGAAATCCTGCGGGCGCCCTTGGGTATTAAAGGTTTAAATGTTTAAAGTATATTTCAGAAATACTCCTATCCCTGAATTCCAAGAAGTAAGATATCTGAGGCTTCACCTCGACAAGAGACTGGCATGGAGAACATACATCGGATAAAAATCAACTTAACAAATGATTTGGAAATTATCTAAGTTATACGAAGGACGTTCCCATTATCAACAACTAACAAGCTCGGAGTCAACTCAGGTGTAGTGTTTAGCATAGCAACACACAATACTAAAGGACGCGGGTTCGCGTCCCGCGGTTGCCATAGGATATTTTAAAGGTAGTAAAATACCCTTAGCTATGCCTTCCCTTGGATAGGACGTAAAATGGAGGTCTCGAACCTGTACGATGTCAGGTACTCGTTAAAGATCCTTATACATTTACCAGGATAGGCGAAATTTAGGACTCCCGATGTAGCTTCGTCTGATTAGCCTTAGTGGCATAAAGTGACTTAACAATTACAAAGTTCTAATACGACCATTATGGACATACAGGATAGAACTATGGGGTTCTGCAAAACCCTCAAACATCCAAAGAATTCAGTCATTTCAGTGCAAAGTATTGAAGAAAATAGATGCACCATTCTATATGACGAATTATTTACTGCACAAGGACCTGAATATCAGACTATCGATAGTTTTTCCAACTATTGATGGTAATATCGAAAGCTTTGTTTTTTAAACAGAAAAGTGGTAATAGCATCTGCATCTAAGTACATATTCATTTTAAAAACTTTTTATTTAATATTCTAAGAAAAAGTGCGTATCTACGTAGTGTAGATCTAGAGTATAATCCATACACTCGAGGATCGCGTTCTGAATGTAGTCACGTCTTGTAACTTACAAATCAACTTCCTCGACAAATGAAGATTCCGGGCGTTTGGTCACTTAAAGAGGGTTGGTATTACCTTCCTCTAAATCTATTTTCCTTGTTTTTTTTTATAGTTTCGATTTTTTAAACCAACTTAATATTAACAAAAATTACCTCTGGCTATAATGTTACCAAACAACCCATGCTCCATTGACAGAAATGTTTATCTTATTCCCTAATTAGTAGAAAAGAAAAACCAAATTAAAATCAAAAGAGGCATTCTAGTTCCTGTCGTTCCAAATAAAAAATACTCCCACCCCCCCTTCATTCATGTACTATCGATAGTTTTATGTCCGAACTATCGGAACTATCGAAACTATCGATAAGGGAGACTATCGATAGTACATTACTACACAATACTAAAGACTTCCACCAAAAGACTATATAACACGAACCCCTTAGCATAGACACTAACATCTAACATGAACCCCAATTAACAATTTCACACATTTGCAGAGGAAATTTCACGCACTTCAGATCTGCAATTATGCTAATTTGCAGATTGCAGATATCGCAAACGATACTGACATTTTGTGTTTAAGTTTAATGATAAAAAATAATTTTCAGAACGAGTTATATATAGTATTCACTGTCTGAATATTTTATTTTTCTGATCGCGCCTCGCTGATTCATACAAACGGAATTTCTATACATTCTCGTAAAATGACTAAGGTCTTATGAAATATCAGTTTATAATTTCAAAGATAAGAATATTTTTGGTATGGTAATTAATGAGGAATTTCAATCAGGAAATTACTTTATACATCGTCGACGTTTCGAGCTTTGCTTTCGGGTCATCACCAGGGCTAAAATGAAATATGTAATATCATTAATAATAATAATAATAATGAAGTCTTGAGGAACCCGAAGGTTCGATGCCGACACCAGATTCCCGAGATCTGCCTTCACGCAATCCTCCCACCTCCGTCTCGGCCTGCCCCTCGGATGTTTCCTAGTCGGCACAGAACTTATTAACCTTTTAGGAAATCTTTCATCACCGAGATTTGCAATTTTACATATCCTTTTTTTCGCCTCGCTGCAATCACCTGTATTTACAGTTCACTTAGTTCGGCATTGTGTAAACGTTTAAAAAGAATCTTTACAAAATAATATACTCCATGTAAAAACCTCTAGCATTTTTTATTTGCGTATGTGGACAGATTTTTTTACTTTTACTTACCTATATATGAAATATATAGTAAGTGGAAGTATTGCGATCGTGAAAAATTTCGACTTCCGGTTTTCAACGGAAATACACGTTTTGGGGTCCCCTGAGTCCAATTAACCAAGTCCCGCGAAATGGTCTGTGTGTGTGTGTGTGTATGAACAGACTAGCTCAAAAACTATAAACCGTGCGAACCTGAAATTGGGTATTTAGTGTATGTATATGCCCGCGATGTGACAGCAAAAATTTCATCAAAATTGCTCAAAAAAGGGGAGGGGGTACTTTATTTAATAACTTTTTAAGTTTTTTTCGATTTTCTCAAAAACGTCTCTAACGATTTTGATTAAACTGAGTATTTGATCTATTTATATGCCCGAGATATGACTGTAAAAATTTCATCAAAATTGATCAACCGGAGGGGGGACGTTACTTAATAAATTTTGTATCATTTTCACGTGTTTACTCTAAAAAGACTTTAACGATTTTTATCAAACTGGGTATTTGATGTATATATATATATATATATATATATATATATATATATATATATATATATGCGAAAGATGTGATAGCCAACATGTCATCAAAATTGGTCTTTATTTCACTACTTTTTTTCCAATGTTTACCTTTTTTTCGATGATCTCAAAAACGGCTTTAACGATTTTTATCATTTCGTCATGTTAAATGAAAATTAGGTGTTCTTTAATATCAGGTAAGCATTATCATTATTAAAATGTTCTTAGGGGGCGTTTTTTTTTGGAAGGGGCGTTGGGGCCTTTTTTGTTTGTTTGTTTCCTAATAAGTACCTTTGTTTTTGTTTATATGGAGAAATTAACTGTCTCTCGTTATGCCTAAAAATAAGAAATGGCTAAATATGAGATATGATAAAAATAAAGAAAACATAAAGAGGAGAAAAAAATAAAAATATTCAGTCAACTCATAAAACTCGTTGAGCCCACGCATGCGGAGTACGCCTTTAATGACAGACCATTGTTCATAATTAAAGCCGTTCTGTTCATTTGAGAAGTGGCAATTAACAAAACGCATTAATTTCTAATCTAAGTAAGTTGGTAAGTGAAAGTTGTGTGTTGCGCGCACGCACCAGATTTTTTTTTAATATGTACCTCTCCTTGTATGTGTTTTTTTTAATTACCTTTTGGCTTCAAGATTTTATCCAAATCTCATATAGTTCTTTATGCTCGTAAATAGGTTGTAATTACTATCGAAAGGTGAAGGAAATAACTTCTGTCAATACCAAACGCTAAGTTAACCCTTTGCACTGGAGGTCTCCGGAGCGGAGCCATTTAAAATTTGTCTTACAACTCGAGGGCTTCGCTACGGAGACAATGCAAATAATTTTCAGTTTTTAACATATAAGGGCATAAACAAATCGTAAAAACTACTTGTAGGATATTTCGCTTTTGGTGATAAATGACGGTAGCGGCTCGCGGTGTTTTTCATTATTTTTATAGTACGTTAATCTTTGAACATCGGCTATATTTTGCGGTTTTAATTTATCTTTTATTTCCTCCATTGTACAATAATTTAGTTCGGGGCACCAAATAATCCCTTTACTTTGATTTAGTTTCCCATGTGCTTCTACTTTAATCGGAAATGTATTAAGTAGATTTTCACATTTAAGGAGCTTTTCTGATTGGATATCTGAGAAAACTTCTACTAAAAGGGTCCCATCTCGTAATTTTTTAACTCCTTTTACTTCTCCGATTAGATTTGTTATGCTTTTATATATAATAATGATAATAATAATAATAAAATTATAAAAAAATGTATGAAATAAAAAAAAAAAATTTTTTTGAAATTAATATAAAATTATTAAAAAAAATATATAATCATTACAATTCCTTACTTGGTTCTAAAAGTTTACTGTATGTTTTCAGGATGTACGTTTTCGCGAATAAGTTGCGTCGAGTTGCCAGTAGGTAACGTCCGAAACGGTGCCCCGTGCAAAGGGTTGATATTTTATTTGAAAATTGGATTTAACTAATTTCGGTGGAAACAAATTTATTTCATTGTCACACTATTCTCCTGTGTCTCTATACGAACTTTCTACCAATTCCCATTTTAGGAGTCACCTGTGGTGTAGCATAACAGCTTACTATACTAAAGATTGCGGGTTGGTATCCTACCAGGTGGTGTGGTTCTTATTTGGGACTTTTTCAAGAATTTTTATCTCTCCTAGTAAGGACATAACATAAACATGCTATTTGAATAATTCATTTCTTTATTCACCCTCATAAATTCTTGAACATATATTTTTTTTTATTTTATAAAATAAATAATCATCAAATTCTCTTTGATACTACTTACTTTGATATTAGGCGAAACGTTTCAGTTAACTCTACGATGATGATAGGAACCTTTATATTTGTTTTATTAATCTTAAGTGACTGTAAACTTTTTGCTAGCTATCGATTTATTGTCATCTTCCAAAGAGGTCGGAAAGATCGATATCGGTAATGGAGCTGAGACCGGAAGGGCGACGCAGGCTCCCCAACCTACCCACATCCGCCCAGCTCCGATCATTACCCTCGAGGAGGCCCCAGTGCTGCCATCTCACCCTCTTCCATTCGATACAATCGATTCTTATAATTTTCTCATGCTTGATCGATAGGATAATGTCGGCTTAATATCGATGTGTCAATACCAATTTTATTTCGTATTAGTATAGCTATGCGATTTCTAGGCGTCCGAGCGAAGTAAGCTCCGCTCTTAACTGTAAATTGCCGCACTGGAGATGAAGTTAATGAAAAATCAATGATTAAGCAAGATAAATATTCATGTTTAAATATCGTATGGCTACAGACCAAAAAATAAGATAAACTAGACATGTGTTAGTGGTTAGCATAGCAACCTACGATATTAAAGGTCGCGGTTCGCGTTTTTAAAGGATTAAAAAACCCTTGGCTATGCCTGCCGTCCCTCGGATAGGATTTCAGAATGAATTTAATATTTCTATTATAATTCTAACAAATCTATAAAATATTGATAATACAGTAAAGACTTTTTTTTTTAACGGTTTATTAGAGTCAAAATATAACATTAATATTTTATATTAACATAACTTTTACTCTCCGGAAAAATACTTGTCCTCCAATTTATATTGAAAATGTCCAAATTCCCCAAACGGACACAGTACATTACCTCGGACTAACCTTCGATAGAAGGTTGACATGGGGCCCGCACGTTAAAAAGAAAAGGGAAACTCTAAACAAACGACTAAAGCTACTTTACCCACACTTTTCTAAATCCTCAAAATTAAAACTGAGACAAAAACTAAATACGTACACATACTTACTTAAACCTATTTGGATATACTGTTCACAGATTTACAGCATTGCTAAAAAAATACATTTATAGAAACCTTTCAATCAAAATTATTACGACTCATTTCAAAAGCACTACGTGACTATTCAAACCTTACATACTGACATCCACATGCCAACAGTCGACCAACACATTTAAGACTCTTTACAAAGGTTTCCGCACGAACCTATTATTAAGAAATATGGCCACAGATGAAATGCCCATGAATGTGAGGAGGAGATTAAAAAGGCGTTGGATGAGAGATCTCCTTCTTTAACAGACCCGAATAACCGAATCAATCAAGACAAGAGGTACTGCTGGGTACCATCCGTCCCCATGCCTCACATGACATTGTATACGGCCATCACATCTCCTGATTGTCTATATATTGTTCATAGGCGCGGATATACAAATGAAGTTAAAAAATAAAAATAAAAAATATTTAAACAAAAATTAAGTATTATATAAAAATATATTTTAATTTTCATGTATCAATAAGTTTTATAATTGAGCACTACATAGTCAAAATACTCCATCTCATCCCCCGGTCGTAAAAGTTTTATCAGCTCGAAACTCTGCGGGCGCCCTTGCTTATACCTGTTAGAGCTTTATGAGAAAAAAAGGTACTAGTGTATCTATGTACTACTTCTAGGATGGGCCAATATGGCGCCGATCTCCTCTGAAAAGGGCCCCTTTGTGGGTTTATTTACCTCTCAAGGACGAGCGAAGCGAGCGGGAGTTTGAAGCTAGCATAAAATAAAGCTGATCATGGACCAATTCAACTAAAAAGGAAGCGATGAAGTTCGCTTATATTGGCGTACAGGCCACGCTATATATATTTACATATACATATATAGAGGTGTATGGAAGGGTAAACGAAAGGGTAAAACCGAGGCATGTAAACGACCTCTCAACGTTTAATGAGCCGGGTAATAAATTATTATTGCAAACATATTTCCTCGGTTAATGGCTTTTATGGAGCCCCCTAATTATGCAAGGTTTCGTTCCCCGCCACCCTAACTGCATCAGGTGCACCGTTCGGTTTTATCCCGTTGTTACAATGAATACTTTATCTGTTGCGCCCCCCTCGGGTATGTAATAATTTCTGAAGGTTGGGGGCTTTGTATATAATATTTATGGTCCTTTTAATGTTTTCGATACTCCACTGATTGTGGAATGTATTTTTGATAAAACAGCCAGCCTCACAGCTTGTATATTTATTACAGAGGCCTACAGAGTTTTATGCTCATTCTGAGTATAATTGCTGTGCCTAATCCAAATTTGTCATTAGTTTTCCTCAATCAGATCTAGTTATTGAGATATATAAGTGGCGTGACTTAGCTCTTAAAACTTAATTACTCGAATACATATGGAGGTTAATAGCAGGTGGAAAAAACAAAGATATTAAAATTCTTTACATAGAACTTTTAAATCAATTTAAACCTTACAAAAACACACACATTATTTATATAATCACTTTGTAACTAAACCAATTACATTTCAAAGAGACTCTATTTCATACTGCGGAAGCTTCTTATTCATGACTTTCTAGACTAAAACTACTGTTAAGGTATGCTGATGCTAAAATAGTATAGCTGATAAAAAATCTGATTGCATTATTGGAATCAGCGCCCCAAACATGGTTGAAATCAGCTATAAGATTCTAGGCACCAAAAAGATTTTCTTTTCTTTAGGGCTGTGTTATGCAATACATACATGATGCTTTTAACATGTTCACGACAGCGTGTACCACGGGTGGCCTGCACAAAACTTTCCACGATGTATAACGAGGTAGGATTGTATTGTTTATTTTATAGCTCCCGTCCAATAGAGCTAAAATCATTAAGCTCAGCCGCCAATGGACGAGGGGTATAAATTACTGTCTCAGCGTGAACGTGTTAAATAGGTACTTTTATTGAAGATTTTGGTAGACATTATGGAAAATGGGCTTAGTTCCGGTGCCCTTGGCTAAAAATTTGCCTCATTTCCTATTAAATTTTGTGCATAAAAATTGAAAAAAATCCATTAGCCTGATGTTATAAATGCACTTCTGTCATCTTAAGGCCAATGGAATACAAAATGACAGCGTCGGGATTTGAAAAAAACAAAAAATTGTTTGTTTTTTTCTTATAATTTGAAAAATAAAAATAAACGAGCGTTGAATTTCGGGTCGAATATGCTGCGAAATGTTAAATTGGCTTAAAACGTTTTTTTACTTTCACTTACCTATATATGAAATATATAGTAAGTGGAAGTATTGCGATCGTGAAAATTTTCGACTTCCGGTTTTCAACGGAAATACACGTTTTGGGGTCCCCTGAGTCAAAATAACCAAGTCCCGCGAAATGGTCTGTGTGTGTGTCTGTGTGTCTGTGTGTCTGTGTGTCTGTGTGTCTGTGTGTGTGTGTGTGAACAGGCTAGCTCAAAAACTATAAGCCGGACAAAACTGAAATTGGATATTTAGTGTATGTATATGCCCGCGATGTGACAGCGAAAATTTCATCAAAATAGCTCAAAGGGAGGGGGTACTTTATTTAATAACTTTTTAAGTTTTTTTCGATTTTCTCAAAAACGGCTCTAACGATTTTGATTAAACTGAGTATTTGATCTATTTATATGCCTGAAATATGACTGTAAAAATTTCATCGAAATTGATCAACTAGAGGGGGGACTTTACTTAATAAATTTTGTATCATTTTCACATGTTTTTTTTATTTACTCAAAAACGGTTTTAACGATTTTGATCAAACTTGGTATTTGATGTATTTATACGCCAAAGATGTGATAACCAACATTTCATCACAATTGATCAACCGGAGGGGGGACTTTACTTAATAAATTTTGTATCATTTTCACGTGTTTTTTTTTATTTACTCAAAAACGGTTTTAACGATTTTGATCAAACTTGGTATTTGATGTATTTATATGCCCGAGATATGACTGTAAAAATTTCATCAAAATTGATCTACGGGAGGGGGGACTTTACTTAATAAATTTTGTATCATTTTCACGGGTTTTTTTTATTTACTCAAAAACGGCTTTAACGATTAACCAAAATAAGATATGAATGTAGAAAAATGTGTAACTTTGGGAAATGATATTTAGCAAAACACGTCAATTTCTAATCTAAGTAAGTTGGTAAGTGAAAGTTGTGTGTTGCGCGCACGCACCAGATTTTTTTTATTACTTATCCGACTTTACGCAGCAAGGACAGAACAATTTAAACCACAATAGAATACTATTTATATCTTCTGGGGGTATCTATTTCACATTTTTAATATTCCACCAACTATTTGTCTTAACATATATTTGTTTTATGTAAAAAAACATTTTTTTTTTTTTGCTTGAGTACCCCTACCTGGCCATGTGTACATTACACTCTATAGGTGTAACCAACCTATTCTAACCATGGTGGGACGGTCGAGATTTATTCGGTCGCAATCCAACACGATCTGCTATCCCGGCTTATATAAATAAGACAGGAACTTCGAACAAGTAGTTCGTCTGTTCGCCTGCGTGTTCGGGGATAGCGCTAGTGTTGTCTTTGAGTTAGTTAAGATAAGCTTTTACACCTTCTTTAAGCATTTATCTGACGTTGCTTTTAATAATTTAAAAGAAAAGCCCGAACAGCCGCTAGTTCCAAGTATTATTAAGGCGCATTAGAGCGGTCAGACATCATTGTTCGCTCGACATCACGTTTCAGTGTGAATAGCTGTTTGGAGTACGCCGGTACGGCAACGTTCGGGGGATTATCTGTTCCAGGATGAGGTTCGCACAGTGTAAATGCACCTTAAAACTTATATAACATCAAATTCTGATCAAAACGAAAACCTTAATTTTAAAATTAGCTAAAGCGTTTGAAGGTTTTTGTTATATGAAACTTTTTTTGCGTATGAAGTGTTTTATATATAAAGTACATACAATGAATGATATTGGTGATTAGAATATTTATTATTAAAGCAGGAAAGGGTACTTTGTACCCAGAGAGTCTAGAGAGAGGTACCCTCATGTCGAAATTATCTTAACTGGTGACTCAAACAAACAATTTAGACCAGCCCGTAGCAATGTCGGCCTTTAACTATGTAAGTTATCTATAATCGTCTTCGAAATAAATTTTAATAATCGCGGCTGTTTTGAGTGATATTTAATTTCAAGGGCATCATTCCTCACAGAGGAGTAATTGCGTCCTTCACTACAAAAGGATAATAATTAGGTTTAGGTACTTCAATATGACTCCGCACAGTGGAGTATTTACCATCAAATCATGGCCAAAAGTCCGAAAAATAAATTTTACTTTAGCACATCTCAATATGTATTTCTTGGTAGCTTAGGAATGTTTGCATCGAGATATATTTATTTCGTTCATTGTTATCCACTGCCCGAAGGAACAAGTCTGAATCCAGAGTTGAGGACGCTGCACGTACACAGTTGCTTTTTCCCGAGTTGTAAGATGCTTATAGATGTTGTGATTCCTGTCGAATCCATTTAAAAAGTGATCTAAAAATTTTCTACATAGTTTCGAAAGGTATATATTTCTCGGTGGTAACTAGCTTTTAGCAAGTTTTAATGTCATAACGGTTTACTTATAGTTCTTTTTATTCCGATGTTTAAACGAAATAAATTAGACTTGTTTAAAAGAATAAAATAGATTATGTCGTATCATCGGGCTGTGTCGGGCAGATAGTTTTGAATTAATGTGAAGTTGAATCCTTCTACGTTCCATACCACAAAAAAAAAAAAAAAAAAAAAAAAAAAAAAAAAAAAAAAAAAAAAAAAAAAAAAAAACCAACCCAACCCACCCCCTTTTTTAAATAAATTTATGAAAATACCTCTTAAATAACCAATTCAGTGTTTAACGTGCTATAAATAATTTCAAACTCTTTCAGTATTCACATGGACATTTAACATTATTAGTAGCGTACGACCGGAACCAAGCGTTTAGCCGAGACCGTATTTGAGCGGATAAGGCTCAACAATATTATCAAGCTTATAAAATGACAGCAATACAACCAAATTATTCATATAGAATGCAAGGCCTCAAAGTCTCGTATTATTTCAATGATTCACTAAAACATGCAGATCACATGCCAAATTTTCGCCTATTCAGGCATCTTCAGGGCTACAACAGTCTCGCAAGCAAGCTAGAAACAGACTAGCTGCTGTCAGTATTAAGACAGGTGTACTTGTAAGGACCTACTACCACCACTTGATGCAACTTGAACCCTCCTTTTTATGATAAGATTCCTGACTAAAATATTTTATTTTCTATCCTCAATCTAATAAATCCTGTTATATTATAATTTGTTCTATTGATGGAAGTAATTCTCCTTTATGGTTATTATAAATTGGGGTCACCTGTAGTGTAATGGTTAGCTTAGCAGCCTACAATACCAAAAGGAAACGAAAAAAGTGCAAATGGAAAAAAATATCATTTCAAATGAAAAATTCTACTACTATACCCCCCCCCCCCCCTCCGGTCCTCTCATCATGTCAAATAGTATCGATTGTTTTATGTCCGATACTATCGAAACTATCGATAGTTTTACATCACTATTGTGTTGCGTCCTGATGTTTAGTGATAATTGTTGTATCATCAGTCTCTGTTGTAGTCAGTGTCTCGTTGTTAATAGAGACAATCGTGTTGTTAATGACGCTATACAATCGATTTTTTTATTAATTTTATCGAAAATTTCTCTCCTCGCCCCCGACATATTATTTCCTATTACCGCCATCTCATTTCCTGATCGTCAGCACCTTGCTCACAGGAGCGGATAAATAGATAAAGTAAAAAAAAATAAAATACAGAATGATGTAATATTTACAAAAATAATAAGTACATATATAGCTTTATTTAAATAAATATTTTATTTTTTATGAAAATATTTGTCTAGATAAACGTTATCTTTCAGTTATCTCTATCTAAGTCAAATATTGGTGCGGTGACCTGCCGAAGCCGGAAACAGCTCTGGAGGCGTAATGCTCTCACTAAAAGGCTACGTCCGTTTCCTATGTGGGTCTGTTGTCGTTACTGACGAGTCACCCGTTTTAAATATCGATTTTAGGTAGAGTTTTCGTGAAAGATATATCGATATTTCTTTTCTTCGCTTTCGCGTTTTATTGTTTAGAATAAATTTTATTAACCATTTCCTGCTGACTTAGGAAATACAAAATATCCTTATGACAGAAAAAACTGTGAATTTACATTTTTCGGTACGAGATTTTTTTCTTCAGTTTTTATTGACTGAGATGTAAATGGTAATATAATTTTTTAATTTTATTTCTTAAAAAGCACGCTTCCGATTAGTACCATGCGGTAGATAATTAAATATTTAATGTAAGCCAAACCCAGCTACTCTTTGCTATTGCTTCTTTTCGCAACTAGAAATTGGGGTCACCTGTGGTGTAGTGGTTAGCATAGAAACCTAAAATACTAAAGGTCGCGGGTTCGTCCTGGGTGTTACCCACTGTAGTGGTGTTTTGGTGAGATTTTCATTGTATTTTAATTTTTTTTCTGTTTCTGTATATAAATAAACACATTTGTTCAGGCAAGTTAGGTTTTATTAATAAAAACCTTTCGCTTCCCTGGTGAAGAAAGTATGGCCGGTGCTCAATGCTCTTAAGCCCTGTTTACACGGTAACATTGTTTGATCAAAGCTTGGAACAAAGTGACATGTGACGAAAAATGTTATCGTGTAAACGCTCTTTGATCAAACAATGTTTCCAAAATATGAGATATGTTCGAAGTCTTGGAACAAAGTAGGGCAGCGCTCCACCGTTTAGAAATCGAACTATTTCCCTAAACACAAGTCGGCCATTATTCGATTGTGATTAGCCTCTTCAGTTTGTTAGTAATATGCATTTGTTAGACCTAAAAAATGGTAGTTTCTGACAAGGGGACAACTTTTTAAAGTTATTTGGAACAGTGTTTCATTATTAAACTTATCCGTATGATGTTATTGATGTTTCATACAAATCAATAAGTCACAACAGGAATATTCGAAAAATCATTGTAATAACAAGGTAAGTTAAGATTTACTCTACTTTTTTGTCATATATTTTTATCTCACTTTAAGAATCAGTAGGGAATGTAGAAGTTTTATGTGTATAAAGACTTTTCTTTAACAATTTTCTAACAACAATTTACCTATACTACTCCTAGAGCTTACAAAAAAAAAAGCAATTCAGTAGTGTTTTCTTCTATGTTTTAATTACAATTTGGATGTAGTTCAATACTATTTGAGGTTTACTATCCAATTTTGAGTTTCTTTCCTCAAAGTAAGTGAAAGATAGTTGATTTGAAAAATCTAAATTTTCTGTCATATTCACAACATAACCTAGTGGATTAGCTGATGTAAGTTTTTAGTTCATACAGCTTCTTTTCATATACAATATTTAATTCAAGCTTTATTTTAATTACTTGACAACCAGACTTTATGTAAGTTTAACTTTATAAACTTTATATTTTGTTTTTAGTGATTCAATAGAATTGGAGGAGCATTTCAGAAGAGGATTTTGGGGCAAAACAGAAATAATTGTACTTTATCAAGCTTATTTGGCTGAAGAAATTTATTACTATTTTAATATGTAAAAAATACATATATATATTTATGTCATTTGTTGTTGTTGTTTTTTTTACTTAATAATCTCAGTGACAGTTATAGCCACGAAAATTATCAATGATTGTGCAGTTCCTTTCATTAAATCTTTATAAATTAATAACTTCAAAAATAATTGTGCTACATAACTGAAATTTGGTATTTTTTCATAAGTCTATGATATATTGCTGCATACCAAAAATCATGAAATTCTGAGACATCAAGTCTGAATCAGTGTGTTGATTTGACATGGAATGACCCTTCATACTATATTATGTCATTATATATAGTTGTATTGCCACATAATTATGACACTATTGTTTAATGTATATATAATAATACTAGCCACCACAATACATTAAGTACATATAATGTAATAATTATGAGGGACTGCGACTATATATAATTACACAATATAGTATTAAGTTAAATATTTATAGAAAAAATTATTCATTCATATAATTAACTAAACCGCGAATCCATCAAGATTAATTAACTGAAGAAAAACTTAATTAACGTAATTAAATTTAAGAAAACTTAAATTAATAAAAATTAATTAATAATAAAACTTAATTAATTAATAAAACTTAAATTACACATAATGTAATAATCATGAGGAACTGCGACTATATATAATTACATAATATTTATATATTTATAGATAAAAATTATTCTGTTTCTATATAATTATCTAAACCGCGATTCCATCAAGATTAATTAAATTGAAGAAAATAAAATATCTAATTTACTTAAAATATTGTGTTTACTATCATTGAACATCCTATGCTAATCTGTCATTACGATTCAAACGCTCCATTTGATCAAATTTTTCGAACATGTTCGAACTTTTGGATCGAAGTATACCAGCGCCTCCTGGCGATCAGGAAACATACTATTCTCCCAAAACTTGTGTTGAAGACGCCATTATTCCTAAATTGAATGTGGTTAGTTTCTTTACATTTGCCTGAGTTTTAAAATGACCCCTTGGACTCATAAAGGACAGACCTGCGTTATACGATGTGAAAGTCGGTAATTGAAAGCTGATTTCTGTGGAGTTGCGTTGCGTAAAGGATAAGGCCGCATTAAATGTGGAGTGAGGGAGAACGCATCATCCCCGATAAAATGATAAGGAATTATTTTTTGTCGCCCTGGAAGCGGTGAACCGCATGGCAAATTTAATTTACCTTTATTTAGAGCCTTAAATAGGGAGGATCTCCTTAAAACACCGCCATCACTAATGCGACCATTAACTCCAACGTCACAATACATAAATTTATAGCTACTATCAACCATTGCTTATAAAACAATGGAATGAAATCCTTTGTAATTATAATAATGGGATCCTGCACACCTCGGGGGGCGAAATGCTACGTGCTTGCCATCTATCGCCCCTGTAAATTGAAAAACATTACAATAACCACCTACTTTTTTAAGTATAAGTGCAAAACAATAACACACTTTGAACCTAGGCACATAGGATAATTCCACTTGGTTTCAAAGTTTTTTGCAATCTGTTTCCATTCTTCCTCTGTTTGTGGCAACTAGAAAAATAAATTGCTTACAAGTCACTAAATTTGTTAATGCATTGTAAATTGATTTAGTATAAATGATTTCATACTTTATTTTGTTCTCAATGAAAAGTTACCTTCACGTAACCCCGCTCACTTAAATTTTTATATATAATCTCACAAACCTCTGGAATTATTTTAGATATCGTGGTATAATGTATTCTCGTAGAATACATGAGGGATCTATAGGACTCACCCGTCGCCAAAAAGCGAAGTGTGAGGCTGAGCCTGGAAAGCATGCAACATAACAATATAATAATAACGATATTAGGTACCTAAAATAAATATATTTTATATATAGATAAACCACCTGTCCCTGGGACAAATAGATTCGCGCATGTTGGTATCATTTTTTATAAGGTCATTTCCCACACATGCTAACAGTTGGTCAAATGTTTCGGTATTCATTCTCAAATAGTTAGTGAATGAAATTTCATCTTGTCCTCTTAGCTCATGCTGCAGCATGTGTAGTACTCCATCCCCTCCTTCTCGGCGAGAAATCCACTTTTTGATTCACATTGATCTTTTTTTTTTTCTCTCCCTAACCTCATTCAACAAAATAACACCTGCTGCAAGAGCCATAGATCCGGCCGCCCTGATTAATGCAGCTTCTCGGTTCATTATCTCTATATGCATGTAAAACAAAGTCGTTTTTATTTAATTGGAGCTGGACAGACGGTGGAATAACTAAACCATTTTGACCTTCGTCGTCCGTCTCTGAGGAAAAAAGTTATTTGAGTAAAAATTACGGATAAGGAGTAATAAAATCTTGATTACTTTCCATTATCGAAAGTATTCAACATTTTTTTTACTTTGAGTACTTGGCTAATCAAGTAAAGCATTTGATAAATGTGTTTCTTCTATATTCCAGAAAATGTTTATGTTTTGATTAAATATCTGTCATTATTTATTTAATTTTTAAGATTGTTATTCGTATTACGAGTTTAGTGGGTATAGTTTTATGGGGTTTATAAAAATTCTAATTTGGAACATCATTTTTAATATTGCCTAAAGTTTCAAATTAGATGTTAGATAATACAAGCGGTCCATAAGATGGTACAAATTGTCGAAACGTTGAGGGGAATATATGAATGATGTAAACATTGTAAGGGAGAAAAACATCATATTATTTTTTGGACCGCCACAATCTCTAGTATTATTTAGGATGCTTAACCAATTAAAATTATTTCAATTGAATTTTCGGTCAATACAGGTCTAATAATGTTCGTGCTCTATTTAATGTAAGTAGATTAGAGGTAATAAGAAACTGTTATTTTATTTCGTGGGTGTAATTTATTGAAATGCGGTCTACTTGATAAGGAGCTTTGAATGATTCTTTTTTTTTCTCTAATTTCAGATGTTTATTTAGACGCAGACTTACTTTTCTGAAAAAATATTGATTGCAGGTTTATTAATTTATATAGATAGTATAGTATCCTGATAACAGTTTGGTAATGTTTTGACATGAAATTTATAATAAATTATAAAAAATAATGGTTCCTTACCTAATACTTCTCTGGAAACATCATTTCAATGAAATCGATAAATGTTAAATTACTGTAAATGCCCCAAAATCGGTATTAAACATCATTAATAATAAAGAAAATGACCTCAGAAAACATAAACATTTACTTTATTATGGAAGAACTTCAATCCTGTAATTTTCTGCTGTATTTGATTTCCCAAATATTCAAAGTAAAAAAAGGATGAATACTTTTATTCATGAAAAGTAATCAGGATTTGACTACTCCTTATCACTACTTTTTACTCAAAATCTAATTCATCTCTAGTCCT
Source organism: Aelia acuminata (assembly GCA_911387785.2). Taxonomy (NCBI): domain Eukaryota; kingdom Metazoa; phylum Arthropoda; class Insecta; order Hemiptera; family Pentatomidae; genus Aelia; species Aelia acuminata. The sequence continues at coordinate 1,687,821 of OU426981.1, read as the reverse complement.
TGCCCAGTATAGCGAAACAAGTTTAAACAATTTTTTTTTGTAATTTATTATTATTTTAAAATATTAATTAATAATTTATATTTTAAAAAGTGTTACTTTGCAATCGAATCAACTAACAAAGGCAGATTTTGTTAATTTGGAAAAAGTGTAAAGTTAGCCTGGGAGGTGTTTGAAATTTCTTCGACAGGCAAATGCCCGTTCCGCCCTTGTGCGTCATGCCAATATAGTATATAATTAGTCTGTTTTTGTCTATTATTTAGACCTAGAATTGAAATGTTTTTCAATTACATGTGACGAAAAAAAAATAAATACATAGATACATATATATATATATATATATATATATATATATATATATATATACATAGAGAGAGAGAGAGAGAGAGAATAATTCGGCTTAGATACATTATTAATAACTTAATAACCGCTGGATAGATCTGATTAATACTTGATTGATTCTATTTATCTCTGGCCCGAGCAATTATAAGGATTGCGCCTGATTACTTAACTATTTTGAAAAGAAAAGATGTTTGTTGATAATCACTTCAAAAAGGCTTTGCCGATTTGGATGCTTTTTGTTTTATAATGTTTCTAATGATCCGAATTATTTTTATATATAAAGAATTCGTGTTAAACAATACGCACACATATTCTGTTAAATGTAAAGGAATCATAATACCTTTTTTTTTCTCGAGAAGATAGTTAAAACTACAACGTTTTGATTCTTGAGCAGTACGAAGTTTGCAGGTTGGTCACCTAGTAAACAATGAATGGCGAAATGTAAAACAAAACTCTTATCAGCCTAGACAAGGGAAAATCTTTCACATATGTAACCAACAAGTTTTATTGGTTGATTTTCGAACAAAAGTAAATCCAACGGGAAGAATGAACAAAATGATAACTACAGACCACGACTAGCTTGTTGTAACAAACGTAACGTTAAATATAGATTGTGCTTTTCATTTCAAATCATGATGCTATTACTATTTTCAAGAAACAAAATAATAATAATAATAAAAAAAGAACACGGTTAATATTATTTATAATTCCATTTCCAAACATCTTCATTGTAATTTTCGTTTTTTCAGGCAAGCCGATATGGGTTGCTTCTGCAACCTGTACAGCTCTCATACAAATGGGAATAAATGTTTTAATGGGAATTGAGGGTGTAGAACAGCTTTTTATTAACAATCTAAGCCGTAAGATTTTTATAACTTCAATAATCGTTGCTCATCAAAAAAGCCATATCAAAGTAAGATAAACCTTATAAAGTATATAAATCGCTAACGACATTCTAAATAATAATAATTTCTTATTAAGGGTATAATAGTAAATAACGCCGTTTCATTAATTTTTCCACCCTTCCCAAACTCATAGGCAGAACGGGTATTTGCAGAAGTTGGATGTAAGTGAGATGTTACGCATGATTGCATAACAGACTAATGCAGTGGCGGTCCCAGGGGGGGGGGGATATGGGGGATCAATCCCCCCCTGAAATTTCGACGGAAAAAAAAATAGTGGGATGAATTAAAAAAATTAATTACGCATCTAACTTTTACGAGTTTTCTAGGGAAGTTTAGTTTAATTTTGACTAGAATTGTTTATACAGAATTATATATATGAACTTAATGTATAAGCATAAGCAAATAAAGTGTGCTATTTTTACGCTGTTTTTTTTTTTCATACCGACCAATCCCCCCCCCCCCCCCCCGAAATTTTTTTCTGGAACCGCGCCTGCACTAATGCAATTAGAATAAAGAAACAATAAATATCCAGCACATGCTTGTTTTTCCGATCACTTACTCACTAAAGAAGTGCCTTCTGTCTTCCTTGCTCTGGTCCTCCTCTCCGCTTTCTTAGGTTGCGAAGACAATCTTTCTTAATTACATTAAATACATGGGGAAATGCTCCTCATGGAAGAAATAAATTACCGCCTATCTTATCCTTCTCTTCCATGATCCATCAAAAGCAGTGCAGGCCGTGACATGGTAGCTACAAAGTTTTTTCAATAATCTATCGGATAGAGGCAGAGGAGGAATGGTGGTGGGCCGCCAATGCCATGGCCTGCCCAATTGGTTGTAGAAGAAGGCTAATTATTTGTCACTTAGTGACTTTATCAAATTGAAAAATAGTTTTTTATTAATTCAAGGTTACCAACAATAAGCCATTAGTATAAATATAAAAATAAAACATGACACGCACTAAGTTTCATTTGTAGATTTTTAATTATCTAGAGTAATGTATGAAAAAAAATGTTAACAAGATTAATTATAAAATATTAAATCAAGTCAAGTTAAATAATATGATATCGATTCCGAAGTTTTTATAGTTACACTAGTTGGACATCTGGCGGTTAATAATTGAACTACATTTGGATCCAACCTTTGTTCCAAAAATGTTACCGTGTAAACGGGGTTATACATTACATTGTAATTGACCCTGGCGGCAATATAACGAACTACATTTGTTCAAACGTTGGATCCAAGCTTTGATCAAGCAATGTTACCGTGTAAACAGGGCTTTAGTTTTGTTGGTTAACGTATTAAAAGTTTTATATAATAAAAGAATAAGATGAAAGATATTTAACATAAAGTTTACCTTTGTAATTTAGAAAATAATAGCATAATAAAAAAGGAGGACAAAATAATATGAATGAACGGAAATAAAGAAAATTCTCTGATATTTAAAGCTTAAACTATAATTTATTAAATACAAATAATTTATTTAACAAGAATGAAACTAAAATGATTGAATGAAAATGAAAGACAACTTATAAACTATTATAGACAAAAATTATGTTTTAATCGAATGGCCATTGATGAACTATAGAGTAGAGTAATAAACAAATGATTAATAACTATAATACAAAGATAGATATAATAACTGAATTCAGCAATTTGATTTAATGTTAAAAGGTAAAGTTCAATGTTTAGAGAATGTTATTTAAAGTTGAAGGTTAAACAAAATTTAAAGTTCAGAAATTATATAAAAAATAATATTGGAGTTATTTTACTTTAAATGTCCATCCCTCCATGGGAACCTAATCTTCCTCTTCGCTCAGTCTTCTAAAATAATGTCTGCAAATATGCACAATACACAACTGAACACCCTGGGTGAACGAGAATGTAATAAATGTTTTTAAAGAATGTTTTAAGCGTGAGGTGTAATGCGTACTCGATTGGCGAGAATCAACAGCTGACTCGCTTGGTGAAGCGTCTTTTGTTTGTCTAAGAGCGTCTTCGACCAATCAAAAACGCCCACGCACATAACACTAAACTAATGCTAATTAAATACTTAATATCGATTGGTATGATATTCAATGTTCATTCAATGTCAAATTTGATTAATAAATTAACGACAACCTATTCGTTACTGAATTTAAAACTTATTAATTATTGAATTTAGAATTAATTTAAAAATGCTGAACTAAAAATTAAACTAAAGAATTTTATAAAATGAAAAAAATGGGTTCCCTGAACAACATTTGTCTGTCTGTCTGTCTGTCTATTACTCGGCTGACCAAATTACGTGTAATCAATGTTCTATCGAATATTGTCACTAACACTCCAAGCAGGAGCGGATTCAGCACAAATTTTCAAGAGGGTTGTCATGCCCCCCCCCCCCCCCCAGTCTCATAATCACGTGGCTTAAAGCACCTTTTTCTAATTAGATTATTAGCTTCTATTATGAAGGACTGCTATTTAATCAACCTAAAGTGTTATGTTTAGGACGTAGTAACTACCTAATTGCATTATTAGCTTAAAATTACAAAAAAATTGAAAAGCCTAAACATTGTTTTTTGGGGGGGGGCATGACTTCTGCGCCCCCCCCCCCCTGGATCGTCCTTGACTTCATTACATATGTCAGTTTAAAAATATATATAAATTTGAATATGTTAGTTAAATTAATGGCCCAGGCTTGAAGTCATTAGAACACTGCCTATTATGAATATCGGCGTATAAGTATTTAGCATTGATTGATATATTCAACTTTCACTTAAGATATATTGCCAGTTTCTTTCTTTCTTTTTTTTTTTTTTTTTAAACAATGAAATAATTAAGAGAAGTAAATAAGTTTTCCTCCGACCTTTCTGATAGAAATCTGACAATGAGGTGTGCATACATTATACAATATCTTGCCTATATCTTATTGCGTAACGGTTGACATTTAACTTCAAGTCCGTGAACTTATATATTTTCTTATGAGAACCGTAAGTCTTCAAGTTTGTTGTGTGTAAATATATCTACATTTGCATTTTATATTAGCAATTATATAGCATTGATTTTTTGTTGTTTTTTTTTGTACTTTCTCATCATCTACAGCAGGGAAGCTATTTATTCATGCTTGTTTTGTAACTAAAATCCTCTGCTCTTGTTTCAGATTGATAATAAAAAAAAAAAATTGGATAATTGTTAGTCAGGATTTTTAGTTTTTAGTTAGCATATTTTTTTTATTTTGAAAAGCCAACTAGTTCCAGTTTTGATCCCGACTAGAGATGCGACATCGAAGTTGAACATTTTACAGAAACCATGAAAATTTAAACAAAATAAGTTAGGAAAATTTTTGTTTTTGTCTAAATATCGATATTAAAAAAATCTTTGGTTTTAATAAAACATCAAATTGAACAAAATTTTTGTTTTTGTCTAAATATAGATGTTAAAAACACCTTTGTTTTTTTTTTTTTTTTTTCTAAAAATCGAATAAATAACATTTTTGTTTTTGTGAAAACATCAAAGTTAACAACATTTTTGTTTTTTCTAAACATCGAAGTTAAAAACATCTTTGTTTTTGTCTAAACATCTCTATGTTAAAAACATCTGCTTGGTTGATGGTTATCATTTGTACATGTATATCCCTTTCAAGCTTGTATTTACTGAATATAAACACTGTGTTAAGAGGTTAAATTTTAAGTGTTCTATTTTTCTTTACTGTGGTCTTTTAATTTTAATAAAAAAGTAATCTAATTAAAAGATATTAACATCGACCCACAACATCGATGTTCACAAAACATCGGCTGCATAAAAACGATGTTTCTGAAACTTGGACATCGATGTCACATCCTTAATCCCAACATGAGGATCTTAATCAGGGCTTGTTGATTACAGAGTAAGGGTCTGGCCACACATGTCCGTACCGGATCCGCATCGCAGCACTAATATAGGTTATGTTCAGAATATTTTTAATTTAACTTACATATTACATTTAGTTATGCCTAAAGTGGCCTGTGTCTGACATGTGTGGCCTGACCTTTAGGCATAACTAAAGGTAATATGTAAGTTAAATTAAAAATATTCTGAACATAACCTATATTAGTGCTGCGGTGCGAATCCGGTGCGGACATTTGTGGCCAGACCCTAATACAGAGACTACGTATATATTTTGAGAACCCATCCTTATCTATCAAATAAAAAAATAACAACCCCATAGTCATTTGCGTTCTGATAAAAAAGAATTTCGAATACCCGTTTTTTTAGAATTACGGCTTGGAAATTTGAAGGGGTACATGGACCGTAATACTTAGTTTGAAGTTCATAGTTGTAATCACCGTTATTAAAGGTAAGACCTTTATAAATAGTTTGGTCTTTATTTGAATGTTCTAGGGTGAGTAAAGGAGGAGATATCTGATTTGAAGCAGAGCACTGAAATAGCTTAAAATACGCGTTTTGTTCGAAAATGATATGGCTGCTGTTGGAAAATAAAAATTCAAAAAATAAATTAATTGCACTTTTGTACATCTGATGCATGTTTCTTTCTATGGTAAAATATTTTTAAAAAATTAAAATGTTGAAGCAACCAATTACTTTATTTTTGGACGACTTCATGTTGATTGACGGTTATGTGGCCGTAATAAATGCGAACTTTCATCGCGTCATTTTTAATTAAAAAGGTCTTTGATCAGATCCCAGCTTCGATTTATACAAGTGTTTAATTTTTTGTTTTAATCTAATATTCTCTTTATATCTCAAATAAAGTTATAATGTCATTGTTTATGTGTATATCTGTTTCCATATGTTAATTTGTTATAAATGTTCTGATGATAATTTAGGCTAAAAAAAAAAAAAAAAAAAAATCGGACTGCATATATAAGCTGTAAATTTGGTTTATCGTTTTTACACTCTACAAATATGGATAAATATTTTAATAAAATAGTTTAATAAAGGAAAAGTAGTTTTTTTTTCAACTTGAACTTAATTGGCGGCAAACCCTGTGATAAATTAAATTCCAGAGAAATTTTATTTATAGCTTTTCGATAAATATAAATAAATATCGATGGATCGAGTTTAGAAGTAAAAGTTGTTCTAGTTAGTAGAATAGGGTCATATTTGCAACTTGCATCTCGGTCAAGGCTTAACCAGCTGATTCTCTATATAGCTATCGATCTCATTTTATTTATCTTTTTTTTTTTTTCCAGATTATCGATATAAATTTGCAAAAAAAAAATATTTTATTCCTACTTATTTCATTCGATGGATTATGAATATCTATAATGTAACACTTATACACGTGGGTTAAACAATTTTGATTTTCACTTACCTATATATGAAATATATAGTAAAGGAAAGTATTGCGATCGTGAAAAATTTCGACTTCCGGTTTTCAAAGGAAATACACGTTTTGGGCTCCCCTGAGTCCAAATAACCAAGTCTCGCGAAAAGGTCTGTGTGTGTGTTAACAGACTAGCTCAAATACTATAAACCGTACGAACCTGAAATTGGGTATTTGGTATATATGATGTGACAGCAAAAATTTCTTTAAAATTGGTCAAATAGAGGCGGTACTTTATTTAATAACTTTTCAGGTTTTTTTTCGATTTTCTCAAAAACGACTCTAACAATTTTGATAAAACTGGGTATATGATGTAGGTATATTCCCACGATATGACAGCAAAAATTTCATCAAAATTTATCAAAAGCAGGGGGGCACTTTATTTCATAACTTATTTCCAATTTTTACGTTGTTTTTTTTTTTTATCTTCTCAAAAAAACCTGTAATAATTTTGATTAAATTCGTCATGTTCAATGGAAATCAAGTCTTGTTTAATATCAAGTAAGCTTTCACATTATTAAAATGTTCTGAGGGGGCTTAATTGGGGAAGGTGCCTTATTTGTTTTCCTACGAAGTATTTTTGTTTTTTGTTTATATGAAGAAATTAATTGTCTATCGTTACGTTTAAAAATAAAAACTGGCTAAATATGAAAAAATCATGTAAACATATTCAGGAGAAAAAAAGAAGAATATTCCGTTAGCTCATAAAACACGCATGAGCATTACGCCTTGAATGACAGACCCTATGCTTCATAATTAAAGATATTCTGTTCATTTATCCGTATCTAGAAATGAGTTGTGAACCCAAGGCCCTTCTATTCAACGTTATAGTTCTGCTCGAGGAATCCAGGCGGTTATAAAGGGGGGTTGTAAAGTATCTCAATAGCCCTACCCCTGGATCTGTCAATCAGCTGTTTTACCTTTTTGTTCCTTTCCCAGAACTAAAATTCTACTTGTTTACTAAATTATTTGTTCCTTACTTCCTTGCTTTTAGTTAAAGTTAAATGCTATCTTTAAATGATAAAAAAATCTGGTGCGATGCTTGCAACACACAACTTTCACTTACCAACTTAGTTTGATTAGAAATTGACGTGCTCTGTTAAATGCCATTTCTCTTCACACAATTTTCCACATTCATTTACTTATTTCTGTTTGTATTTGCTCTTTAAAGTGCACTAAGTTTTTTGTATTATTAAATAAAAGTTTTTACTTGGAGTAATTCGGCAATACAAGTATACACTCCATCGAGTCTGATTTCATATACCATTAAGTTACCATGAACCAAATAATTTCCATTAAATGAATAGAATATTTTTAATTACAAACAATTGCCTGTCATTAAAGGCGTACTGGGCATGCGTGGTACCAACGTGTCTCAACTCAGCGTGAGTTGACTGAATATTTTTTTTTTTTCCTCCTGTATATATACACTCGATTTTTTTTTCATATTTCGCCATTTCTTATTTTTAGGCATAAAGAGAGACAGTTAATTTCTCCATATAAACAAAAACAAATTACTTTATGGTAAAACAAAAAGTCCCCTTCTGCATTTACCAATATCCAAATTCAGGTTTGTAAGGTTTATAGTTTTTGAGCTAGTCTGTCCACTTCCAAAAATTTTTGATTTCCGGTTTTCAACGAAAACATACGTTTTGGGGTCCCCTGAGTCCAAATAACCGCAATGGTCTGTGTACAGACTAGCTCAAAAACTATAAACAAAACCAAACTAAAATTAGGTGTAACAAAAGATATTTCATCAAAATTGGTCAACGCAGGGGGCACTTTATTTAATAAATTTTGTCTCGTTTTTACGTTTATTTCGTTTTTCTCAAAAACGGCTTTTGCGATTTAGATCAAACTCGTCATATTTAATGAGGATCAAGTATTCTTTAATATCGTGTTAGTTTAATTATCATAGAAATTTTCCGAAGAGGCTTTTTTTGTTTTCCCATAAAGTATTTTTGATTTTGTTCATATGGGAAGTTAAGTGTCCCTCATTATGCCTAAGAATAAGAAATCGATAAATATAAAATATGGAAAAAAAATTGAATAAACGTGTACCTAAGAAGAAAAGAAAAATATTCCGACAGCTCACAAACCACGTTGAGCCCACGCATGCGCAGTACGCCTTTAATGACAGACCATTTTTTTTTTATAATTAAAGACGTTCTGTTCATGGGAAAGAGTTGACTAAATGTCTTAAAACATAATGGAAATTATTTGTTTCCATGGCAACTAAATGAAGTTTTCAACAACTAAATGGAGAATTGTAAAATCAGACACGATGGAGTAATATTCATTGCCGTATTATTACAAATAAAAACTTTTATAATACAAATTAATCTATAAATAATAATTATAGTTATTATAGCTAGTTTACAAACTTTAGTGATATAATAGATTTCTCAATGAAATATAAAATAGTTGTAGAGGAATAGTACGTAATCGTTTTCGGTTTCCAGATTATATTGGTAAGTCCGGAGTCCGGAGGTTTTCCGGAGGTATAAGAGACGTTTGAAAAACTTTTGAAAACTTAATTTTTCTTCAAGTCGTAATTAAAAACTTAGTAAATGAAAACCTTAAAATATGTTATTTATTTATTTTTGTCCTATGTCGTATACAACTTTAATTTACAGTACCGCACAGTGGGACGAATCGCCAATCTAGGGGGAAATAGTTTACATCAACGAAATGAAAAAATCTTGTCGGTCTTTTGAAAACAATAGTCTAGCTAAGGCATTTACAAATTATTAATCACTTTAAGCAAGTATTAACAGAATAATGGGGGTTTGAATACGGTAGTTCCCTCATAATGCTTAGTCAGCTTATTTCCAAATTATATTGTAAAATCAATAGAATCATAGAATGGATCGTGTTTTTTTGAAAAAAATTTATGCTAGGCAATAGAAGACGATTCAGAAATTAAGTTTATATAAGTTCTTGGTTCTTTAAATGTGGATATAGTACAGAGTACCCTCCTTTCTTTTCAATAGTCGATAAGCTATATTTTTTTCTTATAAAAAAAGGGGTTACTAAAAATCTACACCGATCTACACCGAGATATTTATACAGAATATAGTCTACACTATATAGAAATAAAGTATTCATTATGAACTGCTAATACCTGCTAATAAAGGTGTGCGCTTTTTTTAAAGGTATAAATCTCTCATTGTTGAGAGCCTACATTTTTAATATTTTGAGGCAATACGAAGGTGCTAATGAAATTTATCGATATATATTAAACCAGTTTAATTGGAATACATTACGGCAATCTCCGAAGCTATAAAAAAACGAGATTCGTTGACCATAAGTACAAAAATTAAAAGCAAATAGCAAGATTTTTCCCTTTTTAGGAATAAGAAAGAAATAAAGCATGAAAACAACAGTATACCTTAGGTATATACAAACCATTAATCCCTTAAAACAAATGCCAACGGAATAACAAAAGAATAAACACGCCACATTTGTCACAATAAGTCAGTTAATTTGAACATCTTATTGACAAAGCGGCAACATAGATCAGTGAATTTCATATTGTTTTTGGAAAAAAAATTATACCACAGTATGGAAGACGATTCGGCAAGTAAGTTTATATGTAGTTGGCTTTTTAAGTGTGATGTACCCTTCTTTATTTCCAGTAGTCCACTTAGTAAGCTACTTACTTTAAACTACTACTTATTTAATTATTATTAGTAAAATGCGATAACTAAAAATCTATAACGACTTAAATAAATAGACAGATATTTTCATAGAATACAATCAACATTATATAATAATAAATTTTTCATTACGCATTTTTTATTCCTGCTAATGTGTGGTACGGTGTTTTTTTTTTCAGGTGTAAATGTGTCATTATTGAGATCCGATATTTTTAATATATGGGTAGATGAAATCTATACATATATAATAAACCAGTTTTCATTAGAAGATATTACAGAAAGCTCCAAAGCCATAGCTAAACGTAATTTGTCAGCTGTCATAGCTAGAATAAAAAGGAAATGGAAAAATTCTTATCGTAACCGGGATTATTTTTTCTGTAGGAACAAAGAATTTTTTTCTTTTTAAATAACTGAAAATCGAATAAAAAAAATATAAATAGAATTGCTCCATTATTTACAATTTATCTAAATAATTTTATATTGTTTTTTTTTTTTGTTTTTTTTTTTTTATTATGAAACCATAGCCAAAAACCACTATTTTGACTTTTATTTATTAATTCATACTTAAATGCAATTTTCTACAAACATTAACATAAAATAAGTCGCTTCCAGAATTATTTCCCCCTAGATTGGCGATTCGTCCCACTGTGTACCGGTCAAAAGTTTAGACTCACTTGTATTTAATTCACAATCTTCAGGTTCAGTTGGCCTCTGACTTTCATAGAGTGCGGTTGTACTGTGTGGTGATTTCATAATTTTTTTTTTTTTTGTTTACTTTCACATGTATTTATCGGTTTTATGTTTTTTTTTCTTCTTTTCTGTTCATAATTAATGAACTTAAGTGAAGAGGTAGATGATCCACCTATTTTCAATAACTGCCAACATCCTACTGCTAAACCAGAGGAAAACAAATGTTTAGAAGAACCCAACTCAAAGAAAAGGTATCACGAGGGATCTCCACAAAACCAGTCTCCCGTTAAAAAAATGGGTAAATATTACAGTGAAATATCGCCTATTAAACTAACCAACAAATTCCAGGAACTTAATGAAACCGACCTAGATAGTGATAATCCATCTTCTTCAAAACAAAATGCTAGTCAAAACAGTGATAAAATTAATAGCAATACAGATACGATTAAAATTCCTCCTATATATTTACATAACGCTAATAATTATCAATTAATATTAAATGATCTTAACTCATTATGCTTAAATTCATTTACAACCAAAGTAGCTGGTAATAATACTAAAATAATGTTATCGTCTATAGAAGATTATAGAAGAATTACAAAATATTACGATGAGGAAAAAATAGAATATCACACATATTCATTAGAAAAAAACAAAACTTTAAATGTAGTTATAAGAAATGTTCCTTATTCTATTACCGAAGAGGAGTTAAAAACTGAACTAAAATCTAAAAATTTTCAAGTTTCACACGTTGCCAGAATTTTAAATAAGGAAAAAAAACCAACACCACTCTGTTTAGTGTCACTTGTTAATAATGAAAAGGCCATTGAGATTTTTCAATTGACTAATTTATTTTACGCCATTATCTCAGTAGAACCTAAACACCGAAACAATGATATACCCATGTGTACCAACTGTCAAAGATATGGTCATACCAAAAATTATTGTCGATTGGAACCAAGGTGTGTTAAATGTAAAGATAAACACCATTTTTCAAAATGCCCCCTTAAATTTACCGACAAACCGTTCTGTGTAAATTGTAATCAAGCACATGCAGCTAGCTACAGAGGTTGTCCCTATTACCAAACTATGAAAAATAAAATGAACTCACCTGTCGAAGCACAAAATAACAATATAACTGAAGAAAATGTATCTAATCGCAGGCAATTCAAAAGAACTACACCAAAATTCACATATTCCTCAGCTGTATCATCAGATCAAGTCCCAGAACAAAAAAATAATACCGAAGTTAACAGTGAAAGCATTCTAACCACAATCACAAAAATTATCATTGATGCCATTAGACCATATTTTTCACAAATAATGACTTATTTAAGTTCCCTCGTTACCTCCTTCTTCACAAATGGGCCTTAATGTAAACAATGGGCTATCTACTGTTATAATACCTTCGCAGTCCATAACAATATACGTGTTTACTACCTTTTCAATTCTATTTTATAAATCTATTATAAAACGTAATTTTAAAATTTTATTTTTATCATATGCCTCCTGAATTAAGAAAATTAAAACTTTTAAACTGGAATGCCAACGGTGTTTCTTCACAGAAGAGTGAATTCAGAATTTTTCTTGAATCAAACTCCATTGACGTAGCATGCGTTTCTGAAACACATTTTTCAGCAAATACGAAATTTAATATACCTGGTTATAAAACATTGAGAAAAGACAGAGACAGCTTGTCACCGTCCGGAGGTGTAGCCATTTTCATTAGAAATAATTTAAATTTTGAAGAAAAATGTTTTCCACCCATATCAAACATCGAAGCAATCTCAATTCGTTTAAAATCTAATCCCAGCGTAATCATTACATCTGCCTACAAACCACCAAATAAGAGAATATTAGAAGAAGAAATTGACAAGTTAATGCCATCTAACGAGCGTACGTTAATTTTGGGTGATATGAATAGCAAACATATTTACTGGGGCTGTCACAAATCTAATCAAAACGGAAATAAACTTTTAGAAATATGTTCTAAACATAATATTCAAATAACAACGCCAACTGAACCGACATTTTTCAGACGGGGGTGTGCGCCTGATGTATTGGATATTGTGTTAAGCAAAAATATTAATGCGCCTATTTCGGCCCAGACAATATCTGCTCTAAATTCCGATCATGTCCCTGTGTTAATACAGTTCTCTACAGAAATTCATCAAATTCCCTCCCGTAAATCTTTAATAAATGGAATAATTGATTGGGACATGTACAAAAATTTAATACACCAAAATATCTTTATAAAAAAAAGTTTTCCACAGCCTCATGAAATCGATGACGTTATAAATAACCTGTCGGTAGTCATATCTAAATGTATAAGCGACTCAACTGTAAAAACGTTCAGTATTAAAAGAAAAAATGTTTTAAATTGTCTTCCAAATAGTATTCTTCAATTAATAAGAGACAAAAATAAAGTAAGAAGATTGTGGATGACCACTCGAAATCCTATGCACAAAATAAAATGGAATCGTTTGAAGAGAATAACTAAAAAGGAATTAGAACAGTTCACAATATCTCAATACAAGAATTATGTCTCAAACCTAGATTCAAGAGATTACTCATTATGGAAGGCTACCAAAAGGATTTTAAATAAACATGAAGGAATTCCCACTATTATCGAAAACGACGAATTCATATCTGGTGACCAGGAAAAAGCTGAAGCTTTTGCTGATTATTTTGAGAAAACTTTCTCAAATTCAGAAGACGGAAGAGACACGACAAGCAGAGTAAATGAGGATGTAAATACGCTAGAAGTCCCTTTAACAACTGTCCAACCACCGCTAGAATTCACTTCCCCGAAGGAAATTCAAGAATTAATCAGAAACCTTAAGACAAAGAAAAGTCCTGGTCATGATCTGATCCCGGTAATTGCCATCAAGAAGTTGCCCAGAAAAGCTATCCTATTAATTACGTCAATTTTCAATAGTTGCCTACGAATTGGTCATTTTCCTGATACATGGAAGAAAGCTGAACTAGTTGTGATACATAAACCCGGTAAAAGCCCCAAGCAAATCAACAACTATAGGCCCATAAGTCTATTGCCCATTTTAGGAAAATTGCTGGAATCTGTGATAAAACGACGCCTTTCATCCCATCTTCAAGCAACTAACATCATTCCAGACTTCCAATTCGGTTTTCAGCAAAGACATTCCACGTCACACCAACTCGCAAGATTATCTGAATTAATAGTGAACGGGTTCGAAAAGAAAAAACATACTTTAGTAGCTTTCCTGGATTTTCAGCAAGCATTTGACAAAGTTTGGCATCAAGGTCTTTTATACAAATTGAAGAAAATAGATACCCCGAAATATTTGCTCAACATTCTCCATTCATTTCTCACCAACAGGACATTCACTGTAAGAATAAATAGCAGCAACTCAACCGTAAGACCAATTCGAGCTGGTACCCCACAAGGTTCAGTTCTTTCTCCGACCCTCTTCAACCTTTACCTCCATGATATCACCCAGTCTCCAGTTACTTCTATTGCTATGTTTGCGGATGACACGGCGGTTATTTCTCAAAACGAAGACATAATAACAGCAAGACATGTACTGCAAGCTCACTTAGATATTTTAGAACAATATTTCAAAAAATGGAAAATAAATTTAAATGTACAAAAATGCAACGCGAAGATCTTCACTCTGCGACGTCCTGAAGATCCCCCGTCATTAATCCTCAGCGGAAACTCTCTACCGTGGAACTCTTCAAGCGAAACAGTAAAATATCTTGGAGTGCATCTAGATCGTCGATTAACCTGGAACCACCATCTCAATATTAAATTAACGCAAGCCTATGCAAGACTCGCAATGCTATACCCCATAGTTAACAGGAAATCTAGTCTTAAACCTGAAGTAACCATCTTGATTTATAAAACAATTCTGCGACCACTTTTGATGTATGGATGTGAAGTATGGGGTGCTGCATCCTGCACAAAACGGAAAAAAGTACAAACATTTCAAAATAAAGTTCTAAGAATAGCAGTAAATGCCCCCTGGTTCGTTAGAAACAGTCAACTTCATCGCGAGCTTAAAGTAGGAACGATAGACGAATTCATAAAAAAACGTTTTTTGAAATACCATACTCAGTTACCGGCTGTGAAAGGTGCAATAACTTACAAGATAGGAGCTCCCGTTTCATCCCGAAGGCTGAAACCCCGGCTAATGCAAGACCTACTACTGTGAGACTCATAATAACTTTATCTGTATAACTATTAATTTCCTCATAATTATGTTACTATTCTTTCAACTTTATTTCACTTGTAAATAGTTGGTTTTTTTTTTTTTTTTTTTTTTTTTTTTTATTTTTTTTTTTTTTTTTTTTTTTTTTTTTTTATTTTTATTTATTTTATTTTTTTATTTATTTATTTATTTATTATATATTTTATTTTTTTTTTTTTTTTTTTAATTTTTAATTTAATTTTTTTTTTTATTTTTTTTTTTTATTTTATTTATTTATTTATTTTTTTTTAATAATTATTATTATGAAATTATTTGTAATAATTAATTCAAAATTTACAAATTTGTAAGACGTTAGGGTGTCTCTTGTATGAGTCTGTACCCGTTCTTTGTCAAATGTTACAAAAATTGTATATGTTTTTACAAAAACCATGTATGGCTCTCTGAGCCGATCTGGAAATAAAGAATTATATAATAAACAATCTTCAGGTTTAAAAAAATAATTGTAACTCAAGAGATAATTTAAACAATTATATGATTGTTTCGAAATACAGTCTATATAAATAAAGATGAAATTCTGTTAATTTTTTTTTTTTCCTTTATAGAAATACATACCGTTTGTCCTAAATATTCCGATTTTCGCTCAGTGGTTCTTTCATACCAGGTGCGAACACCTGTCCATATTAAAATTGCATAACAGCCAATCTCTGGGTATATTCTTTATTGTTATAAAAATCGTTATGATCTCGCTTTACATTAGATTTTTACGAAATCAACCGTTGGAGTAAAAAAAAATCTCATTTCTGTCCTAACGAACTTTTCTGGACCCACGGCTTTTCTCATTGTTTTCAAAATTCCGTGGGTGAAACCGGGATATTAAAGCTAGTTATAAATAAATTAAAAATAAAACTATAGTTGTTACGTTGTCGAATAAATAAAATGTTGTTACTTACTTATGTTACAAAATCTAAGGATGAGTCTAAACTTTTGATCGGTACTGTATATAAATATATTTACAATATCTCGTTCTCAGAAAACCAAGTCTTTTATTATTCATATACTCTATAACCCTCCGTGATAACCTAATCAAAAAACGCTTAGACTCCGACTAGCATATCCTCTTCCCCCGGATATTCGTGTTCCCTCCCAGAACTCCGGAGTGCTTCCCGTTCGCCGACGCAGAAGACTTCCAGGTACATCGACCGACTCTGCTGTTACCCGAGGACGGTCTGCGCAAGGGCGACTCCTATTGATTTATAGACTTCTTTCTCATAGGCGAAATCTTCGGCCTCTTTTCGGGTCCGGATGATCTTGGAGGGTGTTCCGAAGTAGAAGGAAATGGGAACGGCCATCATCTGGAATCATTAGGGCTCTCGCTAGTCTTTTCATGTTCCATATCTTATTATTTGTATCTAATGTTCTCTTTTTATTTTCTTGTCTACTTTATTATTTATTTTTAAAATTTCTTTTATTAAAATTATAATTGTTTTAATCTTGGGAACTGTAAATTTATTTGTCATTTCATAAAAAAAAAGAAGCGTGTACACACATCCTTTCATTTTTAGGTCATTCCACCTTGTTGCTGTCACCAGGCTTTGAAAGCTTTTTTTTTAGTCTCAAATAACCATATTAATATAATGGTCCCAAAACGCCGTAAAAAATGTTACCATTTCCAAATAAGTTAAATTTCGATTCGTCTATACTAAGCTCTTTGTCTTGATAATTTAAATCTTCACCTTTGTGTAAATTAGCTAATTTCATGTTTTTTTTTGTTTATTTTACATTTTTATGCATGAGGTTTTCTCCTTATCAAACGAATGAAAAACGGCCGCAAAATTCTTCTTACCGTCATTAGATTTACGCTAATTTCCCGTGCTGAAGCAATATGATTCGCCAATTCTCAACCATTTTTTTTTCCATGCAAATTCACTTTATGCCACTAAGTCTAATCGGACGATGCTATAGTTGGAGTCCTAAATTTTTCCTATCCAGGTATAATTATGGTAGGGATCTTTAACATGGGCATCTTTGACATCGTAGAGGCTCGGGAACTCCATTTTACGTCCTATCCGAGGGACGGCATTGCCAAGGATTATTTACTCCCTTTAAAAAAATCCTAGGGCCACCGCGGGACGCGTACCTGCGAACTTTAGTATTGTAGGTCGCTATGCTAATCTATAATTACAAAGGAAATTCTGTTATTGAAATAGAAGAAAACTTAACTGAAGCATAGATGGTATTCAGTCAGTAATAATCAATATTATTTTAACTGATAGGTTAACGAGAAAACTAATAGCCGGTAGATCTCAAGAACTTTGAGATCGCGATAAGCAGAATTAATTCGTATTACAAATGCACTACATTTATAAATACTACTAGGCCAATATATTTATAAATACACTATATTTGTAATTGGAATCAATTCTGCTAATCCCGATCTGAAAGTCTTTGAGGTCTGCCGCTTATTGGTGTTCTTGTTAAACTTTCAGTTAAATTAATACTGATTATTACTGGCTGAACACCTGCTGGGCATCTTTCAGGTTTTTTCCCATTTCACTCTGAAAAAGTCCTTCGTGGCGAAATTTAATGATAATTTACTTTTAGCTATGGGAATTTCTTAAATTCACAGAAGTTTGAATTAACAACACACAGATAACACAACACGAATAACACAGAAGTGTTATTTCTTATTTCATAAAAATAAAAATAATTGCATTCATCCTTACATTTAGATTGTACTTAATAAATGTAGTAAAAGACTGCGAATTTATTTAATTTTTAGCTTTTTTTTTTATCAAATTTTGTAAGGGGCGCTACTCCCTCTCACTGTTGAGGTCGATGGTCTAACTTCCGATTGAACTCATGCCCAAAATTTTCGGTAGATTCCTTATATTTTTTAGGCATGGGTTGGCCTATTATACCCTAAATGTTTGTTAATTTTTCTAATTACGATCCTTACCAGTCTTCCATCATATATATAATATATTTTATTTGCATTTTCGAATGAGTGAAATTGGCGAAAAGGGTAGCTGTGGAATCACCTCAATCATCTAATACCTGTCTGAATCTGAATACCTGTATTACCGTATTATTTATATTGAAAGTAAAGATTTTGTAACACCAATGTAGGTTTTATTAATTTACTAGCTAGGGTGCCCGGCTTCACTCCGGTAGTTGTGTGGTAGTTTTAATAACAGAAAAATTTTAAAATTAAAGAAAATATAGAACAAAATTAGCACTTTCTTGAAACTTTTAACATGGTATCAATATTAAGATTCGATAACTGCAGAGTCCGCCCAAATAAGGAACCCTATAAACTTTAAAGGGGGTTGAAAATGGTGAATGAACAATTAATTTTGCTGCAACTTTGTCGAGTCATGCATCGTTTTTGATGGTTTCTGTGATTCTGAATTCTATAAGCCCATTCCAAGCAGTCAGCAGATAATAAGTTATTAGATTATGGTTGAAAAATGTATTAGTTAAAAAACTATATTTCGATTATAACTTAAGCGCCGACTACTGTGATGGTCCTATTAGATCCAGAAGTTTAGAAACTACCGAAGACTCATAGAAACTTTTTTTTTAAGACCTTTCTTCCAGTTAAATTTCCCTTAAGATATCCCCCCCCGTAATTTGGCCGGACACTGCACCTACTATTACAAAGTGAAAACCAAAATATCATGAGGGCACAATTTTTTCATTATATTTCTTTTTATCCTGAACTATGAGGGGTGATAAAATCTTATTGAAAAAATGCTGTAATTGGAGTTAGTCACTTTGTCAACTGGAATGCTCATCATACATAGTAATAAAACCATTTTTCATAATTACATACAATAAGAACACTTCAAACATTTTATTTTCGATTTATAATCAGTCAATTCAGCTCTCCTTTTTTGTTTTATATCTGTTTTTATTCGCTCACTGTACTACTCAAAAATGTTCACTCATATTGCATTAAATTTACTTAAGTAGGTATATATTATATATTGATTAAATATTATGTGTTAATCAATTAACCTTCTTATGAGAAAATTAATTTTGTAAGGTATCAAGTCGGTTTTCTAATTGATATGTAAAATCATTATTTTATTTTGAAAGAAAAGGTGAAACTAATTATTTTCGCTTGATTTTTTAGTAATTTAAAAAGAACAGCTGAACAAATACATAACCTTTACAAATTTAATGAAATGAATGAACAATAAACATCGAGTGAAACGCACCCTAGCGCTTCCTGGTAGCCTGGAGCTCGAACTAAATTTTTCATTCATAAACTCGTATCTCAATCTCAAATAGGCTAATTACATGGTGCGAGAGGCTTAAAGTTCCAGTCCTTTTCTCTTCAATTTTACACCCTTAAGAGAAAAACGGAAACCTTCTTCTCCGTTATGGGTTATATAGCAACACGCTGACATAACTTCCTCAATCCCACGTCGAGTCGTTTTTGAGCCTTTTCGGCACGCACATTGTACACTTTGCTTTATAATATATACTGATTGATGAAACGTCAAACATTGACTCAAAAGTAACTGTATTTTTCGCTGTCCAAGGCTATACTGAATCTATATTCATCGCTACTTGTATATTGTCCGTACCCACTAGAAAGGCCTAGAACAATGCAAACATGTGATCATGAACTGATAAATGACTGTAATAGCGAAACAGACTGTTGGAAGGTGAAGAGCGCACAGTGTAAGGGCACCTTTAGTCGTAAAATTAAAGTCTGGAGTTTTAATTATTCATTAAACAAAATCGCTAACTTAAAAAAGGTAGATACTTATATCAATACGTATATTAATTCAAAATGAAGAAAAACTTCTGGAGACATAAGTTGTGCAGCGAGATTTTGCATGGAAAAATCCTGATATGGAAAGGGCGCCGGAGCCCGAAAAACGTTTGCTAACTCCTGCCATGATTAATTGCTTTCGAAAACCAGTCAAAGAGATCCGGATTCGAACCCCTGGCTTTAAAAGTATAGACCATTACAATCCTTTCCCTCGCCATCAAAATAATGGCTAACCATATTAATTAAGCCAAACCATTGGATCGGGCTAGGCAAGGGGGCCTATCACCCTACAACCCCTCCCCCCTGAGTCACCTCTTCCTCCCCATAGGCACCTCCGACCGCAAGCACCGTAGCCATTGACACCCCAACGATAGTAACCAATTACATCTGACACCCTCTTTTACCGTTTGACATAACAATTTCGGGAGTGGCTAAAGTTTGATTCCTCAATTTTCATTATTTACTTACCTATACATGAATTATTTAATCAGGAAAAGTATTGCTATCATGAAAAATTTCGACTTCCGGTTTTAAACGGAAATACACTTATTGGGG